>CM029478.1:40202953-40751296 GCA_017140325.1 Eucalyptus leucophloia subsp. euroa
GTGGCGGTTTCCATGGAAGAACTAACTTGACTGTTGAAAGTGGATGCGAGTTCCAAGCCTGCCCTGCACCTATAGCTGTTGAAGATCTTAATCAACCAGGGCACATGCTCATAAAGGTTTGATCTATCTCTCCAACTTTATGCTTCAACTATTCTTCACATGCAACCTTCTGATTATTAAAATTTCCTGTCGCTTCTCATGTGAACCACTTGCGTTGTCCTATTTGTGTGCCTTCAGTGGAGATCAAATTCTTGTTAGTGTCTAAGCTCATTGTCCAAAATGGTGAACGACAATCAAATTTCTTGTCTCTCTCTGTTCATAAACATTAGAAGGTTTTCCCCTCTTAGATTATTTCCAACGTATTTGTTGAGATTTTGTTTGAAACCATTATATCGAGCCTCTAGCTCTCACAAGCAAAGGATCTGTCAAGAGTAACAAAAATCTCCCCATGCTCACAATCTAATGTTTGGTGTCACTTGAGAACAGATTAACATGGTCTCAATTACTCAAGTACATACATGAGTATCTCCTTTTTTTTACTTCTAGGATCATTGACTTGACTATTGCTGGTATTTGAATCTACAGGTGATATGCAATGAACAAGGGCTATTCTTGGAGATTGCTCAGGTGATCACACGTCTAGAGTTAACCATTCTTAAAGGGCTACTTGAGAATTACTCCAAAGATACCTGGGCCTGTTTTATTGTTGAGGTATCCGATCATTCATTATTAGCAAAAGTGTCTGTTAGATCAAGATGAAATGCCATCCATACTACAGGCCCACTAAACCCTTATTTCTTATCTTGCCAATAGGCTTCCAAGGACTTTCAAAAGATGAATATCTTCTGGCCGCTCATGCAACTTCTGCACTGCACAAGAGCTAAAGTTCCAAGCAAGAAATGATGCACTGTCGAAATGGATGATAACATATGGGACTTTTTCTACTCATTGTTTGTAACCAGAGGGTCATAACATCCTCAATGTGAATGTATGTAACTTAAATGGATGAAATTGTTGAGAGACAAAAACTGAACTGAATGTTTTGTTAGGTCAATATAACCCCAAGCTATTTATTTATAACAAAGCCAAAATGTCAAAATTACAATAGCACCCTTATTGCCACCATACATTAAATAATAAATGAAATAGACAAATATAAGCCTATCAACCAAATGCTCTTAAACTCCCCTCAAGTTGAAGCATTTATATCACATAAGCCACTCTCCAACTTTCCTTGATAAAGTGCTAGTGAATCTCCAAATGTTTAGTACAATCATGTTGTATTGACTGTGAGCAATACTCCTAATAGCCTTACTATCACAATATAGCATCATACAAATATGTACAAATACATCAAGATCTTCAAGTAATTTCTTAACTCATAACGACTTACAAACTCCCCGTGCTATCGTACAAAACTCTACTCCAGCACTAGACTGAGAAATCACATTTTGCATTTTACTACGCCAAATCACAAAATTTCCCCCTAAGAAAGTATAATACCCAAAAGTAAACCTTTAATTAAGGGATCCAACCTAATCAATATCTATCTAGGTTTCAACTTTCAAGCTATCATGAGGAGACAAGAGTCCTTTTCGCAAGAGCAAACTTCAATCACTAAAGGAACTGAAGAACAACAGTATATGAGTAAAGTATGGATCACGCATAATTGACTCACTAGGCTCAATCAAAAGCAATATCAAGTTAGGTATGGGACAAATAAATCAACTTGTTCTCTAACCACTAATGATGACCATTATCCACTAGATCACCATCCTTTTCTCGAAGATGAATATTGGCTTCGATAGGTGTATTAGAGGGACGAAATCCGGATAATTAAACTCCTGTCAAAAGATCAAGGACATACTTCCCTTGAGATACAAATATATCTTTTGAAGATTTGGTAACTTCAATCCCAACAAACTATCGGAGCTTTCCAAAATCCTTTATCTCAAACTCTTATCCAAGAAACATTTTCAACTGGTGGATCTCATCATTATCATTCCCTATGACAACAATTTGTCTACATAGATAACAAGAATAGTGATTTTAGCAACTAATCTCTTCACAAATAAAGTATCATTAGCATTATTTTGTTTATACTTAATGAAAATCATAGCTTTTTGAAACCTACCAAACCAAGCTTGAGGTGACTGTTTTGAATCATAAAGTGCACATTTCAACTTACACACTTTACCTTGAGTTTTGTCACAAGAAAAATCTAAAGGAATCTACATATACACCTCTTATTCTAACTTTCCACGAAAAAATGCATTCTTCACATCCAACTGTTGAAGATCTAATCCCTAGATAACAACACACAAAAGTAGAATTCAAACAGTATTCAACTTGGTAATAGGAGCAAAATTTTGTTAATAATCAATCCCATAAATCCTAGTAAATTCCTTTGCCACCAACCATGCTTCATATCTATCCATAGTACCATCCATTTTTTATTTGACTACAAACAACCACTAACATTCTATTGGTTGTTTCTTAGGAAGAAGAAAATTAAGATCCCAAGTGCCATTTTTCTTCAAAGCATGCATCTCCTCCACCATTGCTACCTTCCACTTCTCATATGCAAAAACTTCTTGCCAATTTTGTGGAATAGAGATAAAAGATAAAGAAGACAAATAAAAGATAAAGAAGACAAACATATGATAAAAGCTAGAGAAATAGTCATATGAGATTACATGGGATACAGGGTATTGAGTACAAGTTCCGGTATCCTTTTGAAGTGCAATAGGAAGATCAGGAAAAAGAAACCTCATGAAAAGAAGTAGTAGAATCTGATTTTGCAGATGATGATTAAATAGAGAATGTATCAGTGGTTTTAGCCTGAGTGTTGGTAGTGTGATCCTTACAATGATACATCTTCAATGTCTCCTCCTGAAGTAGTTGTTCGATTATCTACTCATCAGGTATTATACTATGCTCTTCTTGTGTTGTATTATTCTTCTCTTTAGGATGAGGAAAACTATCAAAAACTATTAAAGGACAGTAAATCATATCCTCAAGAACATTTAGAATATGCAATACATCTACACTAAAACACTCCCTCGAAGAAGTGGAGTAGAAAAATATAAATTAGACTCGTGAAAAATCACATTCATAAATAAAATGGTGTGCTTACATTGAGGATGATAACACTTATAACTTTTTTAAGTAATAGAATACCCAAGAAAAATGCAGCGGAGATCACATGGTTCCAACTTACTCTTAGAGATGGTGTTATGAGCATAACAAATACAACCAATAATTTTAGGTGAAAGAATAAAAGTTGATGATCCTTGTAAAACATTAATAGGTGTACAGGAATCAAGAATTTTAGTAGGCATTCATCATTATTTTGATACTGAGTTGGGACATGATGGGCAAACACAAGAGACCTAGCGATCTCTAAACAATGTTGGTTCTTTCTTTTAGTAACACCATTTTGTGTTTGGGTATCAACACAATTGGTTTGATGAATAATGCCATAATCAAAGATATACCGTTTAAACTAACTCTCATTATACTCAGTGCCATTGTCATTGTGAAGAATTTTCGTAGTAGCATTGAACTAAGTTTGAACCATTTTACGAAAGGTTTGAAAATAGCAAAAAATGTCACTTTTATGTTTCAACAATAAACCTAAGTTGTACTAGAATGACAATCGATAAAAGTGACAAACCATCAATGAATGGAAATAGAAGTACCACGGGAAGGACCTCACACATAAGTTGAATCACATTAAAAGGGAAGTGACTTTTATTATTTGATGATAAATATGTTGAAAGAGTTAGTTTAGCCAAAATACAGGCTTCATAATAAAACACTTCCTTATTACAAGTTGAAACAAGACTAGGAAATTTTTTCTAAAGTTCATAAAGGAGGATGACCTAATATGCAGTGCCATAGATGGAGACCTGTATATGTCGAATTAGCTTGATGAGGCATATAAGACAAGGTCTAAATAGAAACCCCACTACCCTTGAGGAGAGAAAGACCGCCATCTAATCTATCATATTAAATCTTCTTCTTCATTACTAGATCTCGAAGAACACAATAAGAAAGGAAAAAAAAATGTACTTTACAGTTTAATTCTCAAGTTAGACTACTAGCACAAAGGAGATTAATAGAGAATGATGTGATAGGTAAAATGGAAGACAAGGGAAAAGTAGGGAAATAATTAATAGATCCTTTTTCCAATAATGGAAGAGAGGGTTCCATTAACTACACGAAGTTTGTCTATGCCGAAAGTAGGGGTGTATATATGAAAAGATTGGAAGAATCTATCATGTGATACGTAACCCTTGTATTAATGATCCATGGATTGGAAACAAATGATGCAGCATACCCTCCCCCCCCCCCCAAAAAAAAAACCCGAAATGGTTAGGTTTGAAGTAGAAGGAAAAATGCGAATTTGCAACCATTAAAGGAGGTGGCAGCAATAGAAGCTTTTAATATATGTGGAAATTCTTAAGGTTCCTCTTGGGATAAATCGATATTGGTATTAGGTGCAATGATAATAGTTTCAATACAGTTTGTGTTATTTTTTTGCCTTTCTTTGTGCCATTTTTGCCTCAAAATTTGCAAGTTTTCCATGTAACTTCTAGTAGGCAACCTTAGTATGTTACAGCCTATGACAATGCTTACACTTCAAAACTTCTTTAAAGGTATCTTCAGATCAAGCGCATAAATTAGATTTGACAATAGTGCCAACACTTGTTTATAGAGTAGTTGGATTTACAACAGACAAATGGAGCATTGTTGTCCTACGGTTTTCAGAGTGAACTAGTGCATAGGATTGTTCCATAGTAAGAAATGGAGACCGACTAAGGACTTGAATACATATCTGATCATATTCAACATTCCATCCTGCCAAGAAATTATAATTCTAATTTTGGGCACATGCCTCTTGGATTTAGCAATATTCTTAGCATTAGTTGGGTGATGATCGGCACATGCCTCTTGAGTTTAGAATGTGAATTACTTATTTTTTTCTCTAAAAATTATTGGAATGAAGTCGAATATGTCAAATTGAAACAATGAATAATATTAATAAATGGTGAATAAATGTTTTTAGTATAAATTTATTCTAGGCTTTTTTTTATATTATTTATTTAACTGTGAATTTCAATCAAATTAAAATGATAATTTATTATGTATATATAAAATTATACATTCAATATACAATATGTCCTGTATCGGAATTTTTTATTTTTGATAAATGACATGTTTGGCATGTTGTGTCGTGTCGTGTCGTGTTACGTGTGTCGTTACGTGTCGTGTATCGATGTCGGTGTTACTTAACTTGCCATAAGCTTTGAAGCTCAGCATAACATTGAGACACAATTATCTCATTCTAAGTGGTGCCATGAACCCTTTTTCAAAGTTCATACACCTGTGCATTATTATCAAGTTGACCATAAGTATCCCTTACAACCGATCAAATTTGTACCACAATATCAAAAGGCAAATATTCTTTTGCAATCTACAGCTGCATCAAATTATGCAGAAAAGACATTATCAAAGAATAATTCGGGATCCATTTGCCTTGAGCATTTACCTAGTGTATCTTGCTTCACAAAATTGCTACTAATATGTTTAGTAAGCACACAGCCTGCAAGAATGCAAATAGACACCATATCATAAAATTTGTGCCGTCAAGCTCCATAGAGATCGTAGCAAACCGGATAGAATTGTTACAACCATCTCTTGTAGGTGTAGAGAGCATAGTTAAATCCTCAGACATATTGGCTCCGCATGATAAACTTCCCCAGCCAAAAAATTTCTATTCTTCTCTTCCCCGGAACAAAAAGAGAATAGAAACCTGTTTGGTAACGGCAACTTAGTTTTTTGTTCCCGGGAACAAAAAGTTAGCCGGAATGGTTTTGGAATAAAATGAGAAGTAAAAAAAGTTGCTTCTTGCTCTCGGAACAAGTTTAAGAAATAAGTGAATTCTTTTTTCTTTTATTCTTCTTTTGCTAATGGCCATTGACCATTGTTGACCCCCCGCCTTCATTGGCCCGATCCCGCCCGCGCCGCCCGATCGCCAACCGTCGCCGCCGGTCGCCGCCTTCGTCGTCGGAGGCCGACCGACCACGCGCCGGTTGTCGCCGGACGTCGCCGTCGCCGCCGGCCAACCAACCCGACCGTCGCTGCCCGGTCGCCGGAGGCCGACCCGACCGACCCGCCGGACGCCCGGATCGCCATTGATCCGCCGGAGGCAGGAGGTCATTGCCGCCGGAGAGCCGACCGACCCGTCATTGCCGCCCCGGACCACGGAGGCCGCCGACCGCCGCCGGACGTCGCCGATCGCCGCCGACGCCGCCGCCAAGACGTCGCCATCGGTCAACCGCCACCCGCCAACTCACGCTGCCGCCGATTGCCGCCGCCGGCCCATCGGCCGCCATCGGCGACAATGGACGCGGCCGCCACATTTCTATTCTTTTTCTATTTCTAGAGTAAAGTTACCAAACGGGTTTTTTTACAAAGAAATTGTTCCCTTAATAGAAATAGAAAAAACTATTTCTGAAAAGAAATTGTTCCCCAGCAAGAAATGTTCTCATGCGGAGCCATTATGTCTCAAAAATCATCTCAGAAAGCATGAAATGAGCAACCGATCCACCAAAACTTGCTAGATAAGGCCAAAAAATTGGATTGAAATCCTCTTAGTAGGCTAAAGTCATACTACAAAAATTAGTTAAATCATATCAAGAGAAAGCGAGAAATTGATTTTTTCAGGGTTTTGAAAACCTTAAAAAATAAAACAATAATTCCAATTTTTCCCAAAGAATCTAGAAAAAAAAAAGGAATATTGTGGTCTACAAATTGCAATATTATGGTCTTCACACACGAGATAATTCTAGACCGATGGCAAGGCCAAAAACAATCTCACACAAAAAGATCCAAAGAATTGCAACAAAGGTTGAATCACCTATTATAAACTGCAATAAAACTCTAATTTATCTTATAAAGGTGAGATTATGGCATATACCTGATTTAAAGAATCACCTCAAATCATTTCATTAATACTGTCCTATA
Organism: Eucalyptus leucophloia subsp. euroa; assembly: GCA_017140325.1. Lineage (NCBI taxonomy): Eukaryota > Viridiplantae > Streptophyta > Magnoliopsida > Myrtales > Myrtaceae > Eucalyptus > Eucalyptus leucophloia. The sequence continues at coordinate 40,209,986 of CM029478.1, forward strand.
TTGTTAAAGATAGCAAAGGAGAAGGTGAGAATGAACTACCGAGAGAGGGGGTTATTGGGGGGTGGGGGCGCGGACTGCAAGAGATTGGGGTTATGGTATGGCTTCAGTTCAGATTTGGCTATGATATTATGTTGAGAGACAAAAATTGAATTGGATACTTGGTAGGTCGACGTGACCCCAAAACCAAAATTACAATATCATCCTCGTTACTGTCATAGATAAAATAATAATACAAAAAAAGACAAAAGTACTCCAATCAGCCAAATACTCTCAGTAGAAGTATCGAAATGAACATGGATGAAACTAGAAATCAATGAGAATTTGCATGTTATGTACAAAGAACTGCAATTTCTTCCTAATCCTTGTCAAAGTAGCTCCTGATATATGCTCTTTGTTATATAGATTTACCTAAGAAAACACAATATACATCCACATGCCACAAGGACCAATTCAATGGAAACCCCTATCCTAACAAAACTGTCACGCCTGGCCCTCACAAGTGACATGTCAGAGATCTACACGGAAACTTCAGCCAGCAACAATGTGTGCCACCACCCACACGCAACATTTCTTGGGAGACAGCCATCGATTGGTACGTGGGAAGGGATATTGCGATCAATTGAATCTCCAAGACCTAGCTGCACGATATATTAACAAAAGCATGAATAGACAGATCAATACTGGTCAGTCGTCAATCATTGGATCTTAGTAAAGTATTCATTTCACCCCACCTGTCCGTACTTGTTCCATCCCCAGCTAAAAATTTGTCCATCCTCTTGAAGAGAACCGTAAGAGACAGCAGCAATAACACATGAATGAAAAACTCATCCTCAAATAAAAATTAAAAAGAAGATCATTTGCAAGAGGTGCAGATTATGTTGACAATCTACAAGTAAAAATTGTGTTAGAAAGGAAGGATACAAAGCTTTGCATACCAAGTGACAAAGAACGGGATCAAAACACGAACTAAGTTGAAATGAAGCAGGAAGCTTGTTACTAACTCGCAATAGAAGGTTAAAGCAACCATTAAAAACCCACATGACGACCTTTGCTAGAAGCAACAACGTCTCTCGACCCCCAAGCTTGCTCCTTTTTTGTCCTTTTCATTCTAGCACAAAAAAGGACACTTCTTTTTTTAAAGATAAGTAGCTTCAATGGTCGATTCTGTCTACTGAACCAACTTGATCAGCTGTTGAGGGTGGCTTTTGGGAATACAGGCTTTCTAATTTTCTAAATGAACAGAAAGGTTCGTGAAATGATGGAAAGCGACAAGAAGGAAAAAGATGCGGTCAAAGAACAGAAATGGTAACATGCACCATCCACGTGCTGCTTCTTTGGTTGACATAACAAGCGATAAATTGGCTGGCTGAACAACAGTTATATCAGCCTCCATACTTAACATGCTGTTATATAATTGTCTCAAGGGAAAAATATACTGGGTACACCTCCTGCTTGTTAGGAGAGTTAAAGGCCAAGCATCTCTAAATGAATTAGCATGCCACTCATTCAAGGCACTTCCTATGGTCACATAATTTGATAGGGCTCAGCATTACTGATTGTAACTACAGAAAGCAGCACTTCTCTAGGGCAAGACTTAAAGACAAGATGAACCCCTCATTCACATATATTAATCGACACGAGCAAAGAAAGGCAGTGAACCGCTAAAGGTGGAAAAGTGCCCACAAGAGAATACGAGTGATAATAACATCCCTCAAATAACCCCATTTGCATGGAAGTGTTGTTATCTTACAGGAAAACTCTCTTTTGAGAGATCAATCTCCCAATTACTTCCCAAACATTGAAGGAAAGAGACACATGTAAACAAATTAAAAAAAGCTAATGGCTCAAGTCAGGATAAATCGGGCGTGGATGGCAAAAACATATCAAATTAGGAAATCCAGGACACAGAAAGAATCAATCATTTGACACATCAAGAAATAAGGTGAAAATGCAGAATCCATTATTTGTTTGTGCATACCTGTCAGTACTGCATTATGACGGGCTCCAGAAGATACCATCTTCACTTGCTTGCCCTTCCAATCTGGACATTCCAAAAGTCGGGGCAGAGTCTGAATTATCTGTCAAAGAAAGTATCCAAGTCAATAGCATCACAAGACAATAAGGAACCCATGGAAGACAGATCAAAAGAGACTACAGCAGAAATCTACTGGTATCTCATAAGTGGACACACCACCCTCATCGAGGAGCATTAAAGAGATTATGCAGAAGAAATAAAGGTCATCTAGTGAAGCAAATTGTTGTACAAATGGTCTAGATGACACTAAACAATTCATTACTCCGTCATAGATGCAATATTGCACAAGATAAGTTAGGCCCGGTACATGCATCATAATTCTAAATTCTTGCATACACAAGCCCAAATATCCTAAGTAACTCATACTTTCTAATTTATATAAGATATATATATATATATATATATATCACAAAATAAACCCAAACAATTTTTTAAAATAAACGCACCTCCAATTGTTTAGTCAAGAACATCACCAACCTGCTGATGCAATGGCCGAAGGGCCAATTTGCATTATAAAAAAAAATAATAAGATCATAATAATTGCTATGGTGGCTAATTGCTAAAAGTTGCTATGTCAGCTACCATGTCATGCATTTAGCAGTGCTCTTGACAGCCAACATAGCAAAAGCTATAATCAATTCAAAAGTTAAATTTGGGCGTCCACTGAATAATTTTCAAAGTTGACAGTATTTTTAGACAAAAGGTACAAAGCTCAGGATTTTTAAAATATATTTTGGCCAATATAAAATGTGTTTCTGGCAGATGGATTTGAAAGAGTTGGGAAAGCACCAGATAGCAAGGATATACCTCTGAACTTTCTCCACCAGTCCCTAATTGTCCAAACTGGTTCCCACCAAAGGAATATACTTGACCTTCCGTAGAAACACAGATTGTATGCCAGAGACCAGCAGCAATTCCCCCAATAGCAGTTCCCAGTAAAGAAGATACACAAGTTGGTCTGAGTTGATCATTTGTACTCCCTTGTCCACACTGAATCACAAAAGCAGAACTTAATCAATTGGAGAAGATACAAGACATCCAGCAGTCCTATAGAGATAGAGAGAGGAGCAAAAGGAAGAATTCAATAACAGTGTGCCTATCTCCTCCCATAAGCTATTTAACTCACTCTGTTATGTTAAACCTTGGTAAATCTTCATCTCAAGAATATCTTCTGCCTATATAGCATTAGGAACCATATAAGGAAGGGCCAGCATGATTTCGTGTAACATTACAAGAAGCCATGGTAGCTCACCTGCCCATAGAGCCCCCATCCAAAAGTTAGCAATGCTCCAGCATCTACAAACAAACAAAAATGAAGACAGAAGCATATCTTAAAATAATTTGCTAATCTGAATAAAGCCTGTAATTTAAAGCACAATTATATTACTATCGAACACACCCATGCCGACGTTGGTAATTATATATAGTAGACAACAAAAATGTCGATGAGGTACATCAATTCAAAGAATTGCAGATGCATGTAATCATTTAAGTCAATTCATATGTTATTCTTGGTTGCTAGATGTCCCTCAATTCCTACCATCTTGTTACTGCTCCATAAGATAATCAGTAAAACAAGCACTCAGGGGGGCTTAGATGAGCAAATCATGTCGGCCCCTATAAAGGTGTATCGATTATATTATGCTCTTCAGTTCTAAACAACCGAATGGATATAGAGACCACTGTCAACAACTACAAGCGAGCAGACCTGTAATTACCGCACTATGTCGACCTCCACAAGCAATTCCTTTCACATAATTTCCAGGCGCTTTTGAAGTCTGTAATCCTGAACTGATGCTTCCTTGGCTACTGGTCAGAGTGCCATCTTTACCCGGATTGGGTGTCTGAATGCAAGGTATTAGATGAGGAGAAGACACCATTTTTATCTTGGAACCCAAACCTAGCTGTCCTTCACCTCCATAGCCCCAACCCCAGACCTGTCCCACATCTGAAACTCCGGTAAAAATATGATGAATCAGGTGTCTTGCTTTACATCAAAAATCTTCCATAGCTTCATACTTCAAATAACCTACAAAACTAGATGGGTTTACTATGAAGAAAGAATGACAGGAAAAAAAGCTGGCACATTTGAAGAGGGTTTACCTGACAAGGCTAAAGAGTGGCGCCCACCAGCAGCAACGGTGCTAATTCTCACTCCAGGTCCCAAGGTGACAAGACTAGGTGATGGTGTGAATGTTTCCTCCCTGGTGTTACACTCTCATTTTCTTGTTTAGCTGATAATACTTTTCTTCGCTTCACAGTTTCTTCAACAACTTTTCTGTCATTAAGTTGACTGACCGTCCCACTATTTGGGCTTGAGGCTTGAGATCTAGGGCTCACTATGGAAAAAAGTAAAATTCTAATTAAAATAGAAGCCCATAATTCCAACGGATCTATGATTATCCACTATTCCACAAAACCACCTTGCTCACTCAATAAAGCACTTTGTCTTGTGAGAACTTCCTTTTGGAAGCTTCCTACAAAAGCCAGATCTGAGATGAGTTTGCCAGAAGGAACACACTCTTTCCAACCCCAAGTGTATGTTTCACCTGGCTCTGCAATATAAAACGTCATGTGAAGGGGAAATAGTTATGAGTCAATAGATAACCGAAAGAGCTCAAGTAATTCTCATGTGATTTCATTCAGATCATGTCTTTCTCTATTGTGTGCACTGCAAACTGTGGCAGATAACTGAAGGGGCTAAATGACATTAATATTTAGATCACTGTTCATTGTTGTCTCAATGACTAATGAAATTTTAACACATCATTTCAAAACCACAGTTACTAGCATACACAGCGTTTCCACATAAAGAAAATTCACTAACAGGCAATCCGCATACCCTATGAATAATGGAGGGAAGATTGATATAAGCTCATACAACATAACATAACCACAGAATTGCTCAACATGCATACAAGAGAGGAGCAGCAGGAAGGGTGGTACCTGTTACTGTAACACAATGAGCCCAACCAGCAGCAGCCTTCAAAACCGACGCTTGAGTAGGGAGAGGAAAAGGCTCTGGAGTATCCTTAACAATTGCAATCAAGAAGATGCGAATCAATACCAAATCAAGGCAGAAATAGAAATCTTGTAAGCTAGAGAATAGATATTATTTACCCCATGCTTTCCTGATGTCATGTAGCTTTGACCTTCATCATCTGCTGAACCCCAAGTAATTAGCTTTCCAGAATCTGATCCCTCATTTTTTTCAAATAAAATAGATTAGCAATAGCAACATGTATGTGTGTGTGAGAGAGAGAGAGAGAGGGGACATGAGAAGGGGTTTACAACAGCCAGTTCCAATCCAATATTAGTTAAAGCAAATGTATGATAGACTCAAAAGTCCAATTTGACTGTGACCATTAAGGGTGATCGGTTCTAAGTGCCTAGAACCTATCCTGTTAGGACTGGTTCCCAGTTTTTGGAAACTGAAACCTACCTTCTTTGCCCTTGTACCAACCTTAGAACCTATCCTATTTTTCTAGTCTGGTTCCATGGTCTACCCGAAAACCTATTTTTCTGTTGTTCATATTTCTAGTTTCATTTTTTATAGCAAAATAATATGGGCAACAAAATGGTTCAAAGTAAGAGATGGACAAGAGCAAGCAAGCGAAGGCAAGTTAGGAACAAGTGAGGGTTAAAAGTGCCTAAGTGAGGTTGCAAAGTAAAAAGAGAAAAAAAGAGAGAGAAAAAGATACCAAGAGAAAAGCTGGGGTTTTAAGCCTTTATGAAACTGGTTCCAAATTTGATACTATTGGTCCAGTTCTCGAGTGGTTCTCACTCGGAACCAGTGCGGTTCTCAATGAGAACCTAGAACTGGACCAGTTTTCAAGGCAGTCCAGTCCGATTCCCAGGTAGAACAGTCCGATTGCTCAACCCTTGACCATGTTGGTTCAGTGAATCTTAAACTCATGATAATTTTTCTTCCATTCCAGTAATGCTGCTTATCCAAATTGGTCCCCTTTTCTTTTTTTTTTTTGGAAAAAGGAATTCATGAACCCAATGACAGTATTGGATATTTGCTGCTCCAGCTAGTGGTTGCTCTCATTATTTCCTTCCGGCTTCTACACAAGAGAGTATCAATTGCTAATTCGAACTCCGCCCTAGACTTTGATGCTAAAAATATGAATTCTACTAATATAAGCTATGAGCCCTAGCTTTAAACAAGAGCTCTACTTATTCAATCAAATAGTGTTGCGCCAACAAATCACAGATCAAGTAAAAAAGTGGAACGAAGAAATTTTCAGCAATCAACACTCACTACAAACGGACGAGAATCAATATTTTCGAAAGCACAAATTGATCAGCAACGGTCACACAAGATGGCTCGAAGAGCATCAATCAAAGCCCTTTTGAGGAAGCGATGAACGAGCTCTCCTCACCTGAGACCGCCATGGCGAACCCGCAGCCGCCGCCGAAGACGTCCTTCCACGAGTCTCCGCCGGGGTCCCGCACCGGCGTTGGGGAGACCATCGGTGACTTCTCCGGCGAGGCCCCGGGGAGATAACCGCACATGTACACCACATTCCGCCTCCTCTCCTCCTCCATCTTCACCCGGTCCTCCCTCTCTCCCTCCGCGCCGTTCACTGCCATCGAAACGCCGGCGGCTCGAGGCAACAGGAAGCAACCGGAAATCGGCCGGCCAACCTCTCCGATCTCCAATCTGAGTGGGCTCCGATAGAGAGAGAGAGAGAGAGAGAGAGAGAGAGGGAGAGGGAGATGGCAGAAAGGAGAGTTCTTGCTGAGGGAAGGAGGGGAAGAGGGGAGACGTATCATTTCCAGGGTGTAGAGGGCGCCACGTCGGACGCCACGTCGTCGGGGGCACACGTGGCGCGATCTGGGCCGCGAGTGGGGATTGTTCCCCGTCCTCGTGGGCCCCACGGATCTCCCTGGGCGGATGTTTCTGGAAGAGGAAGGGGAAAGCTCGTTTTTTGTTTTTTTGTTTTTCCTCGGTTTGGAAGGTGCCACGTGGTGGGGCACCAATGGGCTGTTGTCGCTGGTTCAGCCCCGAGTGCGTTTAGTTTAATGCGCTCGAGGTGGGGTTTATCAATTGCACGCCGCAAGTCCCGCTCGACAGGGAAAGATTCGTCGTACCTGGTCGTGGCACGCCTCCAGCCGTCGATCCTTGATCGGGCGTGCGATCTGACGAGACGGACGGACAGGAAATTGACGCGACTGCCCCCAAGCCGTTCATCAATGCGGTTGTTAAGTCAGAATTTGCAGCCTTGACTATGATTTGTGTCCTGCCCCCCGGGTCGAATTCTTTATTTATTCACTTATAAAGTTGAGAGGCTGCTTGTGATTTTGCGGGTGATTGATGTGTTTGGCATGGGCACCATAAAAGTGTCGATTATTAAAGTTTAAAAAAACAGAAGAGGAAAGAACCCCAAGAAATACTAAATTGTGGCAATTATGCATATTTAGCATTTTTTTTTGACATAAAAGATTCAAATTTTTACTATTGATGTATCTATCTTTTGTCATTGCTCCATCCAAAATTGAGGTTAGAAGTCCAATGTGGTGACTTAGTAAATGGAGATTTATATATTTTCTTTTCCTCCTTGTTCTTCCTTGATTTGCAACTAGATGGTGCCATCTGCCATCGCCCTCATTGTTGTCATCGGCAATGTCAATTTCTCTTCAGCGACGCTCAACTCTATCATTCTATTTATTTCTCTCTCGCTTGTCATTATGTGCTCCAAGACGGCAGCACAGTGATGGACACCATTCCCACCTTTGTCCCTCCCTTGAAGCAAGGCTTGAGCTTGGCTTCCCATCTTTGCATCTTCACATTCCAACACGCTAGGGCCAACTCCATATTTATCATCCCCACCTTGCTCTTACATCTGGATCCATTCGAAACCCTTTGTCCTCTTTCTCTGTCTTTTGTGATGAAATTACTCTGATGATGGGATTATGTTTTTGTTGTTTCTTTGGTGTCACTTTGTGATTTGAAGGAATGAAGCAATTCAATGTAATTACTATCTTTTTTATTGTCTACTATTACTTGCCATCTCAGACCTCTGTCAATCTTAGGTATTTGATGATGTGAGGACTAAGCTCCATATATCTAAGGTCACACGGAGGCCGGCCTTGATCTGAAATTGAGACTAATTTGTCAAATCCAAGGTCTTGACCTCTTTGATGGCCCGCGAGGGTCAATGGCCCTCTTCAATGAAGCTTGAACAGCAATGGCACCACCAACTAAAAGCTGTCTTGTTAAAAAAAAAAATTACAGTTTTTTCTTATCTTTTTCTAATATGTAGCTTGCGTGGCACTAGATTAGGGCCACTTGTCCTTAAAAAATATTAGTAATGCAATGACAAAGATTTTTAGCGGCAGTTTGTAAGGAAACCATGACAAAGGTTTTGTGTCTCACACAAACATAAATTTGAGATTTTTAGCGTTACAAAAAAAAAAAGATTAAATATGTTATAGAAACTATAGTTTTGGGTTTTTTGATATTTTTTTCAAAAGAAAAAAATTATAACCGACGAACAAAGATCTTCTATTTTGGAAAGTGTCTTCTTTGGTATCTCAATGAATTTCAAACATTAACATATTAAACAATTTCCAAAATTATTAAATTTTACGGAAATCAATGTTAAGATTATTGAGGCACCAACGCGAGCATAAATTGAATAGGGGAACTCTTTCCAAAATGTAAATAGGTAGAGTCTGAGAATGCTTCATACTAGCCTCCCGAAACTTCGGCTATATCAATAATACAATTGAAAAATATTATCTTTGGCTTGCAAGATCTTATGGCAAGATAAAGGGTCAATGTGCTGTAATCACTTAAAATATATATCGAAGTCATTGTTGTGCATGCATTAGATGGATAGAAACCCACTTCTATTTTAGTCAGGCCCTTGACTTGTGCCTAAGGTTGTTAGCCAATCAAGAAATCATGATTACTCAAGAAAGCCAGGATCGATTCCCAAAATCACCAAACTTTATTGGAACGATTCACTAGGCGAAGTCATGTTCGCCAGAGACCAACATGGTATTTGAACTTTCTTCCATCGTAAACAACGCGTGAAATTCCAGATAACTTAAGCAATCAATGAGACGGAAGTCTCCGACTTTAGACCTAAAAGAAAGTAAGGACAATGGTCTGTTCAACTGCATCTTCGCCGTCCATAGTGATCAGCTACAAAATAGAGTTCACTGACTTGAAAGGCAGTTGACTTAGGGGCGGAGAAGTTTGTGTGGCTTGGCTTAGAAGCCCACCGTGTAGCCACCATCCACACTAATGACCTGCCCTGTGACATATGAAGCCGCGGGAAGGCAAAGAAACGCGACCACGGATGAGATCTCGTTGGGCTCTCCAACCCGATGGAGAGGCATTCGCGCAAGCATCTTGACAAACTTCTCTTTGATTTCCGGTTCCTGAACGATAAAGCTCAATGTGAGTCATGTTGCAGCACTACATAAACTTTTCTCCTGGAGAATTTTGTGATGAAACTTTTACTAAGTAGCATCGGTCCCTATTCCTATGATCCTCACTTTGGATTATTGAGTATCTAAAAACGAGTTCTATTGTACATGTTGCTTCTCATTTCAGTGCCCCTAGTTCAGTATTGATTAGTTTGCCATGTTTTGTCTTACTAGGCCAATGTGTCAAGAGGATGAGTTATTTCTCAGCAGCTTAAGATAAACAGAAATTTTTGCAGGATCAGTGTAAGCAAGACGTGAAATCCAGACAGAGATATCGGTAAGACCAATACAGGTTTCGCGATGGTGGTTTTCACGGGCCCAGGAGCCACGGTGTTGATCCGAATGTTGTCTTTCGCCCATTCACATGCCAAGTTCTTGGTAAGCTGATTGATAGCTCCTGGAAGAGCGACATGAGTTCATGAGCCGTGTACAGTGTGCTGGAAATGACCCTTCAAGGAAGAGCCTGGACAAAACATCATCGTACCTTTGGAAGCAGAGTAAATCGATAGTGCAGGTAGAGCTACTTCACCTGCAATTGAGGAAAGAAACACAATGTTGCCATCTCCTGAAGCTTTCAGGAGTGGATGCGCAAGTTGGCACAGATGGTAAGGGGACTCGAGGTTGGCTTTCAACACGTAAGAGCAGTCCTCTGGTGTGTGATCTAGCACGCCCTTAAGAACAATTGTCGCCGCATTGTTTACCTGCATTAGCCGTACTAGCATCAGAACCGAGCTTGGTAACAAGATTATAAGAGAATTGAATGAGGGCAATAGTAGCGGAATAACGAATTAAATGTTATTGTGTCTGATCATAACAAGTGCAGCCAACTTGTCCATTATCTATTGATTCAGCACACCTAAAACAATGTCAATCTGGAGATTGGATTTTCAACAGCCAACACGTCCATCATCGACAGCCGGAACCCTTTTCTGTTCGGTGGGTTCAGTGATTAAAATATCACAAATGAGACTGACCTTTCAAACTGAAACCAGGTTCTTAAATCAAATGTAAAATTAATTTAATAAGTAGCGTCTGACTAGTTACGTAATTTTTTATCTTTACGAATGATTTTCATGAGGTCACTGACGTTAGTTGAACAGGAACTCAGTTGCCAGGTACAGTACACTACCTAAGCAGCAGCAATTAAACCAGAAGTTGCCAAGTACAGAACGCTATCAAAGCAGCAGATATTGAACAAGAATTTGCAGAATTGTCCTCCTATGTGTAGCCAAAACCACAAACCAATTGAACTAAAGACGTCTACTTCTTGCTAGACTCAAACAAGAGATCGATAGAAACAAAAATTGCTTCCATAGCATCTGCTAGACGATGATTATTGAGTGTTACTAACCAGAATGTTCAGCTTGCCATCAAAAACAGAGGAGACGGTCTTAATCAGCTCTTCCTTTTGGGTATTGCAAGTGAGGTCACAGACCGAACCACTCACTTGAAACCCTTTGCCCTGCCACTCTTCCACTCGCTCGTTGAGCTCTTTCTCGTTGCGAGAACAAGTGTGTACACTCGCGCCGAGGCCCGCTAGCTCTGCTACGATCGCATACCTTATCCACAGACGGATTGATCAATAATTGAATTGAAATCGCCACACAAGAACGAGAGAGTAAAAGAAAGTGCTGGAATTATGTGTAAATGGTCACAAAGAAAATGAACTGCGACTGACCCAATCCCCCTGGTTCCACCAGTGACCAAAGCGGTCTTGCCTTTCAGCGACCACCTTCGGTCGTTGAAGCTCGTACCAGCACTTTCCATGACTTCTTCCTCCAAGTTCTGTTTTCCTTTCGCGATCTTATATAAAGGGCCAAATGATTCTCGGGTTAAGAAATGGGAAGGGACAGCAACTTATTGTCCATTGGCAAATCTAGGCAGAAACCAATAAATGTGTCCGGACACGAAATGACGGAATTGTGGGTCATGGCATCAGTTTAGGTGAGTGTAAAATAATGTTTCGCGGATAGCAGGTCATAATTGCTGAAGGACAACTGGCTTCAAAAGACAAAGATGCAAATGCTAGTAACAAAGAAAGCACAAATTCGACCGCCTAAATTGAGACTTTGAGAGATTCCGACGAACAATAACGACAGGCGATGTTCCCTCTGTTTTTGGTGAAAATACCCAGGTGTGCTTAGTGATTTGGGTTGGGATTAATTGGGATTGCCATCCGTCCCATATGAATCCGAATGGATGTATTATTGAAATATCCAATTTTTTTAAAATAATAATAATAGAAGTTTTGCCTGACCTTCCCTCAAATGATTCACCTAAAGATTGGCCAATAGATTATATTAATCCGCAACTTTCGGATTAATTATGATACAATCAATTTATTCAAGAGCCTCCAATAATTGATAATCTAAGTAAAGTGTCGGATTGTTCAAAAAAAAAAAGTAAAGTGTTGGAGAATACTTCTGTGAAGTAAAGATTATGAATTTGATAATGTGATTATGTTAAATTACTCTAATGCCATTTTAATTATATTTTCTCTTTTATTCATAAATATTGCAGGCAACTTAGATTGATTTTCTAGATTTTTAAACGACAACGTGTAAAGAAAGGAAAAGGGGCATGTTTTCATTGGTTCGTACTTAACAAATTATGGTTTCGAATCTGTAAATTAGGTACGCAGCGGCTTTGGAAGCTTGCGCAACTATGATAAGTCTTGTCCCGTAAAATCATCGCTTTTTTTATAGCCACTCCTTGCGTTGACCAAACTTTTCCACAGTACATAATTCTTTACCTTATGGTACAAAGTCAAATGAAACTTAATCGGTTGAATGAGTTGTGCTGTGAAATAATGCTGAAATAAACGGATTTTGCAACTCAAGTCTAATGCAAGATGAAAAAAATTATCAAGAAATCAACGTGAAATAATAAGTATATAAGAAATTTACACGATTCGATCCAAATGTTGAACCTAGCCAACCACCTAGTAATCAATCATGAATCAAAAAAACGCGAATTTAATAATTGCTCAAGGTGTTTTTCAACCTTAAATTACACCTCAAGCAAAACTCACAACTATTATCTCACAACCTCTCATTATCCATAACAAAGGAAAAACCTTCTCGCTTCTTTTGTCAGCAGCCAAATTCCATTTTTATATGTTTTCGTGTAACTTGCTTACTCAACTCAGGAATCCAACTTCAATGTGAAAAGCATTTCAATAAAGAATTGCTTTTTCGGACATGAAGTTACAAGTCATATGTGGGTCTTGAATTGGATTTCCTTCACTAATTCAAACTCAAAACATTTACCAAGCAAGTTGAAATTGAATGTTAGGTAACATAACTAATAAAACATAAGGGATAATGCCACAAAAATCACAAACTTATACATTTAGTGTCGCAACCTTTTCTTTCTGTCCAGAGAGGAAAGGACTTAATGATTTAGAGGTAATGTCTTAAAAGTGGGCTTACATTTTGGATTAGGCATAAGCTCTCCCCCACTTATGACCTCGCCAACATTCATCAAATAATCACCACTGATGCATCGAACGAGATTGACGGGGGAAAAGCATATAAAACCACGGTGAACAAAAAACCATATGTTCCTTACCAAAAAATAAAAAACAAAAAACCATATGTTGGTTGAGGTTAGTGAAAGATCACCGTTGAGCGAACCCTATCAAGACACATTCGAAGCAACTCAAAATCGGAAGAAGTTGTGTACGGCCTTGGTTCAATTGTTTTGTCGAACAAATAGTGCGCAGTGGATTGAAGAGAGAATATTGAGCAATTCAAAACCCGACCGCACATCCAGACTTAGAAGAAATCGCCAAGACATACTTGAAATCAACAGCAGCGACTCCATAAAACCCAACACGCGTACGGACTAACAAAAAGAAAGAACGGGTCTCCGTTTCCCCGGCTTGACCAAAACAGGGCGAGCCTACAAAAGGTTTGCGGAGCGAGCGTTTGGCGGTGGGGTCCCTACCCGGCTCGGAGACCACGGCTAGAGGGCGAGCTCGGAACGAATCGAGCTATGGCCGACCGCCTTGCGATGTCTCCGAGCCAAGATCCTCGGGGAAAAAGGGTCGAACCGAAAAGGAACTCACCGGCGATGTGGGAATCGGGAGAGAGGAGACCACGAGGGTGAGGACGCCGGCTGGATGTCGTTGGACGGCGACAGTGGAGGCGGCTGGTCGTGCGTGGCCAAGGAGGCGAAGTGCATCCGGCTGAGAGCAAAGGGAAACGAGCTGCCGATTCTTCCCTTTCTCTCCCCCAACTCCCGGATCCCCCCTCCATTTCTCCTCCCTCTCTCTACCGTATAAGTCTTCCCGGCAGGCGCGCATGCATCATGCAGCTACCCTGCCGGCCTAGGTGAACAAACTGTAAAAATGACACTCAATAATCAAAGCATGGAATAAATAAATTACAAGAAAGCAAAAATTCAAACACTAAACTAACTCTAGCCCAACCATGATTTTTTAAAAAATAAATGTGCAATTCTAATTAACTTCTTTTGTGTTCTCTTTTGTAATGAAGACTAAACTATATAATGCAAACTTAGACTTGAATGCAACTAATGAAAATTGCTATTATCACGATCGAATTCTAATGACATGGGAAGAAAAAATAAAATTAGGAAAATTGACACAAATAGTCCTTGAACTTTGGTTCAATGTATAATTTGGTCTTTAAATTTTTTATTTGTCCAATATGATCCCTAAACTTTAACTCTATGTGTAATATGGTCCATGAATTTTTAATTTGTTCGATATAGTTTCTAAACTTTCGGTATATGTTCAATCCAGTACTTAAATTGTATGGATATGTTTAATATAGTCCTTCCATAAGTATTCAAGATCAAGGACTACATTGAATATCTTCATATAGTTTAGAGATTGGATTGAACATTTACAAAAAATTTAGGGAATATATTGAACAAATTAAAAGTTTAGAGACGACGTTACACATTTGGTTAAAGTTTAGGAACAACTTTGAATAAATTAAAAGTTTATGGACCAAATTGTATATTGGGCAAAAGTTTAGAGATTGTATATGTCATTATCCCATAAAATTACTCTAATATGGCATGCAATTTTAATTAAATGAACTTGGACATGTAATCACTAAATGACATGGAATTGAGGACATGACATGGATGGTGACAAGGCACTGACGTGGCATATATAATGTGGCATGGTGACATGGCAAGTTACAATGACGTGGCAAGATGACATAGCATAACATGATGCAACCTAATCTATATGATGTTAACCACTGGATTCGCTCCAGTAGTCACTCTTCCAACATGGAAGGGGGAGGTGAGGGGTTCAAATCCCTACCTTCTCAGAAATAGGGTGGGGACGAGTAAGTTTCAGGAGTGGGTTTTGACTCCCATGCCCTGCAAGAGGCAGAGCAAAAATCTGAGAGTGCGTGTAGAGTAGGAATAGAGTAGGACTGACAAAAAAAAAATCTATATGATGTTAACTTTGAGTTTTTTATTAAATTTGGAGTAAATAATTAATAGGGTTAATACCACGAAAAACTCCAAACTAATATAGATGTGATAAATTTATCCTAAGATAGTTTTTTCATCACAAAAAATCCCAAATTAGTATATATGTAACAAATTTATCTTTCGTTAGTTTTCGTTAAATTACATTAATACCATGAAAAATCACAAAATTTGTACACCTATGATAAACATAGAGTAAAACTCTAAACTAAAACATTCATCCACTGTCGCATGTCATAAGATTAAGCAATTTGAAGGTAAAATTTAATGAAAAATAATAAAGGCTAAATTTGTCACGGGGATATCAATTTGAGATTTTTTTGAGGTAAAAAAAATTAATTTAGGACAAATTTATTGTAAGTGTACTAGTTTGGGATTTTTCGTGATATGAACCCTAATTAATAAAAAGAAATTACCTAATGTGAAGAGTTATCTGAATTAAATTAGAAAATAAGTTAAATTAAATGTTATTTCAACTTGGAGACTTATCTTAAAATATTGAATATAATCTAACATGCAATCTTATGCTTGTCCAAAAAAAAAAAAAAAAACATGCAATCTTATGCAAAAATAAAAATAAAAATAAATCCTGATATATCACGAGATGCAAATTTTTATATTTTCAAAATAGGAAAGCAAAGCAAATAGATAAGCTCCTAATCAAGCAAAATTATCCAACCAATTCAAATTTGCAAGCCAAATAAATCAACGCCCCAATCTTAATGCCTAAAGATCAAGTGAGCGATTTTTCGTGCAATTTATAACCCTATCTAGGAAAGTTTGCAAATTTGGATATACCTAAAATCTCGAAGTACTTAAAATTAGATCACGATATATTCAAATTAGGAAACCAAATATTGAATTCAAATTCAGTTTAGGAAAGTAACCTAACTAAAGGACTAGTTTCCCAATTGGAACTAGTGGCGGCTGGGTACAACAAGCTTCCCGGCAAGCGATGCGGTAGCTTCGTTGGAGCGGGTTGGAATCGAAGCGGCGGCGTCACCAGGTGAGGGATCTGAGCAATGGCACCGTCATATGAGACAGGCAACAGTGGAGGAGGGACGGTGTCGGTGATGACTTGGCCGTACGAGTCTCTCGGTCGCGTCTCTCTCTAATTGTGAGGATTAAGAGTCTTTATGGGTCAATAAGGTTTTCTTGTTTACTAATCCTACGGGTTAGAATATTTAATCCTTGTGGGCTTATTTTCAACCATATTGAAGTAATGGGCTTTATTAATATTAAGCTCGATGCCTTTGATCAGTTATCTTTGTCATGGGCTTAAACCAACTCAATTAAAGCTCAAACCCCTCTTATTAGCCATGTGATTTTCAGCTAGTAAATCTCCATAGTCTTGGCCGAAACTTGCTTCTTTCGTCAATTTGATTGAATTAAGTCCATCCACCGTCGGTCAAATTAAATGCAATTTTATGAATTTATTGGTATGCTATAAAATGCAAAATACTCGTAAACTATATGCAGTTTAGCTAATATTTTTGTTCAAGGATCGAGGTCGATCTCTAATTTTCTTATACAATGAATGTTTAAATGAGTTACCCAAATTTAGGTGTCAATAATTTCGCTTATATAATAAAATTATCGAGATATAAAATATATTTTGTGACCATTTTTTGAAAGTTTACGATTGTGGGGTAAAAATGATTACAAATATGCTTCAAGCTGGCATGCTCTTGAATACGAATAGAAAAACTTCATTTTCACTTGTTTATGGATTCCTCACTTTGGTCTCATTTGTTTCGTAAAAGACATGGCATTTCTGAAAAATATTTCCTTGGAAGATGACCATATCTTTTGATACTTGGTTGAAATTTAAAAATTAATTGGAAAATATTTTTCACTGTTTGGTACAAAAAATTTGATTTGATTTTCCTCTGGTGAGGATGAGCTTGCTTGGGTGAGCTTGTCCTCTCCTATGGTCGACGATTGGCCAAAGAAGAAGGAAATAAAATTTACAAATTTACAAATAAATTTTTTTAAAAAGATAAAAAAATAATTAAAAGGAGCACAAGACAAATAACGTGTTTGGTCTGAGTGAAAGAAAGACAAGGGAAAATCATTTTCCCTACTTTTCAATGTGTTTTTCATTAACATAAAATGTTTTCCTTAACTAGTCCATTTTCTATGAATCAAACGTTAGAAGATTTGGAATACTTTTTTGCAAAAAATTATTTTTTGTGAAACAAATAAAGTCTTTATGTGCCTTGAATTTCAACAATACTTCATTGTCAAATTCGTCTTAGCATGGGAAAGAGCGCTAACATATTAGGAAAAGAAAGGCTGATTAACCCACTAATGGGTACGCTCCATTTACTCTCACATGAGTACTCACCCCATAAAGAGGTTGACACTTAGTCCACCCACCGGGTTTTATGTATTGAGATTACCACTTAGGCGGCTGATAATATTTTATGATCATAGGTGAAGCCGTGGAGAATAATTAGACATGGGTCTGGTTTAATGGTGGAGTAAGAATAGCAAAAACCGAAGAGAAAGAAAGGTCTGGCCAAGATAATTTTTGTAAAGCATCTAATAAAAGTCACGTCCCCTAGGGTTAGAGAGAAAACTAGCCGTTTTTAGATAATTTTTCAGAATTTCATACGAAAAGGTCTTTTAAGAAATTTTTTTCTCTTTCCTTTGCTGGGAAAATGAGTGTCAAATGCCATGTTTTAATTTTTGCAAGAATTAAAACAAAAGGGAGAGCTTGGGAAGAATGACTTTGCATTTAGACAAAGGATTTTGAGTCAAAATGCAATGGGTGCAAGCAATTGAGTGTTTGGTATACTATAATTGAAAAGTGCAATTAATTTTTTTACTTTTTGATTATTGAAAATTGAAAAAAAAAAAACAATGATCGCAACTTTTAGAATTTGAATGTTAAAAATAATGTGAAAAAATGAATTATTAAATCTATAATTGTAAAGAATCACATATCTTTTTTGGTTAAAGACAATCAAATTTGACAAATATAACAACTTATTAAAATGTATAAATGTAGATAAATGGCAATAAAGTGGACTCTTTCCCAATTAAGAAGAGAGTAATTTTATTATTATAAATATGGTCACAAATGCCATTATACTTCAAAACTACAAGCAACCTTAATTATTCACTAACGTCATAGCTATTGGATCACATTAATTTGTCATGTCATTAAATGCTTTATCATTTAAAGTATCGGACCCCTCATTTACATCATTAGGGCCAAATATATATCCATAAATGATATATTAATATGTTTTTGTCTAATGGGTATCATTCATGATGTTTATTTAAATATAATTGCACAAACTCATTGGCATTAGCACATCTTTCACTTGCTAGTGAATATCATTCACAATCATCCTAGTCTTGTTTCCTTGTGAAGCAATTGCTTCCATTTTTACCATTCTTCTCATAACTTTTCCACCAACTCTTCATTTAAGTTCTTAAGAAGATGAAATTGAAAATTTATCCTCGACTTGTCTTCACGGTGTGCAAGCATGGCATGCTCGCTTCACTTCTTATGCTATTATGCCTTTCATTTTCCAAGAAGGAAATCAGATGATCATTCATCGAAAGACTTCCCATTCAATTATGCAGATAGTTCTTCATAGTATTCACACCAGAGAATGATCTTCTCTAACTTGATGTTGCAGCAAGCAACATCCATGCTAAGTTTATGAGCAAATAAACTAGAAGATAAACGATATCCTCATTTTTCTGCGCACTAATTTTTGTACTCATGTCAAGTGGATTTTCTTTAAAATATATGAGAAGTACAGCATTCAAAACTAAAATTTCAGAAGAGGTTAACTGACCCCACGAGTCAACCAGAGGCTCCCTCCATCTCTAGGAAGATGGAGATCCTTCCTCTTCGTGATCCTACTAATGCTCATGTCCCCTTCAATGGAGGTGAACGTGGGAGAAACGAAGAAACTGGATTTGATGATTTTGGTGGAGATGGGGAAAGCTGAAGCCCTGGCCTCACGCCGGTTGAGTTCCCAGAAGCCTCCATTTTGTTTTCTCTTTCCTTTTCTTGAATTTGTGCAGAAAAATCGCCGGTATCAAAAACCAACGTCCCTGTCAACCACTGCCACGTAAAATACAGGCCAAAAATCCCAACGTGTGGCCCCTAGGAACTTAGTATGCTCGTCCACGGGATTTCTCCTCTCTCTCTCTCTCTCTCTCTCTCTCTATATATATATATATATAAAAGCTCCTCTCGCGCCTCTCTTTCTCCGTCGTCAAACGACAACACTCCAAAAACAGTACGCTCAACTTCCACGTCCTTCTGTCCAAAAAAAAAAAAAAAAAAAAAACTTCCACGTCCTTAAAAAAAAAAAAACCACGTCCTTTCGTCTTCTACCGCCTAAGCTTTGTGAACTTTTCCCTTTTGATCGGAGCCGTTGGGTTCGGCACAGATCTATGGCTGCCTCGGTGGCTGCTGCCGCAGCTGTTTACACCGCATCGGTGCTCTGTTTTTCCCGCCAACCCCTGTTTTCGTGCTCCGAGTTCATGAAAAGCGTCAAACCCACTTCGTCCTTTCTTCTCTTTTTCATCGTCTCTACTTGATCATAGCGGTCATTCAACTGTTTAAGCATATACGAAGTAGAAAGCACGCTCTGTTTTCATGAAAGGAGTTTGCTTCTTTTGTTCATCTTTGGGGAAGTTACGAGATCACACGTAACTGGTTAGGCTTCCATAGCTAGTGAATTCATACTGTATTCACAATATCTACGATGTCTGTGTTGGGGTCTCCTCCTATAGTGGGACTTAGTGTTAACAAGGGCCTGACCTTGATCCAGCTAAATGCGAGCTGCGCCAGCCCGAGAAATTCGGGTCCTAGCTCTCCGTTCTTGGGGAGGAGCTTCAAGAAACCGAGCTGCAAGATCAACCACCCGAAAGTGTTGTCCAGGAGCCCGGCGGTCGCGGAATACGATGAGGAGAAACAGACATCTAAGGACAGATGGGGAGGGCTTGTGACTGACGCCTTGGATGACCAACAAGACATAACCAGAGGAAAGGGGAAGGTTGACACTCTCTTTCAAGCGCCGATGGGGACCGGCACTCACTATGCCGTCATGAGTTCATACGACTACCTCAGCGCTGGTCTTCGACAGTGAGTAACTTACTTTGTCACATCGCCATGTCTTTAATTAAGTTTTGGAAGTGAAGAAAAACACTCGATTCGAGTACTAAACTCGTTGTGGCAGGTTGGCATTTGATAACACCATGGATGGCTTCTACATTGCTCCCGCATTTATGGACAAAGTTGTGGTCCACATAACCAAGAACTTCTTGAATCTTCCAAACATCAAGGTAAGTTTAACATATTGAAATTACACGACTTTATTTTGAAACTTGAATTTGAAGAGGAAAGAAATTTTATCGATGATTAACTCTATTGATGACAGGTTCCTCTCATTTTGGGTATATGGGGTGGGAAAGGCCAGGGAAAATCATTCCAATGTGAGCTCGTGTTCGCCAAAATGGGAATCAAGTGAGTATCATCAATTTCTTCTCGGATAAAATTGAGAATCTTCACATAAAGAGGTACCTAAACGTTTTTTACTCTATGGAAATGGATTTTCAGCCCCATAATGATGAGTGCGGGAGAACTAGAAAGCGGGAATGCTGGTGAGCCCGCAAAACTGATCAGACAGAGGTATCGGGAGGCGGTGGACATCATCAGGAAAGGGAAGATGTGCTGCCTCTTTATCAATGATCTTGACGCGGGAGCGGGAAGGCTCGGTGGGACCACACAGTACACAGTGAACAACCAGATGGTGAATGCGACCCTCATGAATATTGCCGACAATCCCACCAACGTGCAACTTCCTGGCATGTACAACAAGGAGGAGAACCCCGAGTTCCCATCATAGTCACCGGGAATGACTTCTCCACGCTGTACGCCCCTCTCATTCGCGATGGCCGGATGGAGAAGTTTTACTGGTCGCCCACACGGGAAGACAGGATTGGCGTTTGCACCGGGATTTTCAGGACCGACAATGTCCCGAAGGAAGATATAGTCAACCTTGTCGACACATTCCCTGGTCAATCGATTGGTAGGCTTTTTTCTTCACAGGACATTCCTTAATCTTACTCTTTTTATCATTGTGCAACATAGCAAGCGAACTAACATTCCTAGCTGATTAACCCTATTCGGTTTGGCAATCTTTGTGATTGTTGGAAGAGAATTCTTACTTTTGACAGTACATATGTGAAGAACGTAAATTAGAAAGATGGAAGTAATGTCAGTGTCCACTGTGCAGATTTCTTTGGAGCAATCAGGGCAAGAATGTATGACGATGAAGTAAGGAAATGGGTTGCCGAAACTGGAGTTGAAAACGTAGGGAAAAGACTGGTGAACTCCAAAGAGGGACCCCCAACCTTTGAGCAGCCGCGGATGACTCTGGACAAGCTACTTGGGTACGGGAACATGCTCGTCCAGGAGCAAGAGAATATGAAGAGAGTCCAGTTGTCTGATAAGTACTTGAAAGAGGCCGCTCTTGGGGATGCGAACGAGGATGCCATCAAGAACGGGAGTTTCTATGGTTAGATCCTTTTTATCCTAAAAGGACATGGTCGAAGATTTGGCTCTGGATTTAGGATGACAGTACCAATGAAGATTTGGGAAGAACAATAACTTAAGCATTTCAATTACTGTTGATTTCGATGCAGGCAAAGCGGCACAACAGGTTAATCTTCCGGTTCCCGAAGGGTGCACCGACCCATCTGCTACGAATTATGATCCAACTGCTCGAAGCGATGATGGAAGCTGCGTGTACCGCTTTTAGATCCATTACTAGCCATTGAGGATAGTAAAATAGGGCTTAAACCCCAAAAGTATAATGTATACCAGTTAAGAAACTTGCCTGTTTAGATCAACTCAGTATTAGCATTTGCTTTATTTTCCCTTTCTTTTGGCTAATCACACGGAAATATGTCAAGATGTGGGCTGCTTGCTCATTTTCTAGCAACCTCTCACAAAATGTCCTTCGACATGACGTATTGGTCACTCAAAAGTTGCAGATAAAATAGCCAGCAACGTGCAATAGCTTGAAATCACCACCTTAAAATTTCTCCTTTGTCATTGAAATAGAGATCAGACAATTTCAGCCAAGAAAGGAATGATTACCCAGCTTATGGGGTTCCATGGCAGCTTGAAAATGGTTGGACCTCGTTAGCACAATACCACCGAACGAGAGAACAAATTTTTTTGTCACATGAACTTGTAAATAATCGCAAAAGAATAGAAGTCTCAGATGGAAAAGACTAAAGACTAAATGAAGTGAAGTCCTGTTCTCAGATGTTTGTACGCGCCTTCCTCTCTTTCAAAGGTCCATTTGTATCTGGTGGCTTCTCAGAACTCCCCTGATCCATGTTCTGATAGATGATCCCACTCCCTTGGTTAACTGTCTCAGTTTTTAAGTTGCCTTTTTCCCGGGATCTTAACAGTCCATTTTCGTTTTAGTTGACGGTATTTACTGTAGGATTTACCGCTCTCAACTTCTTCTCCTTCTTCATCGGCTTTACATTAACTGCCTTTCAGAATCTTGACATTTGCCACTTCAGCTTTTCGACCTCATACTGGATTTTATCTACATTAGTGATTGCTTGGCTGCATAAGATTCTCAAGGTCGATCGCCACATCATCCAGCAACATTCCCTTTGGACATTTTGGGTGCCACAACAAATATATCATCATGTGTCTCTTAGTCTTGGAACTATTCTAAGGTCTGCCCTCTTGCTACTTGACTATTTCAAATCAATCTTGCCCTGAGTAATCATTTTCTCGGCTTGCCCATCTTCGCTTTTCACACAGGTGAGTCAATTGCAGCCTTTACGGTAGCATCTTCCACTGAAATTCTCTCTACACTCTCTACCATCTACCAGTTATCGACCAAATATTCATACAGGAAAAGCAGCGAACAGAACAGTGTGAGGGCTTGATCCTCATGATCAATCTTAATAATAGTAATAGTTAGATAAAATCAATTCCAAAATGCACTTGGAAAATATTATCATGGTGCTGCAACGCACAATTCATCCCAAAATGCATTCAAATATATCAATCAAAGTACTAACAGTTGTACAAAAATTCCAAACCTAGACTAAACTATCTATGAACTCATAGGTGACGTTTTCTTGTAGATACACGGAGTGTCTCAAGAGGAGGTTAAGTTCCACAACCAAATTGCTTAGACCAAAGTCCCTTACATTCTCAATTGGAGGCGAACATAGAAATTCTTAGAGTTGGAATGCAATAATCTTTCACAATAGCTGAAGGAGAACTAAAGAAACCCCATAAAGAAACTTGTGCTTGCAAGTCCAAGGAGTGACCTCACAACTGACTCATTAAAATCGTAGACTTAAGTGCGTCCACCTATTTTCTTACAGCAGCGGTCTCCAAATCTTTCTTCGATTTCAATGTGCAGATCGATGTATCATGCTAAGATTGTAGTGTGTAGGGGTGAGCATGGTCCGGGTTGGTCCGAGCCACCCCCTAACCCTAGGACCAACCCGTACAGTGTCGGTCCGCGATTTTTAGGACCGAGGACCGACCCTATTAAGCCTGGGACCAAGGACCGGACCAACCCAATGGGTTCGGTCCGGTTCCAGGGTTAACCCGGGACCGATCGATAATTTTTTTTGTCTTAATTTTTATACTCCCTAAAAAAGCAAACCTACACATTCAAATTACACATCCATTAACAATACGGCATTGTGCAACTAAACTATAAATACCAATACATATTTAGCAAATTTAAGATGACACAATAATATAAATTTTGTACCTGCTAACTGCTTAACGAGATATGGGACAAAATGGAAAGTTCTTGTAGTCATCTATCTTTAATATTCATAAAACCATATGCAAAAGCGTTTTCCTGTATTTGATCATGTAGCAAATCACCGTAGCAACTGCAATACTACTCTATTCTTCAAAAACTTCTACCATTTGACACAAATTGAAAAGCAAAGTGCAGCTGAAATTCATTAGTAAAGTACAATTAAACCATAAAAAGTTCAAAATACTTAATATAAATCATGAATATATAACTTCACATCTTGTTAATTCACTTAAACTTCTAAACCTGAAAACAAAACAACCGACACATAATTAATACTCAACAAAAATTTTAAATTGAAATTATTATTAGTGTTATTGATAGAATATCTTAATATAATATAATATAATATAACATAACAGACATTTTACTTAGGTTTGAGTATATAAAAGAATTATAAATAATATAATATAATATACGGGGGTTGGTCCAGGGTTGGGACCAACCCAAAACTCTGGTGACCGAGACCAACCCGCACGTGTTGGTCCTGGAATTTTCAGACCAAGGACCGACCCGGTCCCCCTTGGGAACCGGACCAGGGACCGCAGGGTTGGGCCGGTCCAGGGTCGATCTAGGGTCGACCCTAGACCGCTGCTCACCCCTAGTAGTGTGGCTATTGCTGCTTGATGTTGCTTTGCTCCTTCTTCTCCTTGAGTTGACGAGCTTCATTGTAGTTTCTACTTCGCTTGGAAACGTGGGTAATGGAAAATTGAGTTGGATAGACTAGCCTCTAACCTGCTATGCTTCCATTACTGTCATCTCCAAATATCTGATTCACTGCCGCTCTTCTTTTGATTGAAGTAGAATCTGAAGACTCCTTGCATTGAAGACGTTCCTGCACTAATACCTTTGCTACGCTCCCACACTTACGCTATTGCTTCATCTGTAGTTTGAGAAAACATTGAAGACTGCACCCAAAAAAATAAACAAAGAAAGAAACTAGGGGAAAGATTATAATTCTGCAGGTACAAAATAGCAAGTATGTAAGGAAGACTTATAAAATTGACCTATCTGCATATCAGCAGCTTAGGAATCAATCATAGATCAGTCCGCAGATGGTGAATGGATCTGCAGATCAGTCTTGGACTATTTTGCATGCCAACAGCAGACAAAAAAAATGCTCCTAGACTAAACTTCTAACGGCAAGCAGCAAATCCCCTCCAAATGGACAATCTATACCAAGTCCATATATTTCGCAATCAGCACATCTCTGAAAGTTAACCATGCTCAAGTCCAGTAGATGTTTCATTGACATATTTATCTCGAGGCTGTGTAGCTGTTGTTTGAGATACAAATGATCTGTTCCCGACTTGGTCACGTATGGGGATTCTAGTTTCTTCCGTATGCCTCAAAAGCCGACTTCTCCTATTCAGCCTTCATCAAAGTCTCAATCTGGCGACGTCAACTCATAAGGTCGTCCTTTTCATCCTTTTTCCAGAGTAGTAGGAAGGTGTCCATATCATTGCAGTGCCTTTTACAAAACTGCGAGTCTACCAGCAAAGCGCGCACATTGATTATAACCGCACTTCAATACTACGTTGTTAGAAAATTCCAATGATCATACAGAGTGATATACTAGCAAACACTAGACAACGTTGAACAGATTCAAATTACGTGGTTCAGTCACCCAGATCAATTTCACTCTTCAAGAATTCGATGGTCTCTCGTGTCTCTCAGCTCAGAGAGGATCTTTCTGACAACTGACATGCATCACAACCCCTACACAATCCAGAAAACCAGCAAGAGTGGGAAACTATCAACAAGATACCCGCAGAGTTGATAAACTTGCTCTTTCCTAACCCTTCTGCAATAGAGTAAGATTCCACGAAGTCGCAAATTGAGCTAAAAACTCTGGACAGAATCAACATGTCTACTCTCATCTTTTGTCTTAAAACATCAACTAATTTGGAGGATTACCGGCATTTGCATGAGGTAGAGACAAGTATACATACTAGTGATGAGTGATGACAAAGTGTGACATTGTTTCATTAGGAATTTCCGCCTCTTCACATTTTATCCCAATAAAGAAATACAAATTGAAATGGAAAAGTAAAATTTTGCATGTTATTTATTCGCTTCGTTCATTAGGAAAAAGAAAAACAGATGTACTCTTCCTGACTATAGAGATATTGCAACTTTTAATAATATTCATCAATTTTTTAAGTATAATATATAGTCTCCCAAATTATTGAGAAAAGATATGCTCTTCCATCTTGATTAATGATGAAAGTAACAATAACCAGGGAAAAGTGACATTATCCCAATCGTAGATTGATTAATATAGAATAATACAACTAGATAGCTAATATCTTAAATTAAATTAATAAGTGTATGTAATTCTGTAAGTTGAATTAATTTCATACTTCAGATTAAAAAAACATGAAGCTACCACTGAAATAAAATCTAATTATATTTCATAAAGTATTCTCTTTGCTAACTTAGGTACTTATTTTTCTTTAAAAAATACTTGGTTTTTTAGCGACTTTCCGACCGAGAGAAGTGTACTTATCAAGCGACAATATCGCAATAAAATAATTTCATATAAGGACACTTGCATTAAAATTTTTATTTGTATTATCACCATTCACGAAAATCTATGATTGCAGAACAATTGAGCCGATCGGAGCACCGGGTTGCCAGCTATTTGTGCAAGAAAATCCAAGCAAGAGGTAAGTAGCACGTGCGGGGGAATCCTTCTCAGCAAGGACCAACGTATAAATAATTCACAAATTTGCAACTTGATCAGTAGAAATATCTAGATAGCATTCAAAATACGTGAGCTAAGACAAAGTTGGCCACAATCCAAGAAAGTGCTCAGCGACTAGGCTTAATTAAATTAGTAATATTGGTACGCGAATATTTAAATATTAAATCACACATTCTTCTATCAATTTAAATTTTTAGAATAATTAAAAATGAATAATTAATACTAATCCATAAAATCTCACAATCAGCATGAATCCGCCGCTCTTGGACATTTTCTTTAGGAAATATCGCTAAAGGTGGCTGCTTTCAAAACTTCAGTATATTCCAAAGATTGAGATGGTAGTGATAGAATGTGATGTCACTGAGCACTTGGGAAGCCAGCCGAATTTGACCAATGTACCGCATTATGGGTTTGTGCTAGGAGAGTTTAATAATTGATATTCTCGCCGTCCAGTTTGAAATTTCTCTTCATATAAGAAAAGATTATGTTCTAGCGACTTTGTCAAGCTAACGGAGACCGAACATAGGATGGTTCCTGCTATGTCTTACTTCAACTTGGATACTGGGGCCTAGACACTCCCTCGGGCTGTATTGGACACACTAGATTATTGTGAATTCCATTCGTAAAAAAATTGGATCATGTCAACCTTCTTTATAAGAAAAAAAAGTATTTCGTGTGATAGATACATCACGTAACAGTGATGGCATGATGTAAATAATCAATTGAATTGCATTGTACTTAGAGCTACATGTATCCATCAATGGACCTAGGGGTTGGTGGTGGCCCGACCCTCGTTCCAAAAATTTCCTATTATTTAGAAGAAATAATTATCAAAAAAGAAACTTAAATGTATTATTTTTATGAAAATTTTGTGTCTCATTCAACTTATATCGAATTGTCAATTTGTTATTGTTTATATGCATCTTACTTTTAATTGATTAATTAGACCATGTGACGATCCATCACATGAAATACATTTTCTTTATGTGGGGGCCACTAAGGAACCAGCGCCTCTCTCCCTCCCTCCGCTTATCTAGATTTATCTAGAACCAAATATCTACAATAGGTAGTTAGTATTTGTGGTGCTGAAGTTCCTTAAGTGTTAGTTGAGAGGAGTGATTAAAAATCATTTGAAGAGTAGGTAAATCTTGTAATAGTGGATAGTCCACGTTGAACTCTTGTAAAGCACTACCTCTATAATATGTCGGTGGGAGTCTCTTTATAAGTAGGAAAGCTCCCCTTACCAATTGAAGTAGAGTGGAAGGTCTTGTGTAGCGAGGGGAAGATGAATTGGTAGTGTGAGTATGTGAGTGTAGTCTTCATAGAGTGTTGAAGTGTGAGGCTTGAGTGTAGTGAGTGACAGAGAGTGATGTGTGTGCAATGTGTGAGTGGTGTTGAGTATATGTTCTTGTAATAATATTAAGGGTATTTATTATAGTCACGTTTTCGCAACTTCACAGTCACACCATGCAATGGTTGTGATCAACCAATTGCACATACACCCCCACATCAACTTGTACACTTGTACAAATATAAAAATGAGTGCTTTGAAACTTTCAACTGTTATTGAAACAAGAGTTCTTAGTATCCATCATCACTTATTTAATTTTATTGGTTTAATATCATGAAAAACTCTAAACTAGTATAATCATGAAAATTTTATCCCAAACTAATTATTTGATTACAAAAAACTACTAATTATTTGATTACAAAAAACTCCAAATTGGTACACATGTGACAAATTTTTCCTATACTAATTTTTTGACCACAAAAAAAAAAAAAACCTAAACTAGTACATTTGTAACAATTTACCTTCCGTTAATTTCTGTTAAATTGGACCAATATCACGAAAACCCAAAATAGGTACTCTTGTGACAAACGAATAGCAAAACCTAAAGCTAGTACTCTTGTTAACTTGTACATGTCACCAAATTCAGCAATTTAACGGTAAAATTTAATGAAAACTAACGAATAGTAAAATTGTCACAAGTAGTACTAGTTTGGGGTTTTTGTTGGTCAGAAAAATAATTTGGGGTAAATTTGTTATAAGTATATAAATTTAAGGTTTTTCGTGATATTAACCCTTAATTATTTTCATAGTTAACATGACAATTTGATTGTGCTAGATAATGAATTGTTTTACAGACGAAAGGTTTCTTATGGAGAAATTATCACAAACCTCCATTCAAGAAGAGCTAACTAATTTTTCTAAGTGATACAACCAATCATTCTTTTGAAAAACCTTTTCCAAATCTTGATTTTTTCATAAAACAAACATGCCCTCAATAACATTTAAAATATATACATATTTCTTTGCGGAAAGTAGGATTGTGAATATTCTTATTTATCTAGATCATTAGGTTTGAATCCATTAATTTTTCCATCAAACCCAATCATCTATTCCTATTATATACATAAGCAATGTACAAAATTAATTAATTCCTACTAATGTTGATTCCATTATGGTCCTTCATATACTTATTTATGTGCGTATACATATTTCTTTGCAGAAAGTAGTGTAGAGTGGTTCTTAAGAGCCCTTCTGCAGGTATACATTCTTATCTTTTCTAGATCATTAGGCTTGAATCCGTTCATTTTTCCACCAAACCTAAATAGCTATTCCTATTATATTCATGAGCAGTGTTGACAGTACTAATTACCTCCCGCTAAAGTATATTCCATTGTTGTTCTAGATAGATACCCATCCTTACCAGGTAACAACACTTGTCGCTTTTGCCACTTAAACAAATGATAGGGCTTTCTTAGCAACTTCATTTCCTGATCGATTTCTTCTTCCTATGTTTCTCTGCATAGAAAAGACAAGTTGACGAGGAAAGAAGTGAATTTCTAGGGGTAGACCCCTATAATCTTTTCTTGTTTTTGTGGGCAGAGTTGTGGACTCCCCAGTTAGTTTCGTTTTGCGGTTCAATTTTTCATTAGTTAATAAGCCAAAGACGAATTTGTTCCACAAGCTACTTAATGTTCGATTCACTAAAGGTATACTTTTTCATAATTAACATTTGCAAAAAGTCTTTTAACTTCATTGCTATTCATGATGCACATAAATCATCATATTTACTCATATTGGGTACAACAAATATCATTTAGAGCCATCATCTTGTTTTGTCATATCATGTAAATTAAATATAGATTGCATCACAAAATCAAGGAGACCAAAAGTAAGCACTTCATATGACATCATTATTTCATGTTCAAAACAAGCAAGTATTGTTGTCCAAAGATTATATGCATCATCTATATTAGATTATTAAATAAAGTTAGACCAACATAAAGTCGATAGCTGACAGCGCAAGAGAGTCAATAAGTTTGATGGCGGCTGTTTTGTATAGAATGAATTATAGTGTTCTCAGTTTCTTTTTCTATTCTGGGGATAATGGTGCCGCTAACCCTCGTTTTCTTTAGCTTATGAAATTTCTTTCATTTACTTTTTTTTTTGTCAGCGTGGTCCTCACCTACTTTTATTATGTTTAAATTAGTCTTTATTCTAGAAATGCACATGAATTGTTGACATGGATTGCCATTGTAGCACTGTAAGCACAGACATTAGAAAATAAAATAAAAGTCCTTAAACCCTCATAGAGAGAGGGAGGGAGGGAGGGAGGAAGTAGGGGTGAGCAACGGTCTAGGGTTGACCCTGGACCGACCCTAGACCGGCCCAACCCTGCCGGTCCTGGTCCGGTTCCCAAGGGGATTGGGTCGGTCCTTGGTCCTGAAATTCTAGGACCAATACTGTGCGGGTTGATCCTCGGTCCTAAGAGTTTTGGGTCGGTCCAACCCTGGACCAACCCTAAATATTATATTATATTATTTATAATTCTTTTATAAATTCAAATCTAAGTAAAATGTCTATTATATTATATTATATTAATATGTTCTATCAATAGTACTAATAGTAATTTCAATTTAAAACTTTTGTTGAGTAATAATTATGTGTCATTTGTTTTGTTTTTAGGTGTTTAAAAGTTCAAGTGAATTAACAAGATGTGAAGTTATATATTCATGGTTTATATTTAGTATTTTGAACTTTTTATAATTTAATTGTATTTTACTAATGAATTTCGACTGCACTTTGTTTTTCAATTTGTATCAAATGGTAGAAGTTTTTGAAGAGTAGAATAGTACTGCAGTTGCTACGGTGATTTGCTAGTCAAGGGGTGTGAAGCTTATTTTTTGGTTGAGTGGACTCCACATAATCAAATGCAAGAAAACGCTTTTGTATATGGTATTATGAATATTAAAGATAGATAATTACAATAACTTTCCATCTTGTTCCATATCTCGATAAGCGGTTAGCAGATACGAAATTTCTATTTTATGTCATCTTAAATTTACTAAATATACATTGGTATTTATAGTTTAGTTGCATAATACTGCATTGTCAATAAATGTGTAATTTGAATTTATAGGTTTGCCTTTTTAGGGAGTATAAAAAATAAGACAAAAAAAATTATCGATCGGTCTCGGATTGACCCTGAAACTGGACCAAACCCATTGGGTCGGTCCGGTCCTTGGTCCCATGCTTAATAGGGTCGGTCATCGGTCTTAAAAATTGAGGATCAACACTGTACGGGTTGGTTCTATGGTTAGGGGATGGCCCGAATCAACCCGGACCATGCTCACCCCTAGGAGGGAGGGAGGAATAATGGCATGGCCAGTGCTGCCTCCAATCGAAGCACCCATGCACACAAAGATAAAGGGCAGATTGCGAAAGAGAGTTAATGGGAGATGGCGGTCCTTGCCCACCACCCCAGCCAATCATGACTGGGGTGGTGGGACCGGGTGGTGGGACACTAGCCCAGCCACCCATCACCCAGGTCATCGTTCACACTAGCCACCGTTAGACTCTAGAAGATCAACGATGTTACAAAAGAGAATATATATGAACAAAGATAATCAACAGTGCTTGAGATTTTGGAACCTAACGTCAGCTTTCAGTCATCTAAAGTTAGCGGACCCAAGTAACGCATTTCCCGCAAAGTCAACTGAAGAATAATGCTTATACCAAAAAAAAAAAAAAAAAAAAAAAAACTGACGAATAATGCTAAGCAACTTCCTGTTCACATTCTAGAGAGCTGAGACGTATGCCCCATCTCGAAGAAATTATTATTTAAGACTCGTCTAACACAGATTTGTATCTATATCTATCTAGGACTACTATCAACTGCAAAATCTATGTAATTTTTTTTTTTTTTTTTTTTACATGCCGTGTATCAATTACTATTACAAAAACAACCCACATCAACATTGATTGACATGTGATGTGTAAACAGCATGTGGCATGCATAGAGTGTCCAAATGAACCGTCCGATCTATTCCGACACCATGCTTTTTAGAAGAGATTCGGAGGGAAGAAAAAGGGTTCTAAAAACGTAACCATGTTTGGATGGAGAAGAAAAGATGAAAGGTAATGATTAGGAGGAGGGATCATGAGATACTATGAGGGATTGATCTGGTGATTTCATGTATATTCTAAAACCGTGTGAAAGGATTCGTAGGTATTTGAACGGATTTGTGCATTACTCAATAAATTCTTTCTTTTTCTCACTTGCAAGACTATTCTTTTTCTATTTATGAATATATAAAAGGCTATTCACATCGCAATACACCTTTTTTTCCTACCTTTTTAATCGCTTGCATCTTAACAACCATATAACTCAATCCCTTCAAATCCTTTCTTTTTCTTTTTTCTTTTTCCTTATAATTATCTATATCCCATTTTTTCTTTCTTTCTAATCATCTCATCCCAACAAATGTGAATTTAAAAATTAAAGAAAACTTCTCTCTTCATACACGGGCACAAAAAAATTTGTGCGGGGCATATCAAGAAGACCAGGAACGGGGCAGCGATTCATGTTGGACCACTAAAGCACCAGAGATGTTTGAACAGAACTTCTTCTTCCTCGAACTTTCATGGACCATGCGGTAGACCAGTCTAGAAATGGCGACCGACACTGTGAACTTTGGTCGTTCTTCATCCTTCCACCATGGGTTGGTCCTCCCTCAAATATTCCCACGGAGCCCATGTCTTACAAGTGGTACCATCACATGTTTGTTTTATTATGGGAAGAAAATTACGGGGATTTCGATTCCATCACACCCACCTTCTTTCAATCTCTCTTCTCCAGATCTAATCTTGACAAAAAGTCGTCATCTATTTTGGAGGCTACGACTTCTTGCAACGTCCATAGCAGTCAGATTGCACAGTAGCATCCGTCGGATTTGTTTATTTAGAGTCACCGTGACCACAAATGCAGGATGAAGTCGCAATTCTCTCTTTCTCACCTTGAAATCCTCTTTGCCTAATGAACAGGAGGATCCTATTGGATTCGTCAACCGAAAGTCCAAGACATTCATCAATCATAGGACTCACGTGGAGCAGAAATTTTTGAAATCTGCACCATACGTTTGACGTTGTAAGATAAAGATTCTTCTGGTTTTTTATAGCCCTTGTAGCTGCATCCTTCTTCAGCTAATTGCCAGGCAGACATTGAGTTTGAGCCATGTTCTTCCAAGATTCTTGCTGTGCTCTCTCTGCTCCCAGTTTTGGCTTACGCTCAAGAAACCAATTTTGTGTACAACGGTTTCCGATCGGCCAGTCTGAGCCTTGATGGGATCTCGGGGGTCACCTCCAATGGCCTCCTGAAGCTGACCAACGACACCAGACAGCAGAAGGGCCACGCCTTCCATCCAGACCCTGTCCAGCTCAAGAACTCGCCAAACGGTTCTGTCTACTCCTTCTCCACTACGTTCGTCTTCGCGATTCAACCTCAGTATGCCACTCTAAGTGGCCATGGGATCGTCTTCGTGATTGCGCCCCAGAGAGGCCTCCCCGGGTCCCTGCCGAGCCAATACCTCGGTATGTTCAGCGAAACTGACAATGGCAACTCCACCAATCATGTGTTTGGGGTGGAACTCGACACGATCCAGAGCAGCGAGTTTAATGACATTAACGATAATCATGTCGGAATCGACTTGAACGGTTTGACATCAGCAATATCAACTCCAGCGGGGTATTATGCAGATGGTGGGGAGCTCAAGAACTTGAATCTAATCAGTGGCAAAGAAATGCAAGTTTGGGTGGACTACAACGGAACTGAAAAGCGGATCGATGTCACATTGGCTCCAATCAATGTGCAAAAACCGCAGACTCCCCTTTTGTCCCTTAGGCAGGATCTCTCGTCAATCATCAACCGGAGCATGTATGTCGGCTTCTCGTCATCGACCGGTTCGGTCCTAACTTCTCACTATGTTCTGGGTTGGAGCTTCAGGGTAAATGGAGAGGCTCAGGCACTTGCCCTGTCCCAACTTCCTAAGCTTCCTCGGATCGGTAAGAAGGAGACGTCGAAAGTACTGACTATAGGGCTCCCGCTGATGGTTCTTTTCGTTGTATCGATGCTGATCTTGAGCGTGGTTTACATGATAAGAAGGAAAAGGAAATTCGCTGAGGTCCTCGAAGATTGGGAGAGGGACTATGGCCCGCACCGGTTCAAGTTCAAAGATCTTTACATTGCGACAAAAGGATTCCGGGAACAAGAGCTATTAGGGACTGGAGGGTTTGGTCGGGTCTATAGAGGAATCTTACCCAAATCGAAGATAGAGATCGCGGTGAAGAGGATCTCACACGAATCAAGACAAGGCATGAGAGAGTTCGTAGCGGAGATCATCAGCATCGGTCGGCTCCGTCACCGCAACATAGTGTCACTCCTTGGTTACTGCCGCAGGAAAGGGGAGTTGCTCTTGGTTTACGACTACATGCCCAATGGGAGCCTCGACAAATACCTCCATAACCAGCCAGAGGTGACCCTCAATTGGAGGCAAAGATTCAGGGTGATCAAAGGAGTGGCATCTGGGCTGCTTTATCTGCACGAAGGGTGGGAGCAAGTGGTGATCCATAGGGATATAAAGGCGAGTAACATCTTGCTAGATGCCGACTTCAATGGAAGACTTGGAGATTTTGGGCTTGCGAGACTATACGACCATGGAACCGACCCTCAAACGACTCACGTGGTAGGAACGCTAGGTTATCTCGCCCCTGAGCACACGCGAACCGGCAAAGCGACTAGGAACACCGACGTGTATGCCTTCGGAGCATTTTTGCTTGAGGTTGCCTGCGGGAGAAGGCCGATAGAGCTTCAGGACGCGGAGGACGTGATATTAGTGGATTGGGTATTTTCTTGCTGGGACAGAGGTGCAATTCTCATGGCAAGAGATCCGAGGTTGGGGACGGAATTTGTGGAAGAAGAGATGGAGTTGGTGCTGAAACTCGGGTTGATCTGTTCCCACTCCGACCCATTGATGAGGCCGAGCATGCGTCAAGTTTTGCAGTACTTGGAGGGCGATCTTCCGATGCCGGAACTGTTGTCCATCGGCCTTTCCTCAGGCGGGTTAACGTTCGCTCATCGCGAAGGTTTTGATGATTTGGCCATGTCTTATCCGTCCTCCATGTACAAGGCATTTACGCACTCGTCTTCTGTCGCAGAATCGCAACTCTCGGGTGGACGATGAGCCTCATGGTTTAGTTTCTAATTTAGTTCCATCCTCTGTATTTGGGGAAACATCCATATGTCCAGTGGCATCTTTCTTCTCTTGTAGAAATCGATAGGTTGTAAGATAAGATCGTGTTCAGATCTAGAATACGTAGGCTCTATGAGTCATCCTGGTCCTAGTCCGTGCAAGTATCCATGCAATACACGCTCTTATTTTTTCTAAGGCTCAAATTAGCTACCGGCGCGGCAGCCGCCATTGGCTGCTGCTGACCGAGAAGAGAGAGAGAGAGAGAGAGAGAGAGAGAGAGAGAGAGAGGTGGTGGCCATGTTCTCAAGTTGCAGATCAAGAAGGGAGAGGGAGAGGGAGAGGGAGAGGTAGAAGACAAAAGCGACCGAAGATAGGGTTTTTTTAAGTGCTCGTAGTACCCATGCATTGAGTAAAATACTTCTGTCTTCCTCTAACCAGAGATGTCGTAAACTTTAGCTCAGCGATCGCATGATGTCTGTTCTTTCACGTATCCTCTTGGCGAGCCGTTGAGGCAACGGACTTCGTGGCCCTCCGGCTTTGACTGGCTTTTAAGCAAGTGAACATTATTAACCTTCTCATGGCACATTCTTGTCCTTTCCTGAAAGCTGAATAAGATAGATTAACATAGCCTCGGAGTCTAAGAGAATGTCTTGTAGCAGAAGTTTGCGCAAGTTCAAAAACTGAAAACTGAACTCGTGGTATAAACTACTAGGTTTTTATAAGACGAACGAAGGTCTCGATTTGGTGATAAAGAGAAGACGTGTAAGTGAATTTTATCTTGTTAAAATCTAATTATGGGGACCGTGCGAGGTGTTTTGCCTTTGCAGGGCAAAATGACTGGCATGGGAACATCCCTGAATTAATATTAATTTTTTTTGGAAAAATAATTAGTACCACGATTGTTGACAATGTTTATTGTTTTTCTTAAATATAGAGTAGTCTTACGGGTTTATTTTATGGAGACAAACAAGCTCCAACCTTCACAAATTAGTCGATGAGGAACAATATGGAGATGAAAAATGGGGAAAACAATTGTCCCACGTTGCTTGCTTAGAAGTGGAAATCTCTCAAAGCTCGCATCTTCTATAAAAAGCAAAACTTGTGGGGAGAAGGGTCGGGGGTTTTATAATTATGCAATAAGTATAATGGAAGTCTTAAAATTTCTCAACAAAGTGTAATTGAGTCAAAATTTTCAAAAAATAAAATTAAGTCCTAAAACTTAACAAAAAGTGTAAACAGGTCATAAAACTTATCAAATTGGTTTAATTAAATTCTTTTATTGATTGCAATTTTTGAAAATTTTAGAACTTAATTACACTTTCGTGACAAGTTTTAAGATTTTTGATACACTTAATTTTATAATTATTGTTGCTACTACTATTATTGTTATGTATATTGATACCAAAAATTACAAAAATAAAATAGACTAAACCAAATAAAAATATATTTCTTTCTAAATGTGGCACACGATTAATCAGTAGGGCGAGCGGGGCTGACCCCCTCTGCTCATTTCATGTGAAACCAGTAAGGTGGATGATTGATGCCTCACTTATGTTACTTTAGGAATGAGAATCTGTCGTCAGAATTTCCACGTTTGCAAGATCCAGTTTCAAGATAAATGTTCTATTCTAATACGAGAGGTGCAGCATTGACCTCGAGCAATCCCATTTCGAGCTTCACAAAACGAATTGTTAATGCACTACTTTTAAGGTGTCGTCTTACGTTGCTTTGTTACGGACTTCTTGAGATACATAAAACATTAATAGTATAATCGCATAAATTGACAAACTTTGAGTGTTACATTCAATGATACAAGTTTCCATGAATACCATGTGGATAACAATTGATTGGGCCTCATATTTTATTCGAGGCCCGAAACTTCACATATAAGCCCAATTCATGCATTATTATATTTCGTTTCTCTTTCATTTCGGTTTATGCCTAACTCAATAATCGGATGGTCCTCCTGAGGGAAAACGCACGAGGGCATTCTCTCTTTGTGGTGCGTAGATCCGACCATCGGAGGCTTTCATCATCATCGAACATTGGCCGAAAACAATTAGAGCCATCCATCGAAAACTAATATGGCTAAACTCATTGGGCTTAATAAGGTATTGTTTCACATAACTTGACAACGAGTCATATATATCTTTATATTTTTGTGGTCTTTCTCTCCTTATTAGTTTAAGTTTTTAAATTAGACATTCTAATATAGTATAACATGCGTCTATCTTGGACCAAATTCTCCCATGTCCTTATGAGTTGAAGAGGGAAGCTTTGTTGTATCAAGGGGAAGAGTGAGTGACGCAAAGACATTATACAAGTAGTTTATAGGAGTTGCTTTGGGTTACTTGTATTATAAGTCGTGGAGTGGAATAAATACCTTATTAGAGGATCTCTGAAGGCAGGGTTAGTCTTTCGTGTATAAATTGGTCAGTAATTAGTACCACTCTTTTGATAAAGTCATGTCGAGCAAAATCTAATTATCGTACTGAAGTGTTCAATATGATTTTAAAAAAAATGACAGATGTAATGGAAGTTTTGAAATACATGTCCTAAAAGCACGCGAAAGTGGCTAGTATGATTTGGGAATGAAGTGCCGGGAGTTTTAGGTCTATCACTGATATTATCCAATTATTTTTGGTGTTACTAGAGTCTTTGACCCTAATTTGCATTGGATTCGAGACACCATGCATGCAAGTGAGCTACATTTGGCCAGTCTATATATCACTAATACCTCGTCAGTTTGTTTAATTTATTTTTTTCCAAAGAACGTCAGTTTGTTTAATTCAAGTGCAACAATTGTGGCTTGGATTATTGTGCAATTCTTATTTTACTTTGATTTGCATATTGCATATGTGGCAACAATTACATATATGTACGATGCAAACGAGGATTAAGGACCAAAATCATATACTACAATATCTTCACTTAGAATTTCAAAAAAGGTGGCACTTATTCCACACCTCAAATGACTAATTGAATCTTTATTTAGTTTAATTGACTAAAACTCCCATTATAGAAATATATCTATGCGAACCTAATTCAACCCACAAGATGCAAGATCTCAAAAGGAAAAAGAAAATTCACGTCACTACAAATACTTTCAAGTTGAGCTAGGAATAGAAATGACCAGGTATTGCAAAGCATTGGTTCCACAACATAATGTTCAACATCCGTCAGGTTTCAAGTTTAGAGGTGGCAGACTTCACTCAA
The DNA here is from genome assembly GCA_017140325.1 of Eucalyptus leucophloia subsp. euroa. Classification (NCBI taxonomy): domain Eukaryota; kingdom Viridiplantae; phylum Streptophyta; class Magnoliopsida; order Myrtales; family Myrtaceae; genus Eucalyptus; species Eucalyptus leucophloia. The sequence goes on from CM029478.1 coordinate 40,248,246, forward strand.
GAAGCGAGTGGTACATTGTTTTGCCCTCTATCGAGAGAGCGCAAAATTAAAGAGAAGAGCACGATGCTTTATTAGAAACCTTACCACATGGCTTTGAAGTCCACGGCAAGTGTATACTGAGGTAGCTATAGCGTTTCCCTTTCTCCAAGCTCAAACCAGGGGGAAGCCTTTCTCCATGAGGCTTTCGATGTTGTCTCGTACACTGACTTCCAAAGGAGTAAACGTCGCGCCCAAGCCTTCCACTTTTTCCCTTGATACCCTATAAGCCGACACAAGAGGTCCGTTGTCTTCACACCTGCATACATTCCAAATGATTCGGGCAAGTCGGTTAAGTCAATAAGGATGTAATATGACCTATTGGAGTGTTGCTCATAGGATAGAATGAACTTTTCTTGTGAAGTTGAAGAAAAAATTAGGGACTAACCTTTTGGGAAGGTGCAGTGTAGGATAAAGCTTGCGCAAGAGCTTCAAGATATCGTGATGGTGAATGGTTTCTCCTACTAGACAGTATCTGCCACTAGCTGACGGGTTTTCAAGAGCTAGGATATGCACGAGTGCAACGTCCCTTACATCAACAAAAGCGAAATACTTGAAGGGAAGTTGAACTCCTGCATTATAGAAGCTTCAATTACTCTGTGAAATTAGAATAAGTGATGCGCTCTTCATCAGGAGAATCAGTAATCACATGCGGATTGTCTTTCTATCACATACATAAAATGGGATTATGATTAATTGGTTGTTGATTATTCATCATCTTATTGACATGTGCTGGGAGAAATATTTCACTTCATGGCAAAAGACACAATCAATATACTCTCATCAACATCAAAATAAATACCATTGATGAGGTTCGGTATAATCTCTGCTGAGAGATTGACAGTAGGCTGCAAGAGAGGGCCAATCACATGTCCTGGATTTATCACGACCAGGTCGATCCCCTTCTCATTAGTGAAATCCCAAGCTGCCTTCTCCGCCAGGGTTTTGGAAAGCTGATACCAGAGCTGAAAAAGAGCAAAACAACATCACTGCTATGAAAGAACTCTTGCGCCACTCATGGACTTAATTGACTCCAACCTGACACCAATTTGTTCTGCCTCATCTGCCATTCCACAAAACCAACTTCTAAGGACTAGAGAATGTACTTATTCATGACAGATTACTTAAAATCTCATCCATGGGAAGCTTTCAAGTGATGCTCCTATGTTGGAAAAATTGGGCGCAAACACGTGTGAGAAAGCTCAAGGACTTAATCAAATAGGCAAATAATAATCCAGTAAGGCGAGGGAGACAGACAGCTCACTTACAGACCTTTGATTCCTCACAGATTGCCGGATTAGAGAACCATGTCTCATCGAGCACCACACCAGAGGTCAGGGGTCGTCCGGTGTACACAACTGCAGCCATGGAGGATGTTATGACCACTCTCTTGATAGAAGGGAACTTTGCACATGCTCTGAGGACATTTAGTGTCCCTCTGACTGCGGGATCAACTAATTCGCTCTACAATATGTAAGGAACGGAGTCCCATAAGAACGATCTTTTGTCAAGTCACCCAAGATTTACTAGACCAATCTAATCTTTTGATTATTACCTGAAAGGGACAAAGGGAAACAAACTACAATTTCGAAAAATATAGAAACATTCCATCAACTGAAATGCATAGAAGAACGACAGACAGACCGCAGTACACAAGAACCTGGGGATCAGAAGCTGAGAGGAGGACAGGTGATGCTGTATGAAAAACAGCTTCGCACCCATTGACAGCTGAGGCAAAGGACCCTTCTTCCAGCAAATCCGCTTTGAATAAATGTAATCTCTCCTTAGCACCTTCAAGGGCTTGCAAGTGTTGTGTCTTCTTCAGATTATCTGTTTATGCCCGTCAGCAAAAGGAATTAGATTTAGTGCACAAAAAATGGTGAGAATTCTCAATCAATTTTACAATACAATGACGTCCGTGGATGAGAAGAGTGTGATTATCAAGTATTGATGCTGGCGTTGCACTTAATTGAGGTTGAGAGGCAAAGCATGACCAAAACTTGACCTTAAGCCAGTTGGTTCAGGTTCTGCGAGAGATTTAGACATCTGTAGGGAATGGACTATGGATGATATCTGGTCAGAGGCTCCTGAAGCATCACTAGCCACCAGGTACTCGATTGTGCATGCACACGAGCCCTTACACATACCCAGACGAGTAGATACATGAGTGAGTTAATCCAAACGGTGAGAGATGATTACAAAAAGGCATATCTTGAGTGGTTCAACTAAGAAATCGATGTTTCATTCCATTTCACTCCTAAAATGAGCAGAGCGATAGAGAATTCAAAAGTCCAAGGGCGTCGGCAGAGTAAAGCATGAAAACGAAGTTCTAAAAACTTACCGGGATTGCGTACAGTCGCTTTAACTGTATAGCCACGCTGAAGCAACAACTTCACAAGCCAGGATGCGATGTAACCGGACCCTCCGGTCACGCACACCACCTTGTCCCCAGTACTCATCTCTCCTCTCCTCTGCTCTCCTGGGAATTGAAATCTTGAATTGGGTCTATGGATGGATGATAGTGAGAGCAACACATACATAAGGAAAAGGAACTCTCTTTCATGGCAGGCGGAATACATTTAACTATTTTAAAGTTTATTTAACTGACCGACGTGTTTGATGAGGCATTGACTTTTTGCTTGCATTAACTCTACTATTAGAAGAATAGGACCAAAAAAAAAAAAAACAAACAAAAACTAATATTAGAACACACAGGTGGGGAAACTTTCAATGACCACCTAATCTTTTAGTCTAAACTTTAACGGGTTATATTGAGGTCTATTGCTATGTTTATTCAATATATTCTAATGAAGTATTTAAAGCTAGGATCTTCCCGAGGTGTACTAGACAATGTCTTGCTACGTTGGCCTTTTTTCGTTTTGTTTAGTCATTACGGATGGGGTTTTTCTCATATCCATGTGTTAGCAGTAAGAAAGGTATACCGAATTAAAGAGCGGTGTTCATCGAATAGAAAAAAGCTCGACCGAGAATGGGAGATAACATAGACTCATAAGCCAATTCTCTCCTTTTGCAAGACTCGACGTATCTTAGGAAATGGATTGGGTGGTTTCTTTCCAAAACATTAGATCTGTGCTTGGCAAACTCAGTTTTTGAAACCGTGTCGAATCCAAAATAGGGTCTTCATGGGCAATTGGACATCATGAGGTATGCAATTGCTATGCCTGCTAGAAATCGTTAAGGATATATGTTAGATAGAAATGTCTGTGTTTCAAGAAAAGTGACTCCTGATAAATCGCAATGTGTTACATAGAAATGTCTATGTGTTTCAAGAAAAATGACTCCTGATAAATCGCAACACTAGTTGATACTTTGTTGTCAGTTTTTTTTTTTGGTCAATGATGCTTTGTTGTCAATTTCCCGATTAAACAATTTACCCTAAACTTCAGATATAAGCTCCATGAATTATTATAATTTGTGAATACCGTTGACTTTGTGAGGGCCTGCAGGGTGCAAGGCCCAAAGGTGGACGGTCCACACTAGGAAAGCTAGTTCTTTTGCCCACACCACATAAATTAGATAGCATCCCTTGTCACGCCCGATTTTCGAGCACATGCTCATCCCTCACTAGTCAATTAAAAATGCGATGTCCCAGGACGTATCGCTGACCCATTCATTTTAATACGCATACAAAGTAGATAAACAATCCCTAGACAATAACACAATGTGATAAAGAAGTAGTGTCATGCCCCGATCCTAAGGCACGCACCCATCCCTAACTTAGTCGATTAATAACGATATGCTAGGACGAATTGTCAACCCTTTCTTTTAATATACGCATGTGGAAGCATCTAAATAATCCCCAGACAATAAAACAATGTAATAGAAAAGTAGGGCCAATTTTTTCATAAAATACCTTTTTATAAGCACATAGGTTTATACACAGAAGCCTACAAAAAGGGATCGGCTTTCAACAAAAGGGGAATGTCCTAGGACTAGCTAGTCAGACATGCTCGCCAATTCTCCAAGCTTCACCTTCTGAACTTCGGGCCTCGGGTTCCTCACCGCTTTTAACTGGGGGCCTAAAAATGGTTATACAATAACTAGTAAGACAACTTATCATCAAGTTCTACCTCCTAAGACTCGATTAGGAAGCCAATACACTCTAGAGGCTGCCTAAGCACAATATGAGATAGAGGACTTACCTTGGCCTCAGTTTCATCCTACAAATCAACGTTATTTACAGATGTCTTATATCACATCAATCAATCAATTCATAACATCAGATCAAATTATTGATCAATCGACCTAGTCGATTACATGTCATCTCGACCATTTCTTGGTCGGCTCATCTTAATTACTCAAATTCAATACTGAATTACGACTTAGCGAGCACGGCCTAAACAGTCATCTTAAATACTCAAATTCAATGTTGAATTATAGCTCAGCGAGCACAGCCTACTAAAACTTTGTTGGTAATGCTGAATTACGGCTTAGCAGGCACGGCTTACTAATTCTTTGGCGTTATTGTTGAATTACGACTTAGCAGGAACGGCTTACTAATTCTTTAGCAGTTAATGCTGAATTATGGCTCAGCGGGAACGGCTTACTAATTCTTTGGCAGTTAATGCTGAATTACGGCTCAATTGGCACAACCGATTCCAAATTCGGTGGTAATGCTGAATTATGGCTCAACGTGCACAACTGATTCCAAGTTCGATGGTGGTGTTGAATTACGGCTCAGCGAGCACAACCTAGATTAGGTGGTAACCTATGGTCCAATGGACATAATCGTACTTCAACGGTTTTCTTGATCTAACCCACAATGTCACATGATTATTCACCTATGACCAACAATATTACACTTCTCAATCAATTAACACATTATCTTGGCCTATTTTCCTCGGGTTAAGAGTCCTCGTTAAAAATGATCGTGTGTGGGTATATAGTCGGCCTTAGTCAAAATGTAATAATTTCATTTTTTTAAACATCTCACCAGTTTTAACAGCCCATAACATATTTTTGAAGCTATAAACTAATGCCTAATAATTTTCCCACTAATTACCAAAATTAATTAATTTAGGAATAAAATCATAAAATCATAATTAATTCAATTAAGCACAATTCAATGTTCAAATAAATAAACAGATCACACCATCATACTCAATATAAAATTCCGGTCATTAGCTATCCTAGCATAATTTCCGGAAAATAAATAAATAAATAAATAAATAAATAAATAAATAAATAAATAAATAAATAAATAAATAATGGAAAATATTAAATAAATGCAATAAATCTAATTTAGGCCCGTAATGCCTAATTGGAAGCCGAAACAGACCTGGAAAATTTCCGAGACTCGTTTAATAAATAATAACACAAGTCTACTTGCTAATATCACTAACCATTTGTCTAACATGCATCGATAATGTACTAATTTAATTACTCTGCTCTAATTCATCCACCTAATCACATTTAATTAAATCTAAACAACCCTAAGCATCATTAGCCTACTAATAGAGATTAGTGAGTAAAATTCACTTGTTTAATGGGCGGGTCGGTGCAAAATGAAGGGAACATCACGAGGCTCGACTTTCCTCAAGGCGGGCATAGCTTTTGGGGCCCGGAACCACCTCAAAATGGGTCTTGAAGCTGCTGGAAACCCACTGCACTTTGCCTTTATTTTGGGCTGCAAAAGAGAGAAACAAAGCTAGTTCGGCTTCTGCTTCTACTTGCTGTATAGAGGAGAACCAACGGTTGAACAATGAGCAAACGGGCTGATAAGAGCTCCGACGAGCGGGTGATCAACAACCGATGGCTCTCGGGGTCTAGGGGGGTTTTGTTAGAGGTTGGAATGGGTAAAGAAAGGGCTGGAATGAGAGAAAATGAAGAAAAACGCGAAATAGGTAAGAGTAGCGGGCAAATCAACGGATCGGCGACCGGCAGCTTGCGGTAGTCGTACAGGATGACTGACGGCTCCGTTCAGGGCAAGGTCAAGCTCTTTGGAATGGTATGGATGTGCTGATCACGGTGATAGGTGGATCGTTGGCTAATTTGTTTGGAAAGACCACTTTCAACTTAGATTTTTGGCGAAAGTTCAGTTAGAGTAGAAATCGGCAAAAGAGAAAATAGAGGGAGAAAATGGTCCGATGAGTGTGTGACGGTGGAGGGGAAGTGGCTGGCTACTTCCAGCGACTTCCTCTGGCCCTTAGGGGTTTGAATAGCAAGGATGGAGGAGAAGGAAGGCTAGCCGGTTGGCTTGGAGAGGAAGAGAGAGAGATGGAGGGGCCCATAAGCCATTTTTTTTTTCCACAAGCTTGTCTCCTTGAACTTGTCCACCAAGCTTGGCTTCCTTTGCCCTCAATGAGCCACCAATGCTCCCTTTTGCAACCTTGAAATGGTCTAAAGACCATAGGGAATGGGGGCATATGAATTTGACACAATCTCTCTCAATTGGACACCCGTTCATGCTTAATTCAATCCAATTCAGCCTCAACAAATCCAATTAGTACATCGCCGATTCATTTGGCATTTTTCCCCACCCATACATTCCATTTGCTTCCCAAATTTGCGATAAAAAATGATCTCTATATTTTTTTGAACAAAAAAGGTCATATGCCAATTTTTTCTCAAAAAGTCTCGGGTTGTAAAAAAATCTTCTAAGATTGAGTCAATGCTCCTAGAATTTATTGTGACATGAAAAAATCATCAACTTTTGAAATCGGATTCAAATCTGTGGTTAATTTTACTTAGGCGCGTTTTTATCGTGAGCTAGGCTATCGGGTAGCTTTCAGAAATTTTTAGTGCAAATGACCCATGGTTGATTTTCTTCTAACCACAATAAACCCACTTGATACGTTGGTGACTCTCGGTGGTCATGAAAATCTCAAGGTTTCAATTACGGGTATAGGGTATTTAAAACGACAGAAAATCGGTCTAGTGCCAATCGACGATAATTTTGCAATCAGGTGGAATCACCCACACTTTGATCACAAATCTCAGTCGAATCAACCTATCCCTGATCTCTGATCAATTTTGACATTGCCGTAATGACCCTTGCAGACTAGCACGATTGAATAGTCGACTTCTAGTTGAATTCTCAAGTCCATTGCATTAAAATCTCTTAATGACTTCCTCAAATAGTCTAGTTATCTTATGAGTGATGGGCTTTGGCAATAGCACTATAAACGCATCGATAAAAGGTCCAATTTATTTAATTGAAAATAGTACTAGAAATTCAGGATGTCACAACTCTTCCCATCTTATAGAAATTTCGTCCTCGAAATTTAAATCTTTACCAATCCTTAAACAAAAAGGTGGAGGTATCATCGTTTCATTTAGTCTCACTTTCCCCGATTGCTTTTTCAGTCCCGTGGCGTTGTTAGATTATTTTGACCAAGGGGACCTTCTTGATACTTAAAATCTGTTCTGAACCACAATTTGAATCGGGCTTTCCACATACGCACTCTGTCATCCACGTCTAATTCTTCAAGATTTAGCATGTGGGTTGAGTCAAGTTCATATGTCCTCAACCTTGACACGTGAAAGACATCATGCACTTGTGCCTGCCTTAGCGACAATGCAAAATAATACATCAGGATCCCGATTCTTTCTCTAGAATCTTAAATGGACTTACGTACCTCGGTTTCAGTTTTTCCCTCATTGCTAAGGCACAAGGTATCCTCATTGGTGACACCTTCAGAAAGATGTAATCACCAATTTGGAACTCTAAGGGTCTTCAATGCTCAACGATACAACAATTCTAGCAACTCTTAGCGGTCTTGAATCTATCTTTGATCACGGCAACTGCAATCACTAGCTGTTAAATAGACCCTGGGCTGTGATCTTTCATTCTCTGATCTCATTTCAACAAACTGAAGTTTTGTACATTCTGCCCTGTCCTGTTTCAAAAGGAACCATTTGACTATTCTGCTGAAACTGGGAATCCTCTGGTCTAGATCTGATATAATTGTCACTAGCATTGAGATAGCTAGTATAAGCACCTAGAGGGGGGTGAATAGGTGCACAAACAATTTATTGAGATACGGAAGCAATTCTTAGGCAAACGATAGAAAGGGAGTTCACTTTTGATTAACAAAATGAAGTACGATCAAAGTAAAGAGAGTAAGGAAGAGAAAATTGAACACAAGGTTTATAGTGGTTCGGCTTATTCCAAGCTTACGTCCACTCTTCCGCACTGACAGCCCACCGGCTGGATTTCACTATGAACAAAAGAGAAGTTACAGCATAGCTTTTCCTTGATTCCACAGCCTAAGGTTTCTCTTTTGTGTACAAGATTTCGCTCAAAGGAATTGTCTAAACAACAAGGAGCTTCAGACTTTGGAATTCTTCTATTGCGCACACCTCGAACAACTTAGAACGTCTTCCTTATATACTCCTTTATGCCATCATATCCGTTGGCACTTACCAAAGGAATTCCTCCAATCTACCCGTTGGACGGAATCAATTAGGAAGATTATTCGAGCTATTAAAGGAACGTGTCGATAGCCCATCAATCCTGTTCGCCCATACAATCAGGATCTTGGTTTCTATAAGTAGAACATTCTAAGAATATTTAGGCAATCATCGGATCCTTAATCTTCGGGTCAATCTCGATCAATCAAAGGATTCCATTATGTCTTTTCCAGCCAAGAGATCTTCTCCAGTCGATAAGGTCATATCCTTAATGAAACATCCAGTTGGATAACCTTTCTTCAACGGATTAGAGACTCATCAATGAGGATAGACTTTGAGTCTTGAATCTGGCTGTCCGAGATCTTCGACTTTAAATAGCGAGTCTCGCAAACCTTCGACTAGACCGATAGAAACGTTTTGTCAGCTTCAAAACACTTCAAGAAGATTTCTCCAATAATCTCCTCCTTTTTGGTGGTGACAAAACTTTCCTGTAGATTTGGACAACTTTGACCTGCAAAACATTTTTCAAACACATATACATATCTTATAGAGATAAATGGCTAAATGAATAACACTAGAGTCTGCAACCACAGAAAATAGGTTAGTCTAGTATGCGATATAGCCATCCATAAGATATCAATAGTAGATAGTAAAAGCAGTCAAGTCTAAGTCTAGTTTAGTTCTCATCCAGACACAAAAACAAACTTAAACAGAGTTAAACATCAAAACAATCCAACAATCCACACAGTCCAACAAACCACACGATTAAAAGTCAAAGTTTAAATCTTACATCTCTCCCCATTTTTGTCAGCATTAAAAAGGTTGAGATGAAAATGGAATAAAGTCAAGATTGCTTGGGAACGCGGACAAGCTGGAAATCTCCCATAGACTAAACGATGCCTTCCAGCCTTTTCAAGTCTTCCTTCAGTTGTGCAATCTCCTCACCCTTGGCATTGGCCTGAATCTGAACAGTGATCGCTTGGATCTGATCATTCAATGAACATGAAGAAACTTGACCCGCATTTTGCAAGCTTTGAACCTCGCATCTCAGAGCATAAATTTGACCTCGTATCTCCAAGAGAATATCCATAATTCTGCGAAAATCTGCTGCATTATCAGTCTGAGTACTTGCTTCAGCTCGATCTGATTGAGTAAATGCCGACGATGGTAGATCAGCATAATCTCGCAGGTTTGGCGATAAAACTTCATGACCTTCCTTTGGAAATTGAGAGGCATAAATGTCCTCTGGATCTGCAGGGGAGCGACTGACTCCCTCACTTGCATCAGGATATGAGGACTTCCCTTTTTTCTCTTGATCTCCTCCTGTTTTCATGCCTTCAGGTGGAGAAGAGTGTTCCTCAGGTTCTCCTTCTTCTCTGTTCTCTTCTTCTTCTTTCTCAACTCTTTCCTTTTCAGCTTCTCTTTCTTCTTCTCCCTTCTCCTCTTCTTCTTTCTCCTCTGCTTCTTTCGTCTTTGCTTCCTTCGTCCTTTGTTCCGATTCTTTCTCTAGAACGGAACGACTCAAATTCTTTAAAGCCATTGCAGAAATGGTGATGTTTTCATCATCATCATCTTCATCTTCAACAATGAGATCTCTTCTTTTTGTCCTTGAGGCAACCAATGGCTCCTTTCCTTTCCTTTTTGATGAAGAAGAGGTGTGATGAGCTTTGATTGGAGTCTTCTCCTTGAATTTCTCCAACGCCTTGTTTAGTTTCTTCAGACGCATTTTGGTCACCATTTTCAGTCCTACCACCATATGATCGCACGATCGAACATAAAAGATTTGCGGAGGCTGAATATTCAGATGTTTGAATAACTTCGTCACAAGATTTGGGTAAGGAAGTTGACCTCTGTCCTTCATCATGGCTCTATACATATGGAACATAACAGTGTGAGAAAGAGAAAACCTTTTTCCAGTGAGGATGACATACATCAGCTTTGCCTTTGAACTTGAAACATCAGTCTTGGAAGTTGATTTCGGTCGGAGGCAATTGATCACAATCTTGTGGAGCAAGATGTTGAATGCACTCATTCTTAAGTATGAAATCTTTTCCTATGTTCTCCCGTCCTTAACAAGTTCCAATGTAGCACGAGCAATAGAAATTTTGATCGGTTGATATCTTCCTCTCTCAACTCCTAACACATACTCTCACAAGATATCCATATCCACAACAAAGTCTTGATCTTTGATGCTGAAAGAGAATCTATTCGCATCCAAGAAGCTAAGATTTGAATAGAAATATACAGTTAGTTCAGCATAGGCCTCTGTAGTGTCGGAGCAGAACTTTTCAAGTTGAAGATAATCTAACTTTTCCCTCAAGTTCACATTCACAGCATCCAGAAAATCAAAATCCACACTCTTAGGGTTTATCACCCCACGCTCCAGCAATTTTGAGTACGATCCTTTTGTTCCTTCAATCTGAACAAGTCTCCCCCTTTTCCTCGATTTTCAACCGCAACACCCATTCTCGATTGAAATTGGCTATACAATTTGTCATCATCATTCCCATCTACAGGATTAACTCCCTAATCACGAGGATCACTTGGGATATTCGCAAGGGTTTCTTCAGCCACCCCTTTACGAGCAATTCCCAAACTTTCCATTTTATGCAAAAAGATATATTAATTTCCATACCCTTTGTCTTTAAGAAAATCATCGACATAGTTCAATGGAGTATGAGTCCTTTTTAAAGCACGATACAGCTGATAAATAAAAGCGGGCTTTTGAACTCTTACGGGTTTGCATCCTCAATGATTTCTTCCTCTTGTTGATGATCAACGCCTTGAGGACTAGATGGAAGAGAATGACGCTGCTAAGAATGTTGTGGGCTCTGCTGCTGTTCTGGAGACACTTCTTCTTCGGTGAGATCGAAGTGCGTAGGCCTCTCACTCATTCGCCGTGGTCCCCTGCTTGCGATTCTCGAAGACTTTCTTGAAGACGACATCTTTTTCAGTTTTTGGAAGATTCCTTGCTTGACTTTCCCAAGAAAGATGACAACTTTTTCGAAGATTAAACAAGGGAAGAAAATGGGAATGGAAGATCGATACTTTCTAGGGTTTTTGAGAGTAAAGTGAAGGGGAATCAACAGTGCACAATCAGTTAAAAAGAGAGGTATACGAACCTTCACAAAGGAAAATAAAAGATGCTTTTTCAAAATAACTATCGTTTTTCCACGAAAATAGTCATTTAAAAAATAACTTCTTTTTTGAAAAGGAAACGATGCAATAATTATGTCGATTAAATATAGCAATAATTAACCACAGTTTGACGATCGTACCTCTTCAAGATAAGATTCGAGAGAGAGAGAGAGAGAATTACTTACAGTCAAGGTCTTGTATTTCTGAGTCTGAGAGTCTTTAGACTTTGATTTCCTCATACCTTAAAATGTTGAGTCTGGAACGGATAGTTTCAAATTGATTTTTCTCCAAAGGTTTTGTGAATATATCAGCCAGTTGGTTCTTTGAATCAACAAATTGAATTGAAACTTCTCCATTTTGAACATGGTCTTTAATGAAACGACATCGAATCTCTATATGCTTTGCTTTTGAGTGAAGAATTGGATTTTTGGTGAGATTGATAGTGCTGGTATTGTCACAATTGATCTCTATGCATGAGTCTTCAATTCCAAAGTCTCTTAGCTGTTGTTTTATCCACAGAATTTGTGAACAACAACTTCCGAGAGCTATATACTTTGTTTCTGCTGTAGAGAGAGCTACTGTACTTTACTTTCTTAAAAACCAAGACACTGTCCTACCTCCAAGTAGTTGACAGGTACCCGAGGCGCTCTTTCTATTGACTCTACATCCAGCAAGGTCTGCGTCTGAATATCCAAGAAGAGTAAAGTTTCCCCTTTTTGGATACCAGAGACCAAAGCTTGAAGTTGATGAAATATATTTGATAATACGCTTCGCAGCATTTAAATGAGATTCTTTTGGGTCTAATTGAAATCTGGCACAAATGCAAATACTAAACAAAATGTCAGGTTTAGAAGCAGTAAGATAAAGAAGTGATCCGATGATACTCTTGTACAGCTTTTGGTCAACTTTCTTTCCTCCTTCATCTTTGTCTATCTTCAAGGAACTTGACATTGGTATATCAGCCTTTTTGCAATTGTCCAGTCCAAACTTTTTGACAAGATCATTTGCATACTTTTCTTGATGAATGAAAGTTCCTTCCTCCAGTTGTTTTATTTGAAGTCCAAGAAAGAAGGTTAACTCACCCATCATGCTCATTTCAAATTCATCCTGCATAGTCTTAGAAAATTTTTAGTCTGTCGTACCAAGCTTGAGGTGCTTACTTTAAGCCATATAAGACCTTTTTGAGTCTGAATACTGAGTCTGGTTTCGTTGGGTCTTCAAACCCGGGTGGTTGTTCCATATAAACTTTCTCATGGATGAATCCATTTAGGAAGGCACTTTTGACATCCATTTGGAATAACCTGAAATTCTTATGACAAGCAAATGCAAGTAATAAACGAATTGCTTCTAACCTTGCTACCGGTGCATAAGTCTCGTCATAGTCAATCCCTTCTTCTTGCGTGTATCCCTTGGCCACGAGTCTTGCCTTGTTTCTTATGACTTTTCCTTTCTCATCCATTTTGTTCCTGAAAACCCATTTAGCTCTAACAATTGATTTACCTTTTGGTTTAGGAGTCAACTCCCAGACATCATTAATTCTGAATTGTCTAAGTTCTTCTTGCATAGCTTAAATCCAGCTCTCATCGGATAAAGCTTCTTCAATGCTCTTGAGTTCTATTTCAGAAATAAGAGCCACATCACTAGACTCTTCTCACCTTTTGGATCTTGTGCGAATTCCTTCATTGATGTCGCCAATAATAAGATCTTTGGGATGACCGGACTTATGTTTCCAGTTGCTGGTTAATTTATCGATTGATGGTCACTTCCTCCACTTGAATCTTCAATGGTTACTTGTTGCTGGTCCTTCGAGTCTCATTTGCTTCTTGAGATTTAGATTTTGTAGAGTCTGGAGCAGGTTCGGTCTCTTCAAGATGAGTCTCGAATAGATTCATTTTGTATAGAGTCTTGGAATTTGACATTCATTGATTCTTCCACGATTTGAGTCTCCTTGTTGTAGACTCTCTGTACGCTTTACTTGTGGTTGAATATCCAAGGAAGATGCCTTTATCTGACTTTTCTTCAAACTTACCAACTCGATCATTTGCATTTTTCAGTATGAAGCATTTGCATCCGAATACATGAAAATATGAAACAATAGGCTTCTTTTCTTTGAATAGTTCATAGGGGGTTTTTTCTAGAATAGGTCTTAAAAAAACTCTATTGATAATATAACATGATGTTGAAACTACTTCAGCCCAACATCGTAGAGAGATATTGCTTTTAATTAAAAGAGTTCTAGTCATTTCTTGAAAAGATCTATTCTTCCTTTTCACAGCTCCGTTTTGCTCTAGAGTATATGGAGAGGACAACAAATGCTGAAAACCAGATTCTTCACAAAATTTTGTAAAATCTTGATTTTCAAATTCACCTCCATGGTCTGTTTTTATATTTGAAATGACATACCCCTTTTCATTTTGAACCTTCTTAGCAAATTTTTCAAAGTAAGAGAAAGTTTCAGACTTACTTGCCAAGAAATATACCCAAGTAAATCGTGAATAATCATCCACAATTACTAGGCAATATTTCTTACCTCCAATGCTCTGCGTTCTTTTTGGTCCAAAGAGATCCATATGCAAGAGCTGCAGTACATGGTTAGTGGAAACTTGATTTATTGGTTTAAAGGAATTTCTTACATGTTTTCCCAATATACATGGTGTACATAGATCAGACTTTTGGTATGATAAATTGGGTAGACCACGAACAAACTTCTTTGCTGAGATTTTGGCTATCTGCTTCATGTTAATATGCCCAAGCTTCTTGTGCCATAAGCTTGCTTCGTCTTGGATTGAGATTAGACATTGCAATTCATCTGATTTCACGTCCAAGAGGTAGATATTCCCATGTCTTCGACCCATGAATGACTCAGTAGAGTCTTTACTGGTTCCTGAACAAATACTCTCTTGAAAGTTGATTCTAAAACCGGCATCACATAGCTGACTGACACTGAGTAGATTGTAGTTGAGCCCTTCAACTAAAGAAACATTGCTTATTGTGAGGTTCCCAATCTTTACAGTTCCAAATCCTACTATTTTTCCTTTACTGTTTCCTCCAAATGAGACTTTTCCACCATTCACTTGAACAAGCTTTATGAAGCAATTTGAATCTCCTGTCATGTGTCTCGAGCATCCACTATCCAGGTACTATTTTACCTTTTTCTTGATAGTGACCTGCATTTAAAAAGAGACTCAAGCTTTCTTTGGTACCCATATTTTCTTGGGTCCTTTTGAGTTAGTCTGAATGCAGTTTTTGCGCAAACTTTATTGACAGGTCTCCAAACCATAGGACATTCTTTCTCAAAATGATCTGCACTATTGCATTTTGAACATCTAAGAGCATTGCGACCTACTGGTTTTACAAAGGTCCTTTCAAAATGATTTTTGTAAGCATTCCTTGTGGGTCTTTGTTTGATTCTTTCTTTCACTTTAGGAAAATCGATTAAAGGAATGGTTTCAGCAGTCATTCCCAAACCAGATTTATTGAAATAAGGTTTTTGAATAGAAAGTATTTTTTCCAGTTTTTCAGATCTTAGAGAAAATCTTTTGGAAATATTTGAGATATCATTTTTCAAGAATGCATTTTCTTTTAAAAGATTATTTTCACTTTCTTTGAGAGAAGAAACATCCTGGTCTAAACATTTCACTTTTTCTTCCAAAATATTCTCTTGTTGTTTTAGAGTAGAATTTTCCTTTTTGAGTTCGAAAATTCTTTTAAGAGAAGTCTTAAGACTAAAACACAGTTCATCAATGTATTTTGAAACTTTAATAGGAATTTTGAAGTTACTTACCTCGAATTCACTTTCTGAATCTGAATCTGTCTCAGAGTTTGATTCTGAATCCGATTGTGCCATTAGACATATGTTGGCATAATCATCATTACTATCTTCGCACTCCGTATCACTCCAGGTTTCTGCTTTGAGAGCCTTTCGATACTTTTTAGTTTTTCCTTTCTTCTTCCTCAGAAGAGGATAGTTGGGTCTGATGTGTCCATTTTTCTTACATTTAAAGCAGACTACATCTTTGTTTGATTCATCATCTTTAGCAGACTTGGCTTGTTGCTTTTGAAAACTTTGTTTCTTTGAGTTGAATCTTCTTCATTTTCTATTTAGCTTTCCGAATCTTCTTATCATGAAAGCAAGCTCTTCATCATCCATGTCGTCTTCAGAATCTGTTACATCAGAATCATCATTAGATTTTAATGCAATGGATTTCTTACCTTTAGGATCTTCGTCTTCATTGATTCGTTCCACTTCATAAGGCTAAAGAGTCCCAACCAACTCATCAACAGACAGTGGCATGATTCTTTGAGCCTCTCTGATAGACGTCTTTATGTGATTCCAATCCTTGGAGAGTCCACGCAGTAGCTTGTTTACTTTTATGGGATCAGAAATTAGTTGACCTTGATTGTGGCATCCCAGAAATTCAAAGCCAAGCCATAAGGTGTGTTAAAGTCTTTAATTAGGTGGTAGAATCTCTATGGCTTATGTTTTAGCCATTAGTCTTTTAATTAGATGATTTGTGCTTATGGTTGTGAAAATTCAAATTCGATAGATTAATAATTTATGCTTGGCCATGTACTTTATAAATTAAATTTCAATAACCAAGATGCCCTAAGACTTTGGCCAAGATGAAAAATTGAAATTTAAAAATAATTATAGAAAGGAATTCAAAAAAAAAAAAGGGAAAAAGAGGTTCAAAATTCGATTGGGCCTTAAGCCCAAGAGTGGAACTTTAATGGGCCAAGTTGGCCGGCCCATTGAAGCCCACAAGTGGGCTGTCGACCAGCCCAAGAGGAGGCCCAAGCTCCATTTAAAAATCAAAGTGACAAGTGGCAAAGGGGAAGGCCATGCATTGGCCATTGGTGAGGCAATCTCATGATTGCTAATCATGAGGATTAGGGAGTATAAGAGGGGAGGAGAGAGAGAAGGTGGCCGGTTTTACTTCATTTGGCCAAGAAAGAGAGAGTGAGGAGAGAAACCGTGTGCGAGAGAGAGAGTTGTGCGAGGGGAAGGAGCGGCCGAGAGAGAAAGGAAGGAGGGAGTGGCCGTCGCCGCTGTGTCCATCCGCCGTACATCGTCATTTGTCCATCCTAGAGGCAAGTGGAGTCCTCTAACTTCTCTTGCATGCTTGTATTGTTGATTTCACGTTAGATTTTAGGTGCTTCAAGTGCGAAAAACCGAGGTAAGGTTGGCTCGTTCTTAAGTCATGTGACTGTTCTTGTTCGGGTTGTGTGAGTCAGTAAATTGTTTGAGCTTGCATGTGTGTTTGGAGTCCGATTTTGGCTTCAATGTCTTCATGGAAGTTGTAGCTAACATCTTGTACTATAACATGAAAAAATTTCGTGGAAAATGATGGAGATATGAGGGGTTAAAGTTCTATTTTACGGAGACCCCAGATCTGTGAAGTTTCCACTGACCTCTTGCTGAATTCTTGTTTGCATGTTGATTTCTGCTGAAGATTTGAATTCGATGTCTTCATGAAAGTTGTAGGTAACACTTTAAACTACAACATAATAAAATTTGAAGAGAAATGAACAAGTATAGCCTAGTAAATCGGCTAGATCTTGGAGACGATGATTCTGGTGAGGTGTTCCGAGACACCCGAGACTTCATGGACATAAATGGTGATTATACTTTGGTTATTGGACCTAGATCTCTTCACGAAACTTGTAAAGGAAACCTTGATGCATAACATACCCAAATTTCAGAGGAAACGAAAGAGAATAGATGGGTGAAATCTTAATATTTCGGAGATGTGTATTCTGGACGATGCGGTAATGGTTCCAGAAGCTTCGTGAGGTTGTATAAAATAATCTAAAAAGAATCTGACTTGGAGTTCTTCATGAGAGTTGAACGAAAATGTCTTGGCTATCACTCTGTAAAATTTCGTAATTTTTGGAGGCCGTATGAATATTTTAATCGAATTTATTTGGAAACTGTGCATTCTGGTTATTATCCGAATATCATGTGCTATTTTGTGGAAATTGTGAAACTGTGTGAAATTCGAATTGGCCATAAATTCCATTGAATTTATTAATAAATAATTATGCATTGTTACATGTATGGTAAGACATTGGTGTATGTATGACCATGAATTGTGATGCATGTGTGAATCATATGCCATGTAATAATGTGATCAAAAGAATGATAAATGTGGATAATGATAAGTGAGTAAGTGGTTGTGGTGGAGAATGAGGCCGGAATGTACAGAGATGCATTGCCGGAATTCCCTGGGAGTTTCAGGATGCCTGGCTAGAAGGGTAAAGGCTAGAAGCCCTGTCGGAGGTTTCTGCCCGAAGGGAATGCCTCGTGATGCCAGATTGGATACGAGAAGTCCGGAATGTGGGGAGCCGGAACCCTGTCGGAGGTTTCTGCCCGAAGGGAATGCCTCGCGATGCCAGGATTGGGGTGCGAGATGCCCGGCTAGAAGGGTAAAGGCCGGAAGCCCTGTCGGAGGTTTCTGCCCGAAGGGAATGCCTCGTGATGCTAGTTAGGATGCGAGATGCCCGGAATGTGGGGGGCCGGATGTCCGGTGGCCTGGGATGGCTGAATGCCGGAAGCCCTGTCGGAGGTCTTTGCCCAAGGGGATGATGATGAAATCGATGATTTGAGAAATGGGTGATGTGGTGATCAAATCTAAAGATAAAGATGAAAAATTAACCCATGGCATGATATGCATGATGATGATGATGATATGTGATGTGATATGATGATCACCCATGGTATGAGATGCATGATGATATGCATGATGATGATAGTGATGATGATATATGATATGGTATGATATGCATGATGATATGCATGGTGATGATAGTGATGATGATATATGATATGGTATGATATGCATGATGATATGCATGGTGATGATAGTGATGATGATATATGATATGGTATGATATGCATGATGATATGCATGGTGATGATAGTGATGATGATATATGATATGGTATGATATGCATGATGATATGCATGACGATGATAGTGATGATGATGATATGTGGTTAGACATGAACGATATGATGATGCCCTGATGATGATAATGATGATGACATATGATGATATGATTTGCATGATGATAAGGCATGATGATGCATGATAGTATGCACATGGCTTCAAGGTAAGTAACGCCTGCAATGCATGTATGATTTGTATGATGCATTGAGATGTTATTGGATTCCTTATCTGCTGAGTGGTTGTACTCACCCCTTTTGGGGATAAACATTTCAGATTAGAAAGATGCCGCTTCCTACCGTCACGTGAGGCATCTTCTATGGCCTCCCATCGGATGTAGAAGTAGATTGTACGGAGATCGACTGCGTCACTATCCCTGGACTGACGTTTGTGCGAGTGCATGTGCTGGTCATGTACGACGTGGGCCTGGCTGGGGGCCCAGTCATCCAGGAGTTTTTATCCGTTCATGTCCGCCGAGACGGAGTGATTAGGGGGATGTTGCCGCCACCACCACCCGATGCACCTGGATGGGTGTGATGGTTGCGTGAAGGGTAGAGATCTGGTGTTTTCTTTTTGGGTAGTAGCCGCCACTGTTGGATGGGGGACGTCATGTGATTTTCTTTAGGGGTCGTAGTATCCTTTTGGGATAAGGCCGAGTGTGGCTGAAAATCTTGGCCTTCTTTTGTTGTATTGACCCGCGAAAGACCCATCATGATAATATGTAAATAAAAGTGGCATGGCTTTTCTTTTAATCATAATGATTAGTGGTGTGTATTGGTATCATGGATTGGTAGGGGGAGAGATGGTGATGTTTGCTTCCGCTAATGAGTCGCGCTGGGACCGCTTTAAAAAAAAATGCTTGTAAATAACGACGCTTCTTCTAAATAAAATTAGAAGGGTAAATCAGGAGTGATTTTGGTGCTCGTGGCGACCGCCGAAGGGTTTGGGGTGTCACATTGATTTTCAAGACCATTCACGATTTCTGTAAAACGACTAAATATGTCAGTTATAGATTCTCTCGATTTCATTATGAAGGCTTCGTATTGACCGAGAAGAATGTTGATTCTAGTTTCTTTTACTCGATCGGTTCCTTCATAGGTAATGTGTAGTCTATCCCAGACTTCTTTGGCTGTATCACAAGAAGATATTCTATTATATTCAATAGGTGATAAAGCACAATATAAAGAATAAATTGCTTTTGCATCAAGAGCTTGTCTCTTGATTATCTCTCGCTGAGTCATTTCGCTAGACTCAACGGTGTCTTTTCCTCTTTAAAGACAGTGCAGCTTTAGGAATGATTCCTTTTTCTACAACGTCCCATTCCAGAGGATCCTTTGATCTTAAGAACGCCTTCATCTTGTTTTTCCATATGTTGTAGTCCTTTCCATCAAAGTAAGGCGGTCTGGTATTACTTTGTCCTTTTACCAGCCCTGGAGCCAACATACTAGCCATGGATCTTTAACTCTGAAGTAAAACACTTCAAACAAAGTGAGTACACGAGCTTTGATATCAATTGAGATAGCTAGTATAAGCACCTAGAGGGGGGTGAATAGGTGCACAAACAATTTATCGAGATACGGAAGCGATTCTTAGGCAAACGATAGACAGGGATGTCGCGACCAAATTTTCGGGTGAACCACCTAAAATTTGGCTAATGGATTATTAAGCCTAGACTTAATTCGGGCTCTCCCAAGCCCATACCAATTCGCGACTTAGGTTCAAGTTTATAACATGCAAATGATTTTTCAATTAGGAGTCGCCACTAATCTATTTTTGGTGGGTCGATTAGAAACCCAAGTAAAGTAACGGGAGATTCACTTTACTCCTACGAACCAGAGACTATGGGTACGGGGACTTGGTTACACTAGATTCCTCTAATGCCCTATCGATACCTTTCTTTTTATTTTGAAAAATGTTTGGCAAGTAGTTTGGATTGATTTTAAATTTATTTCCCTAACATGTGAGGCGATCATGCGGGTGCGCAATCCATCAATTTAACACCCAATAAAGCAAATAGAAAATGCAAGATTTACCTCGTAGCAACGAAAGCATCTGCAATGTTAATTCAAAATCCACATCAACAACCTTGGATATGGTTTCTAATTAACACGCAAATTCTCTTTTTTTGTTTTCACTTATTTAATGAAAATTATGCAATATGCGATGCAATATTAACTAAATAACCTAACTCTAATGACATGTAACTTCTAGTTGAATGGGCCTAGCAACAACTACCACATGACATGCATTTCAATGAATCTAATCCTAATGATATGCATGTGACATTTTCCTTTTCTTTCCTTTCTTTCTTTTTCCTAAAAGAATGCAATCTATCCTAGAAAATAAAACTAATTCAACTTATGGCATTTTTTTTTTTTGTATTTTTCATGAAATTCGAAATTAGGTGAAAGGTGAAAATTACCTAATTAGATTAAGATCCTAATTAGTTTATATTAGGAATTAGGTTGAGCCAAATCCTAATTTGAACTAAAATATTATCTTAACCTAAATGATCCTAAAATGCAATCTATTTGATAAAATACCTACACTTATAATAAATTTAAAAAACTGTTATCTAAAATTAAACTAAGTGCAATTTTAATCCTAATATGCAATGACGTGCAAAATATGTCCTAATTCTACATGACATATGCATGATGATTTTTTTTCTGTTTTTATTAATTTTCGAAATTAATAATTGCCAAGTAATTAAGCATGCAACCTAAATTAAAATCTAGCAACCTAAATTGATTTATTTCAATTTTTTATATTTTTTATGAAATTCGAAATTAAAATTCCTATTCTAAATATGCCAACCCTCAAACAAGTAATATCCTAACGTGCATCTAATCTAACCCAATTTTTTATTTCTGAAATTCATGATAAATAGAATGCTTTGCCTAAATATGCAATTAACCCTAAACATGTGATATTCTATCTCAAACATATCTCAAGATAAATAAAAACGATCATATCCATTCAAAATTACCCCAAAAAGGACATCACATATCGCTCGATCAAGGGATAATATTTCGCTAGTAAAATCGATAATTTGATCTTAAGCCTTAAAGATCAAAATATCAATTTTATTCTTTCATCTAAAGCCTTATAGATGAAATAAAAAACCTTGGCGCGGTTGTGAATTGGGTGATACGTTGAGATTTTCAATTATGCATAGAGAAATAAACAAAGAAACCAAGATATAAAAATAAAATAAGATAAAATAAACCAGCCCAATAAAATAAAGCAAATCTACCTAATTCGATTTTTTTTTAATAAAAGAAAATCTCGACCACCGGTTTGGGGCTTCGGCGAGGGGGAAGATTGTCGGCTAGGGTTTCGGCGAGGGAGGCGGGGCGGCACGTCGGCGGCGCGGCATCGGGGCTTCGGGATCGGCACGGAGCCGGGCGACCGTCGCAGCGGATTCGGCGGAGGCGAGGCGTCACGACGAAGCTCGGAAATCGGCGCTTAGATCTGGACACTGCTACCGTCGGGGGTTGTGAGCAGCAAATGAGGAGGTAGAGGCGGCGCGAGCTTCGGGGAGTCGGGGGCTGCAAATCGGCAACGGCGGAGGCGGAGCGAGGGCGACCGGAGTCGCGGATCGGCATGGACCGCGTCGTAGGACGGACGGAGGATTTGGGCGATTGCGGCGAAGAGCTCGCGCGTGGATCTTGGCTCGGCAGCGGCGGCGACTTCACGGGCGAAGCAGGGGCGGTGTGGTCTCCAGTGACGTCGGGCAAAGGAGAGCAAGGGCGCTCGGATCCGCCGGTGGACAGGTCGAACAGAGTCATGGCGCAGCAGGCTGGTTGCGGTGGTGGCTGCACGAAGGAGACGATGAACATTGCTCTCCTTTTCTTTTTCCTTCTGCTGCTCACGCTTCTCTCACGTCATTCACTCATTCTTTTTTTTGACTTTTTCTCTTTCCTGTACTTTTTACCGAGGACCAAAAAGAACCCCCTTTTTGCTCCAAATTTTCAAAATTCCTCCCCCCAACTTAGTCCGTACGCGGTCCCTTTTATAAGCCAAAAAATTGGATTTTCGTGGTATATTTTACTTTCTAATTTTGCTCATGCAAAATACCACTGAATATATCGTTGCACCCCGCGCAATATTACCTTTTGTATTTATCAAATATCTCATCCAAAATTTTCCTTTTTGTTTGAAAATACATCATTCGGTGTATATTGCCTAAATGTGTGAAGAATCTGAACGAAATATGTGAAATATCTTCCCTTCATCGGCGGCCTAAAATAAAACAAAATAAAATGTTTCTAAACTATATGCCATGTGTGTTCTTTTTTTAGTAAAAATTAACCCTAAAAATTATGCAAAAATTTAGGTGTCAACAAGGGAGTTCACTTTTGATTAACAAAATGAAGTACGATCAAAGTAAAGAGAGTAAGAGAGAGAAAATCGAACACAAGGTTTATAGTGGTTCGGCTTATTCCAAGCCCACGTCCACTCTTCCGCATTGACAGCCCACTGGCTGGATTTCACTATGAAGAAAAGAGAAGTTATAGCACAGCTTTTCCTTGATTCCACAGTGTAGATATTTTACCACACTTCCTCAAGGTTTCTCACAAATATAGACTCTCTTTTGTGTACAAGATTTCGCTTAAAGGAATTGTCTAAACAACAAGGAGCTTTAGACTTTGGAATTCTTCTATCGCGCACACCACGAACAACTTAGAACGTCTTCCTTATATACTCCTTTATGCCATCATACCTGTTGGCACTTACCAAAGGAATTCCTCCAATCTACGCGTTAGACGGAATCAATTAGGAAGATTATTTGAGCTATTAAAGGAACGTGTCGATAGCCCATCAATCCTGTTCGCCCATACAATCAGGATATTGGTTTTCATAAGTAGAACCTTTCAAGAATATTTAGGCAATCATCGGATTCTTAATCTTCGAGTCAATCTTGATCAATCAAAGGATTCCGTTATGTCTTTTCCAGCCAAGAGATCTTCTCCAGTCGATAAGGTCATATCCTTAATGAAACATCCAGTTCGGATAACCTTTCTTCAATGGATTAGAGACTCACAATGAGGATAGACTTTGAGTCTTGAATTTGGCTGTCTAGAGGTCTTGAGACTTTAAATAGCGAGTCCCGCAAACCTTCAGACTAGACTAATAGAAACATTTTGTTAGCTTCAAAACACTTCAAGAAGATTTCTCCAACAAGCACTTCACGTATACGAACTATTTGTCGCACAAACACTTCTGCATGTCTATTCAAATCAAGATCCTTGCGTATGGCGATAAAGTGAGCTGACTTCATCAATCTGTCAACCACTATCCAAATTGAATCATTACCCCTCTGACTTCTTAGTGAGTCCGTCACAAAGTCCATCGTGATGTGCATTCATTTCCACTCTGGGCTCTTGAGAGGTTACAAGAGTCCTCTCGGCTTACAAAGCTGTGCTTTGATTCTAATCTGAGTATTCAGCTCAATTCTGAGAGTGGCTATAAGATTTGGGAGATAGCCCATCTCAAATTTGAAAACTGAATCTCAAACTTTCTCCAATAAGGTCCATTCCTTAACTAGCATATGTGCAACTAAAGACTCTTAACTCAGCACATCTGTGACTTAATTCGCCTTCCCAGGGTGATACAAAATATCACAACCCTAGTCCGTCAGAATTTCTAATTCACAACGCTGTCTTATATTCAACCCATTTTGAGAGAATAGATACTTGAGACTCTGATAGTCCGTGAAAATCTGAAATTTTTTTCTCCGCACAAATAATGTCTCCAAATCTTGAACGTGAAAATGATTGCTGCGAGTTCCATGTCATGCATTGGGTAGTTCAGTTCGTGAGGTCTCAATTGGCAGGAGGTGTATGCAACAACCTTACTATGTTGCATCAACACAGAACCCAGTCCTCTAAACGACACATCACTATCGATCTCGTACCCTTCAGGATCAGATGGAATCGTTAGCATAGGTGCATTAGTTAGCTTTTGCTTCAGCTCTTGGAAACTACATTCGCACTTGTCTAACCACATGAACTTCTCTTTTCTTTAGGAGTCTTGTCAATGGTGATGCTAAAGCTGAAAATCCATCCACAAATCAATTGTAATAGCTTGCCAAATCCAGAAAAACTTCGGATTTGTATCACTGTCGTTGGTTTTAGCCAGTTGATTATGGCTTCAATCTTGCTCGGGTTCACAGAGATTCCTTTGCCTGAAATCACGTGACCTAAGAAAGCAACACGAGTCCACCAAAAATCGCACTTGCTGAACTTAATATACAGCTAATGAACTCTCATGCTTTTCATCACTTCTCAAATATACTGGAATATCATTGATGAACACGATCACAAACTGATCTAGATATTCCTTGAATATTCGGTTCATCAAATCCATGAAGGTAGCTGGAGCATTTGTCAACCCGAATGGCATCACTGTGAACTCATAGTGACCATAACGAGTACGAAGTGCTGACTTATGAATGTCTTCTTTCTTGATCCTCAGCTAATGATATCATGTCCTTAAGTCGATTTTTAAAAATAACGACGCTCCTTGTAACTGATCAAACAAGTCATCAATCATTGGGAATGGATATTTGTTCTCGATCGTCACCTAATTTAGTTGGCGATGGTCGACGAACAGGTGCAATGAATCATCTTTCTTCTTTACAAATAGAACTTGTGCTCGTTAAGGTGATGTACTAGGACATATAAATCTCTTATTCAACAATTCCTGCATCTATACCTTCACTTCTTTCAATTCAAACAACGACATCTGGTAAGAAGCCTTAGAGAGTAGCTTTGTCCCAGGTTCTAACTCGATCACAAATTCTATCTTTTTCTCTAACAACAAGCCTGCCAATTCTTGTGGAAACACATCTAGAAATTCTTGGATTACTGAGATGTCCTTAACCTTTAGTTCTTTAACTATCGTATCTACAACATCGCCAGGTAACCTTGACAACTCTCGTCTAACAAACATGTTGTCTCTTGCAACAAGATTAAGGAAATCGAGGGTCCTCCTTGACTTCTGATAAATTCGAAATTTTCCTTCATCGATGGATTAAACTGTATCACATTGTAACAACAATTCATTACAACAAAAGCTTCTCGAGCCAAACCTGTTTATATATGATATCAAAGTTATGGCAGAATATTCAAGTAAAACCATAACCAGTTATTCTCCATTCTATGACTTCATTACAACAATTGAGGTTCTATAAACTTAACCAAAATTCTGCTACGCCACTCTGATAAAATTGTTCTGGGGACACCGCCCTTCCTGCTCAGTGCATACTTGATTTATCTCTAAGTTGCCGGCCCATTCAATCTACCATACGTGCATTCTGCGGTGCAATTCCTTAGTTTTGACCCATTTGTGGCAGTGGTGGTAACTGATACGGTCTCCCTTGTCTTCTGGGACAGTCCTTAGCTTTGTGACCTGGCTGGCCACACCTAAAACAGGTACCCAGTCTAGAGTGGCATGGAGCGGATCCGTGTTGCCTTCGACACAGGCGACACACACCATTTTGGCTAGACCCTGCCTTTCCAATTCCACCCTCCTTGTTGGGCGGAACTTGGAATCTTCCTCCAGTCATTAGCCTCTTCCCATGTCGGATTCCTTCTTGGTGCGAAGTAAACCTTGATCCAGACGAGGTGACTTGCTTGTTCAAGCTTCTCTCGAGCAGCTGTGCTCGACGGTAAATCTTTCGGTAATCAATCAAATCAAATGGCACTAGCGACTTTTTCAACTCTTGTCGAAGGCCATTCTTGAACCTTCGAGCTTTCTCCTCAAGGTCTTTAATCAATCTTGGAGCATACTTAGATAGCTTCGCAAATTTGACCCCATATTGGTCAATAGTCATCGACCCTTGATGGAGTTGCAGAAACTCTTCTATTTTCTACTGTCTTGCGTTCCTTAAAAAGTATTGCTCATTGAACGCTCTGAGAAATGCATCCCACAGCGGGACCACTCCTTCAGGAAACACTATCTCTCTGGCGGCTCTCCACTGGGTGTTGGTATTGCCTTGCAACTGATATACTGTCAGGGTTACCTTTTCTACCTCAGTGCACATCAGAAGTGCAAAGGCTTTTTCCAAATCCTGGATCCATAGTGAAGCGGCCTTGGGGTCTTTAGTATTTGAAAATCTTGGCGGGATTAGCTTCAAAAACTGTTCCATCAGCTTGTGGATCGGTCTTTTTCTCTCCACCTCTATGTTCTTCGTTGGAACATCGGTAGAAGCGACGGCAGGTGCAGCAACGGTTGCTGCCTTAGTAGCAGCGATAACAACAGTAGTAGCAGTGGCTTGAGCTACAACTGCAACGATGGCAGTAAATGTGGCAGCTTGATCCTAAGCCCGTTTCCCCATTAACTCTCGCATGGTATCTAAGGCCTAGTCAATCCTAATGGTTCCCTGATCACCTGGGGCTATCTGGCACCCCTCGACAAACACCCAATCCTATAAGGTCACCACAGGTACTTGTCACTTATCCTACTACATGCCAGTCTTTGAAGCTTTTCAATTAAAGTGAAACCATAGTTCATAGGGGTTGATCAATAGAACTTTTTCCCCATTTTTCCCATTTTTCTCCATTTGTTTTTGTTTTTTTTTAAAGGTCCCAGCGTAGCTCATCAGTAGAAGCATAAATGAGTCTCACCATCCCTCACTCCAATAACAATAATGCAATGCACACCAACTACACACTAAAAGAAAAGACAAAGCTAAGTCCCTTTTATTTATATTTTCACGATGGACATCTCGGGTCGGTACAGCAAAAGGCTAAGATTTTTAACTATAATTGGCTATAACCCAAAAGAGAACTCAACCCCGTATTGAACATGTACACCCTTCCATCGACAAGCGTCAACTATCCCCAAAAAGAAAAAGTCAGCTCCCACCAGTCATATGTGCCATCACACCCAACCCGGTGCATCGGGCAGTGGCGGCGATAGCATCCCTAGCATCACCTCATTACGTTGAACGTGAACGGACAAAAACTCTTGGATAATAGGGCCATCAGCAGAACCCACATCGTACATCACCAGCACACGGACTCGGACATACTCCAAACCAGGTATACTAATACATGAATGCTATGTGCACTTCACCTCAACGTCAGTAGGTATGCCATAGAAGGTACCACGCATAACTGGTGAAAAAGGCATCTCTCTAATCTGAAATGTTAATCACCAAAAGGGGTGAGTACAACCACTTAGCAGTATAGATCCACCAAACTATACAATGCATCAAATAGAACAATCAGGATATCATGAATAAAATACATATCATTTATGCATTCAAGCACACCTCACTTTGCAGCCATGCATATATTATCATACAACGTGCATATACTACCATGCACCTATACATGTATCATCGAGCAGCCAAACATATATCACCACGATTCATATCATCCATGCTATCAAGCATACATCCATGCACATGATTCGATTCTCGATATTTATCTTTCAATTAGATCACATCATTTTTCTTTCCAGGGACTAATGCTTGCATCCCACAATTTATCGCTCGCATCCAACCTGGCATTGCGAGGAACCTCCGACACACACTTTTGGGCATCCGACATACACACTTCGGGCATCTCGTACCCCAACTAGCATCATGAGGAATCTCCCTCGGTACACACCTCTAGGGCTTTTGGCACACACCTTCGGGCATCTTGAAACTCCTGAAGACATTCGGCACACACACTCTAGGCATTCGGGATCCACACTCCGAACATCTCGAAACTCCCGAGGCATCGTCGGCTCATACCTACGACGGTCTT
Organism: Eucalyptus leucophloia subsp. euroa; assembly: GCA_017140325.1. Lineage (NCBI taxonomy): Eukaryota > Viridiplantae > Streptophyta > Magnoliopsida > Myrtales > Myrtaceae > Eucalyptus > Eucalyptus leucophloia. The sequence continues at coordinate 40,276,503 of CM029478.1, forward strand.
GTTATTATCTCAATTTATATTCATATATTTATCTTAATTTCAACATGGCACTTGATGCAACAATATCATGGTCTCAACTAGCTTTGATGTCATATAACATGCCATATATCACTACATGTGCAGTATAATCAACCACCCAAGACATTATATCACATGGAACAATTTCATTTATTTATTTATTTTTTGAAAATGCAGCAAATTTTCGGATAAAAACATATTGCACTCCTTTGGTCATAATTCTTGAAAAATTAGTAAACAGCCTTAATAAATTCTGAAAATTCGACATGTTATGTACAAGATCTAGAGGAAAATGTTCCGTGAAGGACACCATATCAAAAGAACATCATACAATTCGGTACAGTCCACACATCACAATCTTTATAATTTCGAAATATTGCCATAGACAGTTTTATTCACAAATTCGGTAAAAATCCTAAATCAGCTTCAAAAATTCTGAATTTTTGTATGTTATAGAAGAAATCCAGACGTAAATATTTCATGGAGAACTTGAAACTAGATTTGTGATAGATTAAAAACTATAATAACCATAATCGTCCATAACCCTCGGCACCAAATTACAGTTCTAACCGTTTTGGATAAAGATTGTTTCACCAACTTAAACTCATCCATTTCCTCTAAAATTTTAGTATGTTATTCCTTAACATGTCATCTTCAACTTTCATCCAAATACGAGATCAAATTTCAATTGGAGAATTTTATAAAATTCACAGAATCACACTAGGTCAGCATTACGATTTCCAGATCTGACTTCTTCAAAGAAAAATAGTTTCTCCGGTCTATACTTGTTCATTTCTTCTGAAATTTTGATATGTTACTCTCCAAGAAGTTCTCTACAACTTTCATCAAGAAGTCGAAATGAAATTCCAACTGAAAGGTCGTATGCATCTCACAAATTCATCAAAGGTCGGACTGCCTTTCTAGAAAAGAGAATGCAAGGTTACCGTGTTCTTCCACAAAACTTCGAATTTCTTCACTTCTACCACAATCAAAGTTTAGCATGCATCACACACATAACACAACAAGCAAAGGTAGATTAACGGACTCTACTTGCCTCTAATCCGAGCACAACACAGCAAGCAAAAACGGCAGGGCAAGGTGGGACTCAGCAGCTCGACGGCAGCGATGATCGGCGGCGAACGGCCTCCCTCTTCCCCTTCTTCTCGCGCTCGCTCACTCTCTCCCTTTCTCTCTTCCTTGGCAGTCCTTGCACAAAGTCCATCGTTATATGCTCCCATTTCCACTCTGATATGTCTAATGGTCTCAATAGTCCTGCAGGTTTGTGATGTTTTGCCTTCACTTGTTGGCATGTTAAACATTGAGAAACGTGTTTAGTTGTATCTACTTTCATGCCATTCCACCAAAATTGCTGACGTAAATTCTTGTACATCTTTGTACTACCTGAATAAATACTATAATTACCCCTATGTGCCTTCAACAGAATTTCCTTGTTCACTTCTTAATTGTCGGGAACACAAAGTCGTCCTTGGCATCTCACCACTCCATCTTCAGAGACTTGAAATTCTAGTCTTTTTCCTAAAGACACAGCGTATTGTATCTTCAAAATCTCCCAGTCAGATTTTTGTAAAATCTTAACTTTCTGAATGATTTTAGGTTCAATCCTTAATGCAGTAAGCATACCAATAAGGTGGTCCATTTCAAACTTGAAGTCTGAATCCACAATAGACTTTAACAGATTCCACTATGTTATTCTTAGACTAGCCATGTCCATAGCTGACTTTCGACTAAGGGCATCTACCACCTTATTTGCCTTTCCTAGATGGTATCGTATCTCACAGTCATAATCTTTCAATAACTCCATCCACCTTCTCTGTCTCATGTTCAACTCTTTTTGCGAAAACAAATACTTCTAGCTATTATGATCTGTATAGATTTCAAACTTCTCTCCATACAGATAGTGTCTCCATATTTTCAAAGCAAACACTATAGCTGCCAATTCCAAATCATGCGTTAGGTAATTTAGTTCATGAGGTTTCAATTGTCTAGATGCATAGGCTATAACCTTGCCATATTGCATCAAAACACATCCCAATCCTTTATGAGATGCATCACTATATACTGTAAAACCATCAGACCTAGATGGTATAGTCAGGATTGGAGTCGTGGTCAATTTTCTTTTAAGTTCCTGAAAGCTCCTTTCACATTCTCCACTCCATTCAAACTTTACATTCTTCCGTGTTAATTTCGTTAAGGGGCCTGCTAGTCGTGAAAACCCTTCAATAAATCTTCTATAATAACTAGCCAATCCTAAGAAACTTCGTATTTCAGTAGGTATTGTCGGTCTCAGCCAATTTATTACCATCTCAACTTTCACCGGGTCCACTGTAATTCCTCCGTCTGACACCACGTGTCCCAAAAATATTATCTGGTCCAGTCGAAATTCGCACTTGCTGAATTTGGCATACAACTTATGATCTCTTAGAGTTTGCAAAACTATGCTCAAGTGTTGCTCATGCTCTTCAGGTCCTCTAGAATATACCAGGATATCATCAATGAAGACAATCATAAACTGATCCAAAGAAGGCTTAAATACCCTATTCATCAGATCCATGAATGCAGCTAGTGCATTTGTCAATCCAAAAGGCATAACTAATAACTCATAATGCCCATAACGAGTCCTAAATGCAGTTTTAGGAATGTCTTCTTTCTTTATCCTTAACTGATGGTATCCCGATCTTAGGTCAATTTTAGAAAAGACCAAACTTCCTTGTAGTTTGTCAAATAGATCATCAATTCTAGGCAAATGATATTTATTCTTAATAGTCACTTGATTCAGCTGTCTATAGTCAATACATAAACGCATCGACCCGTCTTTCTTTTTAACAAACAAGACTAGTGCACCCTGAGGAGAAGCACTTGGCCTAACGATTCCTTTATCAAGCAACTCTTGTAGTTGCACCTTTAATTCCTTTAGTTCCACTAAGGCCATCTTATACGGGGCTTTTGATGTTGGTCCTATTCCATGCATTAGTTCAATTTCAAATTCAATTTCTCGTTCCGGTGGTAAACCAGGTAACTCCTTAGGAAATACATCTGGAAATTCACTGACTACTCGAATTTCATCGAGCTTAGGTTCTTCCCTAGTAAAATCCTTTGCCACTGCTAGGTACCCTTGACATTCTTTGTCAATTAATGCATGAGTCTCTATTGCTAAAATAAGTGCTATAGATAGGTTGGTCTGACCTCCGAAAAATTCACAACTAGACTGGTCCGATAAAACAAATTGGATCACTTTCCTATAACAATCCATTTTGGCCCGATACTCACGAAGCCAATCCATTCCTATGATAATATCAAAATCATACATAGCCATTACGACTAGGTCTATTTCCATATCCCTTCCTCCTATTGTTATCTTACATTTTGCACACATCATCATAGATAATACCATATTCTTTAAAGGCGTGGGAACACAAAGAGGCGTCTCAAGAGGCGTAGCTTCTATTTCACTCAATTTCCTATATCTTTCAGATGTAAATGAATGCGTAGCACTCGTGTCAAACAATGCATTTGCCTTCTTGCCATTTATGAAAATTGTACCTGATATAAAATTTTTGGAAGCTTCCGCTTCCTCTTGGGTGACTGCATACACCCTTCCTTGTGTTGGTGGCCTCTGAGGATTCCTTGGTAGGTTTGGTCTAACAGCACTCTGCTGCGCCTGTTGCACTGAGCCAACACTCATTTGCAACCTTTATTATGGGCAGTCTCTCTTAAGATGACCTACTCGTCCACAATCATAACATCTCAGCCGTCCATTGCAAGGTCCTGACCCGTGTCGCCCTTCACACCTTCAACAAACGTTAGGCTGATACGGTGCTTTCTCTATATTCAAGCCATCCCTAGCTCTTCCAAAATTTCCAAAATTACTCTTTTTCTTAGCCTCCTAAGTTTGACCTTGACCAGGATAGGGTCTCTTACCCCTCTTGATACCACTAAAGCTCAGTTGTCTCTTAAACTTTGATCGCTCTCTCACCAGCTCCTGCTCCATTAACTGTGCCATTTCATAAATCTCATGATAATCCCTTATATTCAAAGGCACTAGTTGTTTCCTAATATCAGTCTTCAACCCTTTCAGAAATCTCTTAGCTTTTTCCTCACGATCCTCAATCAACTGGGAGCATACTTAAACAATTCAGAAAATTTTGACTCATACCGATCCACTGTCATCTCCCTTTGTTCCAATTGAACAAACTCAGTGATCTTCTTACCCTTAGCATAGTCAGAGAAATGCTTTCTATTAAAAACTCTAACAAACTCATCCCAGTTCACATTTGTACCTGGTGGAAAGATCGTATCCCTCGAAGCTCTCCACCAAAACTTTGCATTTCCCTCCAACTGGTACTCTGCCAAAACTATTTTCTCTGCATCACTGCAGTCCAACAACTGGAAAATCTGTTCTATCCCATCAATCCAATGTTCCGCCTCCTCATGACTTTTTATTTCACTAAACTTAGGTGGCTTCAACTTCAGAAATTGCTCCATCAGTCCTTAAGGATGACGTTCCACTTCGGGTTGTTGCTGTGCTTGCCTCTCCATCAGATTCCCAATATTGGACAATGCCTACAGGATATCTTCCATTTGGGGTTCAGCCCTTGCAATAGAGGCTTCAGCCCTCGATGGATGAGCACTTCCAGCTCGCACCATGACTTTCCTGCATTTTCCAAGCATTTGCCTCATGAATAATCTATAACTCAATGTCTCCATTTACAAGCAACTATAGCTATATAAGTAACATAAACATGTTACTGGCACCTAAAAGCAACTCATAATAACTATTAGGGATCTAAGAGTGAATATCCATCACCCGTTATTTAAAGTTAACCAATTATTCCATTTAATACTAACCAATTATTCCATTTAATACCCTATGGTGTGCATTGCCATGATATTCCTCAATTTTCCAAATGAGGCTCCTTATCATTCCACCTATAACCATTTGCTCTGATACCAATCGTTGTGGCACCCCTTGACGAACACCCGATCCGATAGAGTCACCATAGGTACTTGTCACTTATCCTACTACATGCCAGTCCTTGAAGCTTTTTAATTAAAGTGAAACCATAGTTCATAGGGGTTGATCAATAAAACTCTTTTCCCCTTTTTCTCCCCTTGTTTTTTTTTTTTTTAAGGTCCCAGCACAGCTCATCAGCAGAAGTATAAATGAGTCTCACCATCCCTCACTCCAAAAACAATAATGCAATGCACACCAATTACGCACCAAAAGAAAAGACAAAGCTGAGTCATTTTTATTTATATTTTCACGATGGACATTTAGGGTTGGTATAGCAAAAAGGCCAAAATTTTTAACTATACTTGGCTATAATCCAAAAGAGAACTTGACCCTATATCAAACATGTACACCCCTCCATCGACAAGCGTCGATTATCCCCAAAAAGAAAACGTCAGCTCCCACCAGTCATATGTGCCATCACACCCAACCTGGTGCATCGGGCGGCGACAGCGGTAGCATCCCCAGCGTCACCCCATTGCGTCGAACGTGAACGAACAAAAACTCTTGCGTAATAAGGCCATCAGTAGAACCCACATTGTACATCACCAGGACACAGACTCGGACATACTCCAAACCAGGTATACTAATATAGGAATGCTCTGTGCACTCCACCTCAACGTTAGTTGGTATGCCATAGAAGGTATCACGCACAATTGGTGAAAGAGGCATCTCTCTAATCTGAAATGTTAATCCCCAAAAGAGGTGAGTACAACCACTCACCAATAAAGATCCACCAAACTATACAATGCATCAAACGGAACAATCAAGGTATGATAAATGAAACACATATCATTGATACATTCAAGCACACCTCACCTTGTAGCCATGCATATATCACCATACAATGTGCATATACCGCCATGCACCTATACATGTATCATTGAGCAGCCAAACATATATTACCATGATTCATATCATCCATGCTATCAAGCATACATCCATGCGCATGATCCAATTCTTGATCTTTATCTTTCAATTAGATCACATCATTTTTCTTTCTAGGGACTAATGCTTGCATCCTACAATTTATCGCTTGCATCTAACCTGGCATTGCAAGGAACCTCCGGCACACACACTCCGGGCATCTCGTACCCCAACTAGCATCACGAGGAATCTCCCCCTAGCACACACCTCCAGGGCTTCTGGCACACACCTCCAGGGCTTCTGGTACACACCTCCGGGCATCTCGAAACTCCCGAGGCATCGTCGGCTCACACCTGCGACGGTTTGTTATTATCTCAATTTATATTCACATATTTATCTCAATTTCAACATGGCATTTGATGCAACAATATCAAGGGTCTCAACTAGCTTTGATGTCATATAACATGCCATATATCACTACATGTGCAGTACAATCAACCACCCAAGACATTATATCACATGGAACAATTTCATTTATTTATTTATTTTTTGAAAATGCAGCAAATTTCCGGATAAAAACAGATTACGATTTCCAAATCTGACTTCTTCAAAGAAAAATAGTTTCACCGGTCTATACTTGTTCATTTCTTCTGAAATTTTGATATGTTACTCTCCAAGAAGTTACTTTCATCAAGAGGTCGAAATGAAATTCCAGCTGAAAAGTCACATGCAGCTCACAAATTCATCAAAGGTTGGACTGCCTTTCTAGAAAACAGAATGCAAGGCTACTGTGTTCTTCCCCAAAACTTCGAATTTCTTTACTTCTACCACAATCAAAGTTTAGCATGCTTCACACACATAACACAACAAGCAAAGGTAGATTAACGGACTCTACTTGCCTCTAATCCGAGCACAACACAACAAGCAAAAACGGCAGGGCAAGGCGGGACTCGGCGGCTCGACGGCAGCGATGATCGGTGGTGAACGGCCTCCCTCTTCCCCTTCTTCTCTCGCTTGCTCGCTTTCTCCCTTTCTCTCTTCCTTTCTTTCTCTTAGACGGTCACTCTCTCTCTCTTTCTCTTTCTCTCGTGCGATGCCTCCCCCTCCCTTGTTCAATCCGCCCCTTCTTCTTTTCTTCCCCCTCATGATTAGCATGTAATCATCACTTTGCATGCAAGATGACACTTGGCAATTGCCATGCAAGAGGTTGGGCCTAGTTGGGCCGGCCTCTCCCCTTTGGTCGACAGCCCATTGGGCTCCTTGGGCCGGTCGGACGGCAACCCTTTCCTTTGCGCTTCGCGGGCCAAGCCAAGAGGGCCGAATGGTGGGGTTGGTCTTGGGGCAAAAATTCAACCCACACTTCTCTAATTTTTTCCTTTTAATCATCACCTAATTACCCATCATATAATTACCTAATTACACTTATTCATTTGGCCATAAAACTTGCAACATAAATAAAAAAAAATCAAATCCATAAGGTGCATAACCAAGAACAAAAATTCTCATTATCAAATTATCCTATAATACCAACTTTGATAACCAAAGAACATAAGATATCTTTCCATTAAAGTGCTTAGCCTTAATCTATTACAATTTTCCGGTCTAGAGGCCACAACATACTTCAATGACACAACCATTCACTTTTCCATAGGTCGTAATGCCTTCAGAAATTGCCATGAAATTTTGGGATGCCACAGGCTGCTACCTCAGCATTAATTGGAAGCGGTGCTACACCACTTACACTAGGTAGTGCCGGTGCCCTAGCTTTGCCTCCTCGGGTACCAAACCTGGTCGGTGATCTAACCCGAGCTATAAGCCTAAAAGTTCTCTTACTTAGAGTTATCTGCTCTTGCTCACTCATGGTTCAGCCTTTACACTGAAACCTGTCTTCCAAATCCACACTGGATTAGAATATGAGTGATCCACACACGATAAACAATATTACCAATCATCTATCATAGACATGCACTAGCATGAATTTAAATGTCATTCCTATTACTATCCCATGGTCCATCGCACCTTATCACTCCAATCCCTAACCATTGCTCTGATACCACTTAAACGAGGATGACATACCTCGATCATCGGGCACGCACCCATCCCTCACTTGGTCGATTAATAACAACGTCCCAAGATGCATCGCCGACCCTTTCTTTTAATATACACATATGGATCCCTCTAAATTGACAGCCCAAGGAAGGGCAAGAGGTCCTCTTTAGTCCCACATCGCTTGGGGGGGAGCAGGAGTCCTGGGCTAGTTTATAAGGCTTGGATTCCTCTAATTTGTGTGATGCGTTTCATGTATGCTTCCGCTGCACTGAAAACAGAGCCGTGAGGGAGGATGGGCTGGTGGGCTGTGCCTCAAAAGCGGACAATATTATGGCTTAGGAGAGGGCGGGCTAGTGGGCCACACCTTTGCCCTGCATAACGTGTTTTAGAGCTGTGAGAACTCAATGTCCAAAGTGAACAATATTATACGGTGGGGCCCGGGTTGTTACAAATGGTATCAGAGCCAACTCCCGACCGCGTGTGGGGGCCATAGTGTGGACGTTGTGCATTAAAGGGGGAGAATGTGATGACCTAGACTCAGGGTAGTACGGAAGGATGGATTGAGATCGTCTTGGCAGTATGCAGGTGAGGCCAAGGACATGTCTCCCATCCCACATCGCTTAGGTGGGGAGTCCTGGGCTAGTTTATAAAGGTTGGGTCCCTTTAATCTATATAACGCATTTTAAAACCATGAGGACTCAGTGTTCAAAGCGGACAATATTATACAGTGGGGCCCGGGTCATTACAATGACCCTTGCCTAGTGCTGGTGAGGGGCGCGACGCCCTCGCTTAGAGTCAATGAAGATTGGCCAGCCCTTGCCTGTGGCTAGCGAGGGTTGGCTAGCAACAACTCTCGCCCCAACCCTCGCTGGCCCTAGATCCAAAAACCAAAAAGTAAAAAAGCAAAAAAATGTTTAAAAAGAAGAAGGAGAAACAATAAAAAGAATTCAAAATATAATTTAAAAAGTGCCACATCAGTACCGACTGTCCATGTCAGCAATTTTTGGCCAATTTAGCTGGATAGATTCAATTAGCAGGAAGTAAAAAAGTTTAGGACTTAATTGATAAAATTAAAAAGTTTAAGACTGAATTCACATAAGTGCATATGTTTAGAACTTTTTGGACAATTTTCTCCTCAAAATTGCATATATGTCTCCATTTGATTGTGCATATATTTTGATTGATATGTTATTTTAGATAGTTATATCATAAAACCTAAAATTATGTTGATGTACTTTTTATAACACACACATCGAAATATATAGAAAATTTCGTAATTCTCTATTCCGCTTTATCATTCTTAACTTGGTATTAGAGCCATTGTCTTATATGGAAGCATCCATCGAGTCTATTTAGTAATGCTGACCACAACCATAGTAACTCCTATGTCATATCTGTAAGAGCTCAATATTCTACTTCCATACTAGAGTGAGAGATATTGGTTTGTTTGTTGACACGCCATGAGATAAGTGAGTTGTAGAAAAAGAAATAGTAGCCCATGGTGGAGCAATGATCTTGAGGGTCACCTGCCCAGTTAGCATTAGAATAAGCTATCAATTCCCAGATATAACTAGCAGAAAATTGAAGGCCATAAAATAACATGCTTTTAACGTAGCAAAGAATTCGAAGGGCTATAGCAAAATGAGTCATACGAGGCGTAGTCATAGACTGACTAACAATGTGAACAACATAGATGATGTTAGGATGGATAATAGTAAGAAATATAAGGTTTTAAACAAACTATTAAAGTGTAGAATTTAGAAGAAGAGTTCCTCCCTTGTCATTGTGGCATTTAACCTATTGGGGGTAGAAGCAATCTTGTTGTTAGCAAGGCCAACCTGAGAAATAATGTCAACGACATATTTGGCTTGAGAAATATAATAACCAGAAGTATCGGATACATCCTCCAAATCTAGAAAATAGCTAAGTCACTCAAGATCTTTCATTTCGAATTATTTACTAAAATACTATTGAAGTTTCATAATGCCAAGCTAATCATCGCCAGGAATAAGTATATCAATCACATAAAAAAGCAGCATAATGTACCCACAATGTGTATGCTGATCAAAGAGAATATGGTCATAACAATAGGATTTAAAATCAACAGGGATAAGTAAATTGGAAGTGCCAAACATCCGACCACCTTCTTTAGGGACGTAGTCGTACCCCAACAGTTGAACACCTTTTGACGCAGCAACAATTGAGGAGAATCACAATGTTCCTATGACAAAGACGGCTAGTACTCACAATCTTTGCAATGAATTCTCTAATTTCTTGCCTTGATTCACGAGAAACCCTCTTCCCTGCAATCTCAGGTCATGAAGCGGGTTCTGCCACTCTATGCCCTGCCAAATCCAGCAGCTCGTCATAGCTCCTGGTCTTTGAATCCTTTTGTGGCTACATAGAAATATTTGTACTTGATAGTCACGCTCCCAGTCTAGAACCCTTGCAAATTTTCTCTTCCGTCTTATTATATAAAACCACGTTTAAGATAGACATTGATAGAAAAGACAACAAGATGAAAGCCACAACAGAAGTCAGCAAACAGGGTTTCTCCAGCACATTGTTAAAATATGCTTTGAGTTTGAGTCAATCATATAAAATTGGATCCCAAAAAAAGAGAGGGGGGGGGGGGAATCTATTGCACGAGGGAAATATACATGTCGAGGTCTAGCCGTTGTTGATAAGAGGAAAAGACTTGAAGCGCCTTTTACCGAGAGTGCTTGGGAGTGGATTATCTTGTTGGTTTTGTTCGTAAATTAAATCCAAGAAGAATTAATTTCAAGCCAATTAAATCTTGTAAGTTCAAGATTTGCATGTAATTCTTTCATAAGATGGAGAGATTATTTCATGAAAAATTGTGGGGTTAAACATTGTGCGAATTATTGGGTGAATTTAAAAAAGTTTATTTCTTTTTTTATGTACATAATTGTGTTGCAAATACAGTGTACATGAAGGACTCTAAGAGATAAGATACAAAACTTTAAAATCCCTAAATATTTGTTGACTTTAAGAAAGAAGATATGAAAGGTAACTAAATAACAAATATTCCCTAAATATTTGCTAAATAATTTCTTCCCTTAGCATCCCCCGCAAGCTAATGGTGAGGGTGAATCATTAGCTTGGATTGCAATTGAAGGAGCTGGTCAGTAGGCAAGCCTTTAGTGAAGATTTCTGCAGTTTGTTCTTCGGTAGAAATGTAGCGAACTACCAATTGTTTTCGAGTAATGCATTCATGAATGAACTGGTAATCGATTTTGACATGTTTGGTTTTGAGCATAGGACACATGATTTGCAGATAAGTAGATGGTAAATAAGTTATCACACCAAAGAGTGGGTGGCTCGGGCGGTTGCACAGGAAGATCTCGTAGCGGGATATTCAAGCGCACATTAACTCTGCCATTGTATCCGCAAGACATTTGTATTTTGCTTCGGTGCTGGAACGAGCCACGGTTCATTGCTTGCAAGATGAACAGGAGATGAGATTTGGTCCATAATAGACACAGAACCCACCAACGGAGTGACGTTTCATCTGGTCACCTGCCCAAGTGGCGTCAGAAAATGATGAAGCTGAATGGCTACAGCTCGAGTAAAAAGAAGACCATGCAAAACCGTACCAGCTAACTAACATAGAAGGCGCTTCACGACCTGCCAATCGGCCATAGTGGGGGCGTAAAGATGTTGACAAGCCGAATTCACTGCGTATGCAATATCGGTTGTGCAAGAGTGAGATATTGAAGTGCTTCGACAATACTTCGAAACTAAAATGGGCTTACAAATGGCTCATGAGAAGCAATCATGTTTGGTTCCACGAAATTGGTAGGAGTAGCAACAGGTTTGATAGATTGCATATTAGCATTTTTCAGCATTTTCCTCATAAATTGACTCTTGTGAAGATGTAATCCATCATTGACATGAAGCACATAAATTCCCAAAAAATAATGAACGTCCCCTAAATCCTTGATAGCAAATTCCGACTGAAGGGATTGCATGAGATCATGTAATGGATCATTCGGGGAACTAGTTGAAATAATGTCGTCAATATGCACCAGTAAATAAATGATGAAATTAGCCTGTGTTTGACAAAGAAGGTGGTGTCCGCCTTAGATATGACAAATCCCAAGTCGCACAAGTAGGAACTCAAGTGGGTCTACCAAGCGTGAGGTGCTTGTTTCAGACCATATAACAAGCATTGAAGGCAACAAACATAGTCGGGCTTACTTGCATCAACGAAACCTTGTGGTTGAGTCATAAAACTTCCTCATCAAATAATTCATGTGGGAATGCATTAGAGACATCTATTTGTCGAATGGACCAACATTGAGAATATGCCAAAATAAGACCGTGCGTATGGTAATGGGCTTCATTACCAAACTAAACATCTCAATGTAATGGATACCCTCTCATTGATGAAAACCCTTTGCAATTAATCTTGCTTTATATTTTTTAATAGTTCTGTTGGAGCAGAGTTTAATCTTGTACACCCCTTTGCATCCAATGGGTCAAGCACGAGTGGGAAGCGAAACAAGATCCCATGTGCCATTCTCCATTAGTGCTTTGTATTTAGATTGCATTGCGAGTTGCCAGTTCTCATGCTTTGCAGCCTTAGAAAAACAAGTGGGTTCTTCAAGAATATTGGACTCAACCACAAGAGCCAAGGTGTGATTTCTTTTAAAAGTTCAACAAGCTATGGTTCCATCTCGAAGACGAGTCATCATAGGATGTGAAGATGATGTTGGTACTATGGCAGGACTTTCTTGTGGTACCTCAATAGGTTCAGTTGCAGTTTCAATGGTGTCAATAAGCGGAACATTCAGGTTTGGTAGAGAAACCTGTGGAGACTCAGGTGGTCTAGTAGGTGCCAAGGATGATCGGGACAAATCAACAGGCAAAAATAGTTTCACCCATGTTGGTGTTGAGGCATTTTGAGAGGAGTATGGCATGGCAGCAAGAGGATAGGTGGCCTGATCAAAAGTAGCATCCACGACAACATAAAAATGCTAATCCTTGGGGCGATAGCAGCGATATTCTTTATATCCCGGAGGATAACCCATAAAGATATAAACCTTGGATCTTGGTGCAAGCTTATGGGGTGAGTAAGGGTGAAGAAATGGATACACTATACAACCGAAAACAGGTAAATGCATACTGGGTTTAGTGTGAAATAAAGCCTCCCAAAGTGAAATATTATCAATGACTGGTGATGGCATGTGGTTAATCAAGTAAACTGCAGTTCCAAAAACAAACTCCCAAAATATTGTTGGAACAAAACCTTGATGAAGAAGAGTCAATCCGGTTTTGACCATATGTCAATTTTTTTGTTCTAAAGCCCCGTTTTGATAGGGTACCTAAGGACAAGAAAACCGTTGGTAAATGCCATGCTCTCTAATGTATTGGACAAATTTAGTGGGTGTGACAAATTCAGGTGCTCCATTGCATTATATAGACTTAATTTTGCAGTTAAGTTATTTTCAAAGGCTTTAAAAATGGAACAAAATTGACTAAGAGATGAGATTGAATATAACCAAGTAAAACGCGAGCAATCATCAATAAAACAAATATAGTATTTATTGCCATTGATTGAAATAACGGGAGAAGGACCCCAAACATCAAAATGAATTAATTCCAAAGGATGTTTTGACCTAGACAAAGTAGGATGATGACTATGGTGGCGATTTTTATTCATAGCACACGCCATAGAGACTAAAGATAAAGAATGACTATAACTAATGTTGGAAGAATTGAGAAGACGCACAAGCTGATCGATGTGGCATGTCCCAAGGTTATGCAACAAAGTGATAGAAGCAACTGACGCAGAAGAAGCGGAGGAGTGGTCGGACGGAAGGGTGATACGGTAAAGCCCATTGTCAAGCACGACCCGGAAGATTCTTGACCAGTTTTAATAGACGTGGCAATAAATGAGTTTGAATCGAATTGGAAAACACAATGGTTATCAAGAGCAAATGGAGACACGGAAAGGTGATGCGGTAAAGCCCATTGTCAAGCACGCCCCGGAAGATTCTTGACCATTTTTAATAGACGTGGCAATAAATGAGTTTGAATCAAATTGGAAAACACAATGGTTATCAAGAGCAAATGGAGACACGGAAAGTAAGATTTTAGTGATTCCGCGTGCGACTAAAATTTGACAAAGTATAAAGGATAGAGAAGAAGACACGAGTGTACCTATGTGGGTAATCGGTAAAGAGATGCCGTCACCCACAACAAGCTAATTTTGACCTAAATATGAAGTGAAACTTGTAAGACTTGCAGAATTGTCCATAACATGATGTGTGGCACCTGAATCAACAAAACACATCGAAGAAGTGAGAGCAAAGGGTAGACTTGATGGCGGCAAATACTGTGGTAGTGAGTCTGAACCCGTCAAGTGGGCTTGTGCAGGCTGGATTGATCCAACATCGGTAACATGAATTGGCCCTATGGCCTTGCTTGCCACAAAGCTAACAAAATGGGCCTCCTATTGCGGTGTCTCTTGGGATTTCCAATTCCATAATGTGAGCCACGGCCGTGAGATATTCCAGAAAAATTCCTAGATTGATTAAAATTCACATGGAAGTTATTGATTAAAAGCCACCAATGGAATTATTTGTTAACAACGCTAGCTCTAGCCTTCCCCATGATTAAAAATTAAGGCATGAAGTTGGTCCTTTGTCAAAGACCAGGTTTGAGTTAAAACGAAATTGCGGTATTGAGACCTTGAAATTCAGCACCCAAACCACGAAATACTTGAGTATGATATTCATTAATATATAAAGGCTCACCAATAGCAGCTAACTGGTCCGTGAGGCTGGTGGCTTCTTGTAGGAATTTTGTGACAAATCGATGACCTTTTAAGAGTGATTGAAGCTGGAGTCGTAAAGTGGATGAGCGAGCAATTGAATGAGCCACATACGAGTCTGCAAGACAATTCCAAACATTCACCACAGATGTGTGACTCGTCAATTGGGCAACTATTGGAGCGGTTGATGAATTGAGGATCCATGCTAAGGCAATGGACTCTCAAAATTTCCAATTTTCAAATGTTGGATTGGTCGTATGCGTGATTGTCACGCTCCGATTCTCGGGCACGCACACATCCTTCACAATTGGTCGATTTTATAATGCGATATCCCAGGACTATGTATCACCGACCCTTTCATTTATTAAGCACATGCGGAAGCAGTTAAAATCCCCAGACAATAAAATAATGGGATAGAAAAGTAGGGCCATATTTTTCATATTGAAATTTATAACCAAACTTTTATACAAAACACAAACCAGAAAGCACTTCACAACTTTTACTCTAAACTCTATTTACATCAAAATAGAGATTTTAAAAGAAGATAGAATCTCAATCCATCCGGACCGTACTCAAGGCCCTTCTCGGGGTTATCTTCTTCTTCCAAAAATCATTCTCCTCAAGTTTCACCTCCAAGTTCTCCTTCTCAGACTCCTCCTCATCAGCTCCTCATCGGGTCCTGAAATGTTTTTCCCAAACTGGGATGAGACTACGTCTCAGCGAGTTCTACCCCACTAAGCCCGATTAATAAACCATTATACTATAGGCTGCCTAAACATGCACATGTGAGGGGACTTACCTTGGCCTCAGATCCCACCGCAAGTCGACAATTCATAATAGGCACCCAAGCAATCATATCACCGATCGAAGCATCGATCAAATCGACCTAGTCGATTACATGACAACGAGACCACCCATGGTCATTTCCATTCAATCAATCAATTCATAACCTCAGATCAAAGCAATGATCAATCGACTTAGTCGATTACATGTCATCACGACCCATGCTTGGTCGGCACATTCAATATTATTTATAAGTCCGACCATAGTCCAGGACTGCTCACTCTAAACTGATATATCGCCCGTAGGTTGATATAGTATACCCCCGATTCTCACTCTCAATTAATCATGCATTCTTAGATTTGATCTCGGCATATAGCACGGCTTACTCTCGCCGCGATCTTCGGCATTGCCGAGCATCGCCTCCCCATGGAGCGCGGCTTCGTCATTATGTCGACGGCATTCCCGAAGGAGCATCGTCTCCCCCCTTGGAGCACGGCTTCGTCACTACGTCGACGGCATTCCCGAAGGAGCATAGGGTCCAGAATCAACTGCGACCGGCTTCCCGTTGTCCAGGGGGTATCCCACATAGGGATAACGTCCAGCTCAATAGCCCGGGACGATTTCTCATGACCATCACACGATCACTCAAATATGGGCTCAAGGCACTAGAGGTGACCCCAACACAAAGTCTCGCCATTGTGCGGTATTTAGTCATTGACCACAAATAACAATAGTATAAGGCGCTAGAGGTAGCTCACATGAAATTTCGCTATCGTGTAGTACTTAGTCCTTAACTACAATAAGCAATGGTACAAGGCGTTAGAGGTAACTCACACGAAGTCTTCTACTTGTGTAGTACTTAGTCCTTTACCTGCTCATAATCCATTGGTTTCCCTCAACACAGCACACATCACATCAGCTTCCAATAATCATCTTGCTTCAACTATAAGCCAATACACGATTAATCCATCACGGCCCAACGACATTGTGCCTCGCACTTAACTTTCTCAATTAAAGTAATGTCTTGGCCTCATTTCTTCATATTAGAATTATCCAATAAAATATCGTACGTGAGCACACGACTGGCCTTAGCCAAAATCTAATATTTTCCTTTCCATAACTCCCACATTTTCCATAGTCCGCTCAAATAGTTTTGGCATTATCAACCGATGCCCGGTTATTTTTTAATTAATAACCAATGATTTTCCAATTAATTCTCATCCTTCGCAAATAATTCAATTCAACACAAAATAAAGCTCCATTAAATAAACGGACTTCTCCGCGACGATCGTCACGAAATTTCGGTCGTGGGCCATCTCAATCTTAATTTCCGAAAAATAATTAATTATTAATTAATTTCGAAATTAATTATTAAACATTAAAAATTCTGTTTAGCTCAAAATAAGGCCCAATTGAATAAATGAACTTCACCATGGTCATCAGCATAAATTTCCGGTCACGAGCCATCCCAGTTGAATTTTCGAGAAATAAATAAATAATTAATTAATTTCGAAAATTAAATAATTAATATTAAAAATTCCATTTAGCTCAAAATAAAGCCCGATTAAATAAACGGACTTCAGCATAGTCATCCGCATAATATTTCGGTTCCGGACCATCTCTCTTGAATTTTCGAAAAATAAATAATTATTTAATTTAATTCAGAAAATTAATATTTAAATGCCCAAAAATCTCACTTAGGCCCGAATCGTCAAATTGAAGCCCAATTAGGGCTTGGAAAATTCTCGAGACACTTCCAATAATTAGTAGACCACGTCTACTTGCTAATTGCACAATCAATTTATCTAAATCGCATAACAATTGACTAATAATTGCTAATTTATTATAATCTAACAAACTAAACATAATTAATTAAAACTAAACCAACCTTAAAGCATAATTAATCAACTAATCTTGGATTAGTGAGATTACTCACCAAATCGCGCGCAAATCGGATCAATCCGACGGGGGCGACGCGAGGAACGATTCTTCCCAAAGCACTGCTCGGGTTCGGGGCCCGGAAACGGCCCAAAATGGCCCACGAACCGGCTGGAAACCCACTCGCTGGTTTGCTGGTTCGGCCGCAAAACAGCAAGAAAGAGAGAGGGTTGGGGGCGGCAAGAGGTCGGGAGAGCGGGTGGTGGCTTGGCGAGGCCGAGCGGTGGCTCACGGTAGCCGGATGTGGCCGGACGGGGGCTGAACAGAGGCTGGGCAGCGGCTGGATCGCGCGGAGGAGGACGCTTGGGCGCGAGGGACGGCCGGCGGAACGCGCGGCGTGCGCGGGCGGGCGTCGCGCGGGTGGTGGTCCGGCTCCAGTGCGGCGGTGATGAGCTTCGGCGAGCTGCTCTTCTTCTTTCGCTTGCTGGTTTTTCACGAACGAGAAAGAGAGAAAGGGCGTTTCGGTCATGAGGGGTGGGGAAGAAGAGAGAGAAGAGAGAGAAAAAGAAGAAGGGGTTTGAATGGTCAAAGGGAGAAAAAGAAAGAAAGAGTTGACGTGGGGAGGGGGTGTCCGCACGAAGGGGGAGGGGAGAGGAGAGAGAAGAGAGAGAGAAAAAGGGCGAAAAGGGAGAGAAAAGAAGAGAGAAGGAAAAAGGAGAAAAATAAAACAAAATAATATAATTATTCTTATTTTATTTTTCTCTTCTCTTTCCTTTTCTAAATTCTATTGGTCTTCGATTTTTTCTTCGATAATTTCTTTATTGAAATTTCGGACTCGTCAATAATTTGACGGGCGATGAGACGGTCCTAAAATTGAATTGTGACATGCTTGAATATTCGATTCCCAAAATTGAATTAAAGTTCATGATTAAAATCGATCGGACGCGATTTTAGTCCAATCCAACCAATTAGGTAGCTTTTAGGGATTTTACCGCGGTTATATCCCTTAACGGCTTCACCCAATAGGTTAGCTAACTCGTGAGTGATCAGCTCAGAGAAAAAGGACCATAGGCGCGCAGACGATATGCACATTTAACTTTATCAAAAATTGGTCGAATTTCAGGATGTCACAGTGATAGCCTTTCCCATTGTAATCTCCTCGATAGCCTCCTTCGGCTGAGGTTCGATGCCATCTAGAATGGACATCAAGTGAGTAGCTCATAAATACAGTGAGATCTATGCCTTCCAGATCGGAAAGTTCGTCTTGGTTAGCTTCTCCATAATACTTGGTGGTGACATGAGAGTGGGGTTACCCGAGAGTGTTGATGATGGCTTTAATGCGGCATTGGTGCAAATGAAGAAGATGATGTTTTTTTAGACATGGATCGGAGAGGCTTTCGCCAAAGACACTGTGATACCAAATTAAAAAAGTTTATACCTAATAGATAAGATACAAAACTTTATGATCCGTAAATAATTGCTGACTTTAGAATATAAGATACAAAAGGTAACAGAATAACAAATATTCCTTAAATATTTGTTGAATATTTTCTTCTCTTAACAGGGTGTGGTTGGAGCTTGGATAAGACTGAGAATATTTGAGTGACTCGAGTATATAATTTCCGTTGTATTGCCTCATTTATAGTGGAATTCGTTACTACTCGTCCTGTAAATGTAAGTTACTATGACTGAACCACGTAAATCTGAACTTCAATTTATTTTCTTGTTCTGTCTAATTTATTGATCGATCGCTTGCTTGACTAACGACCTCGTTGAGGACGAGAACCCCACGTTCATCGTCTCCTTGATGATCGGCGAGAGATCAGTGGACAGAGATAAAAGGGGAATCTTCAGTTTCTCAACATTGCTAGGAGCTAATATTATATTTATTTGCTTTTGCGCCTTCAAAATCAACCAGAACTTGCGTCGTTTCACCGGTCATCATCAGGCTCTAGTTTGTGAAGACCCCAGCGGGACAACTAGTATATCCTGCAGGGGCAGATTTTACGGAGGTTGGCGGCCCAGTGACGTCGATCTCAATGTGGTTATCATTGACATCATGGTTTTGGATTATGTCAAATGATACTGTGACAATGCGGTTCGTGGCATTACCAATGTTGGTTTCGTTGAAGAGGCCAAAATAATTACTAGGAAGAGCTCCAGGAAATACTCTATCAGGAGCTAATATGAAAGCGAACCTATAACACACAGAGGTGGATAGTCGTAAATCACATTGAAGATGAAAGTTGCGGAGAAAGAGTAGACAGATCCACTGGATGTGTTCTTGACCTTAAAATGGGTCAGCGTAGAAGGCATGATTGTGCTTCTTTTGGTTGCATCGGTTACTTTTAGGAGGCCATTGCCAATGAATGTGGCTAAACGATAGAGGCTAAGATTGGTCGACCGGAAACGTGAAACTGCTGGTATCGTGAGCTAGTATAAAGTTTGCCGGAGGAGAAACTGCCGAATCAATCACGGAGAACAGGTCCATAAGCTGGATAAATTCGCTGAATACACTACTCAGAAGATATCGTTTGACTCTCCTGGAATCAAATTGAATCTAATGCAATTTCAGTTATCAGTTGCTTGACTTGTGTCTCTATATTTCCTATGAATAAAAAATTCACGTGTCAATGGTGCATATATATTAGGGACTTGACTGTTAAATTATGCAAGGATTGAAACAAACTAGTAATAATTCTTATAGAAGGTGGACTTGCTCTTATACTCTGGGGGCTGACCAAAAGGGTAAACCAAAGAAGGAGGCAATTTAAGCTAATGCATCCATTCCCAAGAACATGTAAGAATATACTGCAGAGATTGGTTCGATCCATAGAATCTTAAATTACAGTTTACATATACTCACATAGTCACAAACTACGAAGACTTGATGCACAAGAACATTAGTTTGACTTTTACTTCGATTTATGAAATGTGCTTTCACTTTAATATTCCTAGCTTTAGACTTATCTTCCACCAGAGAGGACAGAGTTTGCAACAGAAGATGTCTGAGAAAACGCCTTGTCTGTGGAAGCCGGACAAGACGTGCCAGACGTACTAAAACCTTCATGATACGCAAATTGCAATTTACCTTTTGAAATTCCAAGAGATGATAACTCCTCTAATGCGAGGTCCCCGTCCAAGTACTGCACCACTTGATGCATGCTTGGTCTCGCAGTTGGCTGAGACTGGGAGCACAACAATCCTAGTTGCAGCACTAGCTCCACCTCCTTCGCCACAAAGTCCATCCCTAAGTTCGGGTCTCTTGCCTCTAGAATGTCACCTTTATCCCAGCAAGAAAACACCCAGTCCACCAATATCAGGGGCTCCTCCCCTCGAGTCTCAATCGGCCTTCTTCCACAGGCAACTTCAAGCAAAAATGTCCCGAACGCGAAAACATCTGTGCTTGTAGTGGCCCTGGCAGTTCGAGTGTTCTCTGGGGCTAGATATCCAAAAGTTCCCACCAAATGTGTGGTCCGAGGATCTGTACCATGATCATATAGTCTTGCAAGCCCAAAATCTCCTAACCTTCCATTTAGTTCTGAATCAAGCAAGACGTTGCTAGCTTTGATATCCCTGTGAATCACTACTTGTTCCCATCCTTCATGAAGATAAGAGAGGCCATATGCAACACCTTTGATCACTCCAAATCTTAGACTCCAACTGAGGGTCACCTTTGGTTGGTTATAGAGGTACTTGTCTAGGCTTCCATTTGGCATGTAGTCATAAACCAACAGCAGTTCACC
The DNA here is from genome assembly GCA_017140325.1 of Eucalyptus leucophloia subsp. euroa. NCBI lineage: Eukaryota > Viridiplantae > Streptophyta > Magnoliopsida > Myrtales > Myrtaceae > Eucalyptus > Eucalyptus leucophloia. The sequence goes on from CM029478.1 coordinate 40,297,672, forward strand.
CTTTCGACGGCAGTACCGAGAAGTGTCACAATGTTCCGATGACGAAGCCGACCAAGAGTAATAATCTCGGCAATGAACTGTCTCATCCCTTGCCTTGATTCATGAGAAACCCTCTTCACTGCAATCTCAATTTTCGAGGTAGGTAATACCCCTCTATAAACACTACCAAAACCACCAGCTCCTAGTAGCTCCTGATCTCTGAACCCCTTTGGGGCAACATAGAGATCTTTGTACTTGAACCGATGCGGACTATAGTCGCGCTCCCAATCTTCAAGAACCTCTGTGAATTTTCTTCTTTTTCTAATTGCATAAGCCATCGTAAAGACTACTATTGACAGAAAGAACAAGCATATGAAAGGCAGTCCAGTAGTGAGAAGAATGGATTTCTGTTTCTTTTTCACGTCGGGTAATCTAGGAAGTTGAGACAAATCAAGCCTATGAGCTTGTCCATTTGCCTTAAAGCTCCATCCGAGGATATAATGAGTAGTTAAGAACGCACCGGTTGAGGAAGAGAACCCAACGTACATGTTCTCCTTGAAGATCGGCGAGAGATTGAAGGACAGAGACAAAAGGGGAGTGTTTGGTTTGTCGACATTGACTGGAGCTAATGTGACCCTGATTTGTTTCTGCACACCATCATAATCCACCCAGACTTGCAGTGCTTTACCACTAATCAGACTCAAGTTTCTGAAGCCTGGAATATTGTTTTCAGTGTATCCAGCAGGGGAAGAATTTAGAGGAGCAGCCCATTGACATCGATCCCGACATGGTTGTCATTGATATCCTGGACTTCGGTGTTTTGAATCGTGTCAATTTCCACCGCGAAAATGTGGTTCGTGAAATTGCCATCGTTTGTTTCGTTGAAGAGACCAAAGAAATGACCAGGCCGAGCTCCAGGAAATTCTCTACGAGGAGCTACAACAAAGGTGAAACCGGGACTGCCCACAGCTGCATATTTGGGACTTATAGCGAAGACGAATGTGGTGGAGAATGTGGGGACAGCGCCATCGGGTGAGTTCTTGAACGCGATAGGGTCAGGGTAGAAGGCATGACTTACCTTCTGTTTCGTCAAGTTGGTTAACCTCAGGAGGCCATTGCCAGTGAGTGCAGCTAAACCATCGAGGCTTAGTGTCGCAGACCGGAAACCATTGTACGTGAAATCGCCGGTTTCTTGAGTCGGTGCTGTGTTTGCCAGGAGAGAAACCGCCAGAACAATCACAAATAACATGGCTAGAGGCTGAAGAAATTAGCTGAATACTCTGATGAGATAATTCGAAGTCATAATAATGATCCAACTGATTTACACAGCATTGACTCAAATGTCGTGCAATTTCAATTGTTAATGTCCCATCCTGCGCATCCCCAACAAAGCTTCAACTGATTGGTCCAAGCCTTATGATTCCACTATCGTGTGATTAACTGATTGCTCCGAGTCTTATCACCAACTTAAGGTCCTGTAATTTGCCCGTCTTCGTACGCCATTTGCGACGTTTCATTCAATGGCCGAAGAAGACCGATATGTCCGTCAACGTGAGTTGATGATGTTTTGTCGTCTTCGGCATCCAATGCGAAGCTATGGCCGAGGAAGCGTCACAACTAGACAAGGATGGAGGGAAGGACAATACCCCACAAATTGCAGCAGTGTCTTTTATATCACGTATAACTCTTCCAATGTACTGAGAATGTTAGTACAATTAGGAAAGCTCAATAATTCTATCTCAGAGAACCAAATTCGGTGTTTTAAGTTACACGTGTGAAAGATCTCATATCAGAGATTAAGTATGCTCTAAAAGAAATTATGTAACCTAATTGATGCATAACTCATTATAGCTTTTGAGTAAATGTAAATCCACTTGATATATTAATATAGAATGATACTTAGATTGAGGGAGAGCACATCTAACAAGTTCGTGCACATGTATGAATGAGGTGTGTTAGAGATCTCTCATATTGGGAATGGAGTGTGATGTGAGCAAGAAAAGTATTAAAAAAGTCCTAAACCTTTTGTATTTGTGCCAATTTAACCCTAAACCTTTTTTTCGATGCCGGTTAAGTCTTAAACCTTTTTATGTTGTGCCAATTTAGTCATTTCCGCCTAATTTTGGTTGGATTTTGCTGACTAGACGTTGGCTGGCTGATGTGGTCTAATCGGCGCCGACATCAACAATTTTTAATAATATTTTTTATATTTTATATTTTTGATTTTTTTCCTTCTCCTCCTTCTTCCTCCAGCCAGTCACCGGACCTCGGTGATTGGCTAGAGGCAACAACCGGTGAGGTTGAGATTGACCTCGCCGGCCACCTTGCTAGTGGTCGCCAGGGTGGCCTCGCATTAGGTGGCAAGGGTGAGCCTTGCTTGCCTAATGCGAGGCTTCCCTTGAGGCTGGGCGATGAGGGCGAGCCTTGCTCGCTTGGCGCAAGGCCGCCCTCGAGGCTTGGCGGTGAGGCTCGCCCTCGCCGAATTTGGCCTCACTGGATTTGGGAGGGTTGAGCATCGCCCATGGCCAGTGAGGGCGAGACCCGCTAGCTTGGCCCAAGGAAGTGGCCTCGAGCTGGCCTTGTGCCGAGCTAGGCGAGGCTTTTCCTCGTCGGCAATGGGCGAGGCTCGACCCTCACCAGATTCAGCGAGGGGAGCCTCGCCACCCAGGCCTCGAGGGTAGCCTCACATTGGGCGGGCGATGCTCGCCCTCGCCGGCCATGGGTGAGGCTTGACCCTCACTTGATCCGGCGAGGGTGAGCCTCGCCACCTAGCATCAAGTTGCCCTCGCGACCATGGGTGAGGTGGCTAGTTGCCGAGGTCCGACAACCGGCTGGAGGAAGAAAAGGAGAAGAAAAAGAAAAGAAATAAAAAGAAGTAAAGAAAAACATAAAAAGAAAAGATTCAAAAATATTAAAATATTATTAAAAGTTGTCCACGTTAGTGCCGATCAGATCACGCCGGCCAGCCGATGTCCAGTCAACAAAATCCGGCCAAAATTGGCTAGAAAGAACTGAATTAGAACAACATAAAAATGTTTAGAACTTAATTGGCCAAAAAAAATATTTATAACTAAACTATCACAAATGCAAAAGGTTTATAACTTTTTTTTTTACCACTTTTCCCAATGTGAGCAGTGACTATTATTCAAGTTGACTAATAATTCATTGATTAAGACATTTAAGTAAAGGCAGATTCAACTGCCTACAAACAAGATGAGATGGTTCAAATTTGCCTGGGTCTTTGCTAATTCTTAATACCAATTGAATATGCCCGATTACTAAGCAAAACCTCTATGGAATGTATTATCGTCATGTCTGTGTCTTAAAAGGTGACAAACGGGAAAGCATTAACTTTTTTTGCCATACGCCAGGAATTGATGATATCTTTATGTTGAAAACGTATTCTGTAGCTTTGATGGTGTCGTATACCTAGGATGGACTAAATAGTTTGTGTTAACTTAAGTCCTAAAGTTGAGCCGAATGTAAAGGAGTTGATGGCCCAAACGAAGCCATGATAATGCAATTGAGCCACAAGCCCATTGATTGAATGTCTAATGACTATGAGTTCACCGATCATGAGTTTTGATGAGCATAATTCAATTCAAGTACAAGACACGTGACGATAATCGATTATCTTGGAGTGTGCATAAAAGTTAAATATTGAGTTAAGGAAGATCTTCAACCAGGGAACACCTGTCACTAGGGAATCTAGAGCAGGTCTAAATCAAGTCTTGAGTAGTGCGCAGGTGACGACAGTTAAAATTTCATGTGGATGAAGATAAGAAGAATAAAGAAATGGTCCATTCTAAAACATAAGAAGATCAACGATAGATGATGATGATGAAATTATAGCAACGCATAAAAAAAAAAAAATCAAATCAACATTAGACTAGTCATCTCTGAAGATGGAACCCCGTCAAGATATGAAGATGAGAAAGTCATACATAGTAGATCAAATTAGATTGATTCTGCCTGAGTGTGAATCTGAATTTTGAATTAAACTAGATTTCCTGATTCCAAAATTCATCTTCTGTTTTTTTTTTTTTTTTTTTAATAATAAAATCATTCTAGTGATATTTCCCACATTTGTTTTTTCGTTATTTCTTCTCACACACTCTAGTCATCTCCATTAGTATCCAATGTTTAGCTTTAGCCATCGAGTAAGCATAGCTTCAAGAATGTGAGCTATTGTTTTGATTCAACAAAGTTACAAACAATTACCTTGTTATTTCCAATCTTTGTTAGTGCATCATTAGTGATTTGAATTTAATTCCTTGAGGTTTCAAAGCATATTAGAATTCAATTACTTTTGATTTGAAGCCGAATTTAATAATTCAATTGGTCGTTAATCATCCTCTATTGAACTTTAATTACTGTTTGAAATCATTGAGTTCTTTTCTAACATGAATGGAGCTGGTTACTTGGTCAAGCACTTTGGTCAGCCTCAAATCAAGGTGGCGAGGCGCAGCGTTGAAGTAGGAGGCGAGGAGGATCCACTGTCGAGGCCAAAGGAAGACGATGAAGACCAAGACCAGGAAAATATAAAGACAGAATGATGGAGATGGCTAACTTGGATCATAACTGAGTAAGGGGAAGACACGTGCGACACAGGTGGATGATGGAGGTGGGCGACTGCGGTGTGACAGCAAGTGTTGCGGCCGCTTGCGAAGGTCAAGATCGGTGGTGCTGCATCTCTGTTCGTGCCCAAAGGATAGAGAGGCTGTGACCCAACTTATTCAACCTAATTTTTTTAAATGGGCCCATTTTCAACCCCGTCTAATTCAACTTCAACTTTTGAACCCACTTTCACTCGGCCCTCTAAATATTCCTTGTCATGAAAGATACGAGCCACAAAATGTATCATGAACCTATTTCGGCACCTTTAATTACCACAAGCTTACAACTATTTTTGTAACAAGATATAACCATTATGGTGATGCTCAGAAGGTGAGTGTTAGACACCTGAAGTGATAAAACTTAACATGGGAGGACACTTAAGTATCAAAAGTTAGAAAATTGATACTTAAGTGCCAAAATTAAAGCAAAATAGATTAGTTAAGTGCCAATGACAAGAAAATCCGGCCAAATTGCATATGTGGCATTTTCCGACGATATAATTTACTAAGGTGGCAAATATTAAAAAAAAAAAAAAAAAAAACATACGTGGACAATGCCCATTCACACTGGCTTGGCCAGCTTAAATAATATCGTTTTTCTTTGGTGCTAAACAACGTCATTTAGCTTATTTTTGTAGCTTAACTAGATCTGGCTGTTGCCACTCCTCTCCGTTCACACTCGCATTAACACTAGATCTAATGTCTTTCTTTCCGTCATCATTCATGGTCGCCGTTCATGCTCACTAAGGTGTCGTTGGCTCATTGTTGTCGGTTGCCGTTGTTGTTTGCTATCGTTGCTCACTCAGGTTTTTTCTCTTGTCCCCCATGGTGAAATTAGGGGTTAGATTTGTCTATTAAGGTTTCGATCGGAAATTTGGGGCTTGGTTGAGAAATATGGGGGTCAATTGGTATTTTGATGTGAGATTTAATGTGTAGATGTAGTGCTAAACCCTAATGTGGGTTCGGATTGGCAATTCAAGGCTCGGCCTCGAAATGTAGGGCTTGGTGGGGGGACAATTCGGGGTCCTATGCTACTGTGATGTATGATTTAGAGTTGGATGTGATATTGTGATGTAAGAGGGCAATTTTTAGGGATCAAACGTGAAATGTAATGTGTGATGGCGATTTTTATGGCTTATAGTGGTTGTCATGGGGATCTCTGGGCATTTTTTTAAATTGAAGTGTTGAAATAGGTGTTGTGGGGACTTATGCTTACCATGGAGACCTCTTTTTTTTTTCTTTTTTTTTTTTTTTGTTTTTTTTTTTTTTTTTTGTTAAGAGAAGCCAACATAATCAAAGTGGCTGTTATGTGAGGGTATATTGTCAGTGTGGGGACTCTTGTTTGTTAAGGGGATATCTTTCCAGTAAATGGTCTAATATGTGCATCTCTTCCCTCATCCTATTTTCTTTATTAAAGTCTATGAGAGTGTGGGACCTCCATGTGCAATTGTCTATTGTCCTTTGTGGATTGGTGCCAAAAATTTATTTTTTTTCCTCCTTGGTTGTAGAAATTGTTTATGATAAGGATTATGTTGTTGTCATTATTTGCTATGGTGGAGATTTTGCGATTGGGAAGGATGAGTAGGAGTATGAGCGGGGAAATGAGGGCACTATTTTTGTCGATATAAAGAAAGCATCTTATAATGAATTTGTTAGGGATATAGTGACATATTTACCTTATAAAATACAAAAGCTACTGTATTATGTTCCTGGGAAAGACTTAAGAGATAATTTGAGAAATTTAGAAGATGATAATGGTTTTAGGGATGTTCTATACCATTATCTTTATAGCGAAGAGGCAAAAGTATATGTCAAGTACAATAGTGATAGTAAGAACAAAGATGATGATAGAGAGATATGACATCCTAAAATTTCAGCCCTATTTTCAATGAAATAAATCAGGCTTTCCATCGACGCATCTATAGTTCTTTTCTTTGAGGTGGCAACTCACGAGATAGCTAGCCTATCAGGTGAAGACGCTAAGGAAAATAAACGCAATAGACTTGAGAATTTGACTATGAATCGACTGTTTGACCGTGCTAATCTGCGAGGGTCATTACGGCACGGTTAAAAATCGATCAAAGATTAGAGATAAGTCGGTTCGACTGAGATATGTGATCAAGTGTGGGTGATTCAACTTGATTGCAAAATTCTCGTTGATCAACACTAGACTGACTTTTTTTTTTTTTCCGTTTTGGCACCCGGTGTTCGTATTTGAAACTTTGAAATTTTCATGATAACCGAGAGTTACTAATGTGTTGAAGATGTACATCGTGGCTCGAAAATAACCGACCACGGGTCATGTGACATCCCAGATTTTCAGTCATGTTTTCTACTGAATAAATCGGGTATTTCATTGACGCGCCTATAGGGTTTTTCTCAGAGTTGATCACTCTCGAGATAACTAGACTATTCAGGGAAGCTATTAAGGACTTTAAGGCAAATAGACTTGAGAATTCGACCAGGAATCGACTTCTCGACCGTGCTCATCTTTAGAGGCCATTACGACAAAGTTAAAAATCAAATTGAAATTAGAGATAAGATGATTCGACTGAGATGTGTGGCCAATCGTGGGTGACTCCACAAAATTGAGGAATTCTCATTGATCGACACTAATTTGATTTTTCTATCGTTTTGGTACTCTATATCCGTAATTAAATCCACGAGATTTTCATGACAATCGAGAGTTGCCATTGTGTTGAGTGGGTTCATTGTGGCTCGAAGAAAATCTACCACGAGTCATTTGCCCTAAAAAAGTTCTAAAAACTACCCGGTAGCCTAGGTCATGCTAAAAACGCTTCGAATTTCGCCGAATGGAAATTGAAGATTCTGTCATGTCACAATAAATCCTAGGACTCACGACTCAGTATTAGACGATTTTTTTAACAACCAAGACTTTTTGGGAAAAAGTCGTCGTCAGGTCATTTTTGTGCAAAAAAAAAAGCCGAGGATTGTTTTTGATGGCAAAATTGAAAAGTAAGATTGATATACAAGAGAGGAAAAATGTTAAGATGATCAATGGATGACCAATTGAGTTTATCAAAGCCAATTGAGATTTAATCGAGTGAAGAATGGTGTCCAATTGAGAGAGTTGAGTGCCAAATTCGTCTCTCCCCTAGGTCTAGTCTTTTTGGACCATTTCAAGGGTCCTAAGGCAAGTGATGTTGGCTGGTTTTGAGCTAAGGGAATATGCATGGGCTAGGATGACTCTAGGCGGGCAAGTTGTGGAAAAAATGGACCAAGGGCCCCTCCACCTCTCACTCATCTCTATCCTCTCCCTCTTGCTTTGTGCGAAACCAGCAAGGAAGAAGAGGAGCTGGAGCAGCCCTCCTGGACACCAAGACTGCCCACGTCATCACCGTTCTTCCGCCGAAGCCGCCCCACCTTGCCTACATGGGCCACCGCCCAACCCCATCATCTCTCTCTCTTCTCACACGATCCAGCTATTGTTTTCAGTTTGTGGAAGCTCAACCAGAGCTGCCTTTCACCGTTTCTTCACTAGCAAAGCCCCGCCAAGGCTCGGTTTGGCTTATTTCCTCTTTCCCGGTTAATCTCCAATTGAAACCGAGTTTTTGGGTTTTGTTTTCGTCCAAGAACAGATCAGGTTTTGTGTGGGTTTCCAGCCACCTTTCAACCCCGTTTTGAGGTGCTTGTGGGCCTCAGTTCCTAGGCTCGCCTCAAAGTTAAACGTCCCTCACAACTTTCCCGACATTTCGATCCGACCGGATTGTTAAATGGGTGAGTTTAGCTCACTAATCCTTAGTTTGCTAATGATGCTTAAGGGTTGATTAGTGTTAATTAAGTAGGATTAGGTTGTTAGATTAGAATAGATTAATGATTATTAATTAATTATGATGCATGCTAGACATTTGACTAGTACAATTGGCTAGAGGATAGCCTATATTATTGATTGAATGCATCTTGGGATTTTTCCTAACCTGTCTCGGGCTCCAATTAGGCATTACGGGCCTAAATTAGATTTTAGTAATTTTTTTATTAAAATTTGAAATTAATTAATTATTTATTAATTTTTCGAAAATCAGGCTGGGATAGGCGACAACTGAAATTTTATGCTGATTGTTGTGGTGCAGTCTGTTTATTTATTTGAACTCTACGTTGTGTTGAATTGAATTGATTGTGCAATTTGAGGAATTGTTCCTAATTTGATTGAAATTGAGTAATTAATTGGTAGATGGCCGAGTATGATTGTTTAACACCAATAATACTTTGATGGGCTATTAAGTGGAGAATCCTATGAGAGTGAATTAAATATACTCTTGGCTAAGACCAATTGGGTACGTTAATATCGGGTATGGTAAAGATGGGAAATAAATAGTTAGTGCGTGGCTCTGTGATGAAGTATATCACCCTAGCGAAAACGACGCCTGAGAGCATGCACGTAAATTGCTTATATCACTTTGGCAAAAACGACGCCTTAGAAAAGACTCGTGCCTCGGCGATTAGTACATCACCTCGGTGAAAACAACACCTTAGAAAATGCACATGATTTGGTGATTTAGTATATCATCTTAGAAAATGCCCGTAGCTCAGTGATTTGGTATATCATTTTAGAAAATGCCCGTAGCTCAGTGATCGGTACATCGTCTTGGCGAAAATAGCGCCTTAGAGAATGCACGGAGTCGGTGATTAGTATGTCACATTGGCGAAAATGGTGCCTTAGAAAATGTACGTAGTATGGTCACTAGGTATATTATATTAGAAGTTGTATAGTATGGATGAAAATGATTGAGGGATGGTCCGATCGACATGTAATTGACTAGGTCGATTGATCGATGTATTGATCCGTAATATTATGATTGGGTGCCTATTTGAACTGTGCTAACATGCAGGTGAAATCTGAGGCCAAGGTAAGTCCTCTGACCCATGTGTGCATAAGGAGTTCAGATAGTGTATTGGTTTACTAATCGAGTCTTATGGGGTAGAACTCGCTGAGACGTAGCCTCATTGGTTATTGAATAACCATTTCTGGCCTCTAGATGGCAGCACCTCCACCTCCTTATCCTCCTATGCATTTCAGTGTACCTATGGAAGTCACAGAGATAGAAACCCATTTTTCGATTCACCCTCACCTTGAATGACTAGAGTACGTACTGGTTCAGTCAACCATCTGGGTTGATGTGGGTAATGATGCCCTGAGACCCCACAAGTACCGGTCATGATATCGTGAGTATTATGACGGGCGAAGGGTCCCATGCCTGAAGAAGATGTACCTATGTTCGTCCTGGAGGAAGCATTCGGGAAGGGTACAGCTGATTATAAGGACTAGTCGGTAGTGGATGCAAAATACCCTAAGCTTGAGACTGATCATGACCCCTTAACCATCAGTAGCAGACTCCAACTAGAGTATGCTAGAAGAAGGGGAGATAGTCGAGCAAGAGGAGGGACAAGAGGAAAATCAGGAGTGGGAATGACCAGAGGTAGAAGAGCCTAAGGAGGAGGAACTAGAGGAGAATTGCCTATTGGAAGAGCCCGAAGAGGAGGAGCCAAAATAAGATGAAGAGTTGGAGGAGAACGAGTTTGATTCTGAAGAATTAGAGGAGGATCAGGATGATGATCCTAAGTACAACCCGGATAAGGACTGAGATCCCATCTTCTTTTGTGAACCCTGTATATAGGTGGTCGAGTGTGAGACTAGACCTTTGTGAATAATACTGTAAAATACTATGGGTTGTGCTATGTGCAAAAGTAAGGTTGTGATATCTAGTCCTGCTTTTCTATCACATTATTTTATTGTTTTGGGATTTATAATTGCTTCTGCATGTGCATATGAAATTGAATCGGCGATATATCCTGGGATATCGCATTTAAAATCAACCGAGGTAAGGGATGTGCGTGTGCCCGATGATCGGGGTGTGATAGGTCAATTGCACTAAAAAAAACCCTAAAAGCTACCCGGTAGGTTATGTCACGTTAAAATTGCATCCACTTGAAATTAACCATGGATTTGAACCCGATTCCTAAAATTGAAAGTTCTGTCATGTGACGATTCATTTTAGGGATGTCGACTTATCTTTTGAGGAATTTTCGGAGAGTTTGAGATTTTTACGAAAAATCAATTCGGACGATTTGAAAAATAATGGAAATTCAGATGGACCAAATTGAAGGGAATTCTGGCTCCCAAATTGAGCGGGGTGGTGAAGGGAACTTGCAGAAATCGTGTGGGCTTTTCCCTCAGCAAAATTGGATATCAAATTGAAGAAATGGGAGTCAAATTGAGTGAAATTCGTAGGCTAGAGGGGTTATCTTATTTTGGTCTTCAATTGGACTTCAAATTGTGCAAATTGGTGTTGAAATTGGTCTTGGATGAACAATTGATATTATTGGTTGAAAGTGAGCTGAAGATAAGCTTGAATAAGCATTCATGTATTCATGAATTTTTGTGTTTGATTTTCTTTTTCTTCCCCCTCACCGGAATCCTCTTCGTGCACTATTCTCTCATTGAGTGAAATTCGTAGGCTAGAGGGGTTGTCTTATTTTGGTCTTCAATTGGACTTCAAATTGTGCAAATTGGTGTTGAAATTGGTCTTGGATGACCAGTTGATATTATTGGTTGAAAGTGAGCTGAAAATAAGCTTGAATAAGCATTCAAGTATTTAAGAATTTTTGTGTTTGATTTTCTTTTTCTTCCCCCTCACCGGAATCCTCTTCGCGCACTATTCTCTCTCTCTCTCTCTCTCTCTCTCTCTCTCTTTTTTCTTTTAGTTTTATGCACATTCCTTTTTCCTTGGCCGACCATCCTCTGCCATTTCCTTTCCCTTGCTTTATTTCCTTTGACTTTTACACTCATCCTTATCTCTCGCTCTCACGTACAGTTTCCTCTCCCTCATCCCTTCTCTTTTGTTTTCTGTTTTGTCGAAGCCTTCAACCTCCTATTCGTGTATCTCCACCGAAGCTGCCACACATCCGCCCATTTCCTCTCTGCCATCTCCACCATTTTCCCCCCCATTTTCCTTGCAGCTTGGTCTTCTTTCATTTTTTCTTTCGAGGCAACTCTTCCATCGAAGCTTGCAGCTGTCACCTCGCTAGTCAACTTCAGCAGCCCGTGGACCGCTGGCCTTCACGCTAGCACGTCCTGCGAGCTTCCTCCATCGAAATCGTGGGCTTCATCTGTTCGAAGCCACGGTCGGCCGTCCCTCAAGGCTGAGCCCGTGAGCTTTAGCCCGTCAAGCCGAGCTTGCACCTCCACTTGCGGCCACCGAAACCAACCTAAACCGCACCCAATCAGCCGCTGTTTTTCCCTCCACCAAACCGAAGAGGCCTATTCAGCTCAACCGTGAGCTTCCTTCGTCTATTTCGACCTCGATTTGGTCCCCGTTGGTGCTGCCACTTTAGAGTCGTCGTGCCACCATCGCCGTGGACTCACCGACTCACAAATCCGGTGTGGTTGGATTATTTAATTGATTGCTATTTTGTGCTAATTGAGTGAAATTTGTAATTAATTGAGTATTTTAAATATTTAATTGGGAAACACTGGGCGTCAGTTTATAATGCTAAAAATGTGTTTGTGGACTATATTAAATGGTGAGATTTTTGAAAAGGGAAATATTGTATTTTGGCTAAGGTCGACCGTGTACCCACACATGATTATTTCTTTCGGGAATGATAAAAATGGTGAAATTGTTGAATGATCATAATGGTATACTATATCGGCCTGCAAGCTTTGATATATCAGCTTAGAGTGAGCAGTATACCTGTATACTATATTAGCCTACAGGCTTTGATATGTCATCTTAGCGCGAGCAGTATACCTTAGCAACTTTTGGTGAGTATTGTCAATATATTACATCAGCCTGAGGGCTTTGATATGTCAGTTTAGCGCAAGCAGTATACTTTATCAGCTTAGAGTGAGCTTTATTATTTATTAGCGTAGAGTGAGCATCAATATAATATATCAGCCTGAGGGCCTCAATATATCAGCTTAGAGTGAGCAGTATACTTGATCAATTTCAATAAACTATAACATCTGTTGTCAACTTAGGGCGAGCAATTTTCGATTCAATCAAATTGTGTGGATGATATCGATGGTATGGAGTCGACTAATTGATGTTTGATGTAAATTGAATTGAAGTGATTCGTTGAATATATGAATCGTACTGATTTGCAGGAAGAAATTGAGGCAAATGTAAGTCATTTGATTTGTGTTTGTGCTTAGGCAGCTCTTTGGGCGTATTTCCTTACTAGTCGGAGTTTATGGGGTGGACTTGCTAAGATATTGTCTTACCCTATCGTGGGCTAACACGTTTAGGTCCCTAGGATGAAGAAGGAGCATGGATGGCTTAGAAGTTCTTTTTGAAGATAAACTTCATGTACTTAGACCCTAGAGTTGGCCTCTGTTTGTAAACTCGATTGTGGTTTTTAATGATGTGTTGATTTGAAATTTGTAGTCCTGTTTTTCTATCCCACATTTGTTATTGTCAGGGGATTAGTAATTCCTTTCGCATACGCGTTAAAATGAATGGGTCAACATTGCGTCCTAGGATATTGCTATTTAATCGACCACCGAGGGATGGACATGTGCTCGGAGGATTGGGGCGTGACATCCCCGTTGAGTGGTATCAAAGCTAGTTGGTAGTTGGAATGATAAGGTGTGATAAGTTCATAGGATAGTTAGTAGGATTGACCTTTATTTCATGCTGGTGCATGTCTGTGTTAGTTGTTTGGTAAAATTGTTTGTTGGGATTGCTCAGCTTCTAATTTTGTGTGGAATTGGAAAGCAAGCTTCTTTAAAGAATCTGCAGAATGAGTGATCAAGAGTAGATGACTCATAGTAAGAGGGTAGTAACCTTTATGACTTGAGGTAGAATGCCAACCGGGGTCGATACTTAAGGTGGTCGTGGCAGAGTGCCGGCTTAGGCCAACACGAGTGTAAGAGTACTGTTGCAAGTCGGTACTAGTATAGTAGCACCGACCGATCCTAAGTTCGACAGGGTTGCTCAGGTGCTAGTGAACCTTGGGAACTTGTTGAATCAGCAAACTTAGGACCGAGTTGCCGCTGTTGCCACTGTTCTTAGTACCGCCAATGCCGCAACCGTTGTTGTTGCTGCACCAATTGAGGTCCAATCTGGAGTGGTGATTGGGGAGCAAGCTACCACATTCGAGTCAGGGTTCAATTCCAGCAAAGATGTCAATCGACTGGGGAAGAGATCGATATCGAAAGAAGGGCACTCCATTCCGCCCAACCAAAAGAGCAGGATTGGAAAGTTAGAGCCAAGTCCAAATGGCGCGTGTCGCTTCTGCGAAAGATGGCATGGATTAGCCCTGTGTCATTTTAATGATGGGTGCTTGTTTTAAATGTGGCTAGCAAGGTCACCAATGTAAAGACTATTTGCGCAAGTAGATGGAACCGCAGTTGCTACTGCTGCCATCGCCGATAGAACTGAACAGAGGGAATGTGCTGCAGGACATTTAGTGGGGCACTTGGAACATGCTTCCAATGCTAGGAAGAGTGTACGCTGTCGCTCGATAAGAAACATAGGATTTATGAGTCAGGTGCCGAGTTTGTAGAAGGAAACATGGACCAACCCAGTGTCCCGATATAACTGGAGTGTGCTATGGATGTGGTCAGCAAAAAAATTTTACAACCGGCATTCACTAGTTTGATTCTCAATTTTATATTGTGGATTCGTTAGCGCTAGCCGAGAGCCAGCCTTGTAAGTTAAAACCAAATCATTGGTTAAGTCTCTTAAACACTTCTTCATTCTCACTAAAGTCAACGTGATATGTGAAATCATCAACGTTATTAAACTTCATGTCTTAGTTGTAAATAAAAATAAACGTAAAAAACAAGTAGGCTGGTATTAAAGTCGATCTTGGAACCTATTCATTCTAGAGTCAACCTGTTCAATTCTTGATTTTTAAAACTAAATATCGACTTTAACAATATAGGTCATCTGTTATTGGTATGAAACCTACCCATCCTAAAATCGATCACCGGCAATTGTTTATTTAGACTTATCAAATATCAAAAGTAGTCTTATTTACTTTCCCGTCTAATCCAAAGTATCACTCAAATTTAAAATATTTGCAAAAACTATTATTTTTCAAATAGTATTACTAAGATATCTTCAAGATCAAAAAAGTCAGCATCCGTACTTAGCACAGTCAAAATTCAACCGATTGCCATGGACCTGCGAAAGAAACTTGTGGTCAACAACAGCGATCCTTTCTCCATAATAATTCAGTCTTTTATTCAATCTTTCCAGTCTACTTATTATGTCTATCTATTTCTTTATAAGATTAAAGAAATTCGAATAGTAAAAGCTTCCACTAACATGTTTTTATGATATCCATAAGCTACTGCCTCATAAACTCATGATTATATGAAAGTAATCACAAATTTAACAATGATTTTCACATTAAACTTGCTCCCAACTAATGTAATTAAATTTTATAAAATACACATTTAGAGTCATCCACAAGTCCAACCAGTTGCCATTGACTTTGTGAAAAAAATTGGTGGTCCACAAGTCTCCGTGACTCTCAAAAAATAAAAGGGATCGTTACCCCAGCATTGCTCTTTCTGTACCAACCATTCCAGAAAGGCCCCCTTTCTCAGGGTCCGAGTTGCCAGGCTTCCCTCCGGGGTACCATTAACTCTCTCTCTCTCCCTTCCCACCACACCCACGCGCACCCCACACCCCCCCCCCCCCCGCGGGGCGGTTCCCTTTCTCTTCTCTCTCGAATTTCAGCACATTTTGGATTACTGGAAGCGCAGGTGGAAGTGCCGAAAGTAGAGCCCAAGTTCCAGGCTCCCATTCTTGGACTTACAAGAACTGCCGAGGTTTGGAAGTCCAGAGCTTGCATATGATTGGCCTCATCGGGACTTTCATCGTCGAACTGGTCAGCCTCTTCTCTTTCAACATATTTCTCACTCATTTGCTTTCAAGGACGTTCTAGTGTTGTGGTTACTAAATTTAGTCATTCTAGATGCAAAGAAGAGAGCATATTAAATTGATATATAAAATTCGATTTTGTTAACAGTGCTCTTTAGACATTTTAAGAATGTTTAGTTAAGAACATTTCATTTTTCATGATAGTGGTTATACATAATATGGGTTGACAGGTTTCTTGAAGAGCACTCTTGTCAAATAATCCCACAAGTTATACGTAACGTTTAACTAAATGGAGCCATCCAAACATCTGGCATGATTTCATGGTATTACTTTGTGTATCAATCTAATAATCGGTCTTAATCTCTATAGCACTATTCTAGTAAAACCTGGCATCAATTTTCTCGCACTTGATAATGATTGTCTTGATTTTGGTTAAATAATAAATGTCACGCCCCAAATCCCGAGTGTGCAAATATCCCTCGACAATTGATTAAATTACGACGTCCTAGGACGCGTCGCCAACTCATTATTTTTATCTTTCAATTGAATGCAAGTGGAAGCACTTAATATAAACATCCAGTCAATCAACAAAACATGGATAGTAAAACACAATAGATGATTTCCAAAAGCGGCATTTTTATTTATTCACTTGTTAACCTCAAGAAGTTTGATATTTACAAGTTGACCTCAAAAGATAACTTCTTAACGACCAATAGGCGAAAAGGGTTAGAGAGGGTCAAAGTTAGCTTAAATTTCACTAATGATGAGGCCAACAAAAAGTAACGCTAGGCACGCTAGGCACGCCCACATCTTGGTCCATCGAGACCCCAAACCGCGCGTGACGGTTCTCTATACTACAGACCTGAAAATATTTAATAACAATACGGTGAGATATAAATCTCAATGAGTTAATAGCCTAAATCTCAATTAGGACGCAAATTCGTCTTAGAGGCAACCTAAACACGCATCACATGCAAACTTACCTTACTTTGGCACACCCCTTGCATATTAGCACATCTCACATGACAATAATAGTGCAACATGCATACATAATAATTAGAGCACACTACAAAAATTCAATGCAAATTGCCAATACACATGTTCCAATTATTACGAACCCTTGGGTTACGGCCAACGCAAAACTTGGCGGTCTTCCGACATGACCGGGCATTGTCCCAACCCATCGGGCATGGCATCGTCTATAACTCCCGCCTAGATGGCATTCCATAAATGAGCATCGGTCCGGCCTCAACCACAACTCGGCATCCAATAAAAATTGGGCATCGCCCCCAAACTCTCATTGGGTAATGGGTTCAATTAAATGACCATTCAAGCACACCATCAATCAAGCTGATTCTTATTGCCATTAATTAGCCAAGAACAAAATAGTTAGTTTCCAAATAATCAACTTTGACAATTTTTCACATTTAAAATCTCAGTAAAATATTCATACATGATCACGTGTTTGAAATCAACCCCTTAAACTTTACATACATTCATTTTAAAACCCCATTGTTTTATTTAGCACGTAAAATTTGATATCCAAACCCGACACTCATATATTTCTATTTTCTTGCCCATAAAACCTTATTTGAAAATAGTAAATAAAAGTTTATAATTGAGCAATCGATAGCATAGCATCAAACATGTAAATGGTCGGAATTATGCATAAACTCATCTAGAAAAATGATTATAAAATTCTACTTAACAGATAATCCGTCATTAATTACACTAATCGCGATTAGTTAGGCTAATTACAATTATTTAAACTGAACTCAATTAATTAATCTAACCACACTTAATTCATATAATCATAATTATTTAAACTAATCACACTTAAATTTAACCTAAACCATCCTTAATTGCAATTAAGGTTAAACTAAAATTAATAAATACCAACCGTCATTAATATTAAACTAACCACATCCTAAATGCAATTAACACCCTAATTCACAATTTAGAAGTTAACTTGTGGGTTTATGACGCTGGCAAGCTTGCAGCGATGGCAACGTGACAGCATCGAGAATGTGACGCTTGCGGCTCAAGTGATGGCGGTTCGGAAAAGTTGAGCTCACGGCTAAGGGGGACTTGATGGCGACTTGAGAGCTTGGCAGTGGAGATGGTGATGTGGGTGGCGGTGGTGTTGATGAAAAAAATAAATAAAAGAAGAAGAAGGTGGTGAAGAAAATGAAGAGGCTTGAGGCAAAAATGGAAGCAAAAGAAGAGGGAAGATCGGCAGAGAGGTGAGAGAGGTGGGGAAGAAAATGCATGAGAGAAAAAAGGGGCTGGAAGAGTGAGGGAGAGAAGAGAAAAAGAGAAGAAAGAGGGAAATAAAAGAAGAAGGGGTTGATTTGCTTGGGCGATGGCGTGTGGAGGAAGGGGGATGGGAGAGAGAGAAACAATAAAAAAAATGAAGAGAAAGTTGGAGGGAAAAGGGGCAGAAGGTGTTAGCATGAGGAGGAGGAAAAAGTCCCCCGGGGGGGGGTGGAAGAGAAGAAAGAGAAAAGAAAAGGGAGTGAGAGGAAATTTTGGCAGAAGGAGGGGGGGAAACGTGAGGGGAAGAGAAAGAGGAGAGAGAGAAAAGGAGAGAGAAAAAATAATATTATTCTTATTATTTTTCTTTTCTATTCTCTTTCATTCTTTTTTTTTTCTGGTCTCCGATTTTTCATCCGATAATTCCTTTTCTAAAAATTTCGGACTCACCAATAATTCGATGGACGATGACGTGACGTCCAATAATTTAATCTCGACATCCTCGAAAGTTCGATACCCAAAATCAAATTAGATTTCATGGTTAAAGTTGATCTAACGTGACTTTAATACAATCTAATCTATCGAATGGCTTTTAAGGATCTTGTGCAGTTGACCAATGGTCGATAATTTTTTTGTCTACGTTTGTGCCTCTTCGAATAGTGGACGACCCTTGATTGTCATGTAATTTCGATGGTTCAATTACATACCCTAAATATAATATCAATATAAAATTGATTTATTGTCGTTTGATGCGAATATCGTAATTGTGCAGAATCACTTGCAAACCAACTACATACTTCTGTTGAATCAATTTATATTTGTTCGCTAATTGATTTATACAACGTAGTATTGGCCCTTGTCGACCTTTATGGTCAAGCGGTCTAATTCTGATTGAATTCTCTAGTCTTTTGCATTTTAACCTTTTATGGTCTCACCCAATGGATTAGTTAACTCGTGAGTAATCAATTTAGAGTAAAATAACCATAAGTGAGTTGATGAAATAATCATTTCATATATTTTGAAATAGGGCCAAATTTCGGGATATCACAACTTTTTCCCTCTTACAAAAATTTCGACCTCAAAATTTGAAAATTACAACTCCTCGACAAAAAAGTGGGGGTGTTGATCAACTCTTCACTATCTTACGTGGCTCCTTTCGTTCTATGGTGTTGCCAAATTACTTTCACTAAGGGAATCATCCTGCTGCATAACACTTGCTCCTTTCAGTCCACTATCCGAATCGGTCTTTCCATGTATGACACCCTCTCATCTACGTCTATTTCCTTGAAATTCAACACGTGGGTCAGATCAGGTTCATACTTCCTCAACATCAACATGTGGAAGATGTCATGCATTTGAGCAAGTCTCGGTGGCAACGTGAGACGATATGCCAAAGTCCCAATCCACTCCAAAATCTCAAAGGGACTAACGTACCTCGAGCTCAACTCCCTTTCTTGCCAAAGTGCGAAGTACACCTCATCGGTGACACTTTGAGGAATATGTGTGCACCTACTTGGAACTTTAAAGGCCTACGCCATTTATCTATATAACTCTTCTAACGGCTTTGGGCGCTCTTAATCCTTTCTCGAATGACTTTGACAGCATCCATTAATTATTGAACCAACTCATGGCCCATAATTTTACGCTCTCCAACTTCATCCCAATAGACAGGAGTTCTGCAGGCTCTGTCATACAATACTTCAAATGGTGCCATTTTGATGCTTTGTTGATAGCTATTTTTGTAGGCCAACTCAACTAGATGAAGTTGTTCCTCCCAACTTCTTTTGAAGTCCAATACGTAAGCTCGCAACATATCTTTGAGCGTCTGAATAGTACTTTTAGATCTGTCCATGGGTGATAAGCCGCATTATATTGTAACTTTTCTCCCAAGGTAGTTTGTAAACTTTTCCAAAGAGCTGCCATAAACTTTGGGTCTCGATTTGACTTGATTGTCACTAGCACTTCATGAAGACGAACTATTTTGTTGTATGTACAGTTTAGCATATCTATCTAATGTAAAGTCCTTTCGTACGATGATGAAGTGAGCAGACTTCATCAACGTGTTGACCACGACCCAAATGGAATTGTTACCTCGCTGACTCCTCAGCAATCCCATCACAAAATCTATTATGATATGTTCTCATTTCTACTCAGGAATATCCAAGGGTTGCAAAAGTCCATAGGGTTTGTCATGTTGTGCTTTTACTTGTTGGCATATCAAACACTTGGCAACATACTTGGTGATATCTGTCGTCATACCATTCCACCAATAATATTGGCGCAGATTCTTATACATCTTTGTGCTGGCCGGATGAATGCTACAACTACTACGATGGGCTTCTGACAAAATTTCCTCCTCAAGCTCCACAACGTTGGGCATGCACAATCGCCCATGAAACTTCAATATTCCGTCCTCAGTGACATGAAAATCAGCTTTCCTCTTTTCCGTATCCTCTTGTAGTAACATTTTGGATTTCAGGGTTTGTTGATTGCAGCATCTTAATCTTCACTTCACCTACACTTGTGGTTTAATTCTAAGAGTTGCCATGAGACTTGAAAGGTGGCATACCCCAAACTTGAAATTCAAATCTTGAATTCCTTCAAGCATAATCCATTCTTAAATCACCATATGTGCAATCGATGACTTCCGACTTAACGCATCCGCAACCTTATTGGCCTTTCTAGGATGATACAAGATGTCACAGTCATAGACCTTAAGAAGCTCCATCCCATGATGTTGTCTCATGTTTAGCTCCTTCTAAGAGAACAAATACTTCAGGCTTTGATGGTCTTTAAAAATCTAGAACTTTTCTTCGCATAAGTAATGCCTTCAAGTTTTCAGGACAAAGATGATCGCTGCCAATTCCAAATCATGTGTCCGATAATTCAACTCATGAGGCCTCAGCTGACAAGACGTGTATGCAACAACTCTCCCATGTTGCATTAAAACGTAGCCTAACCATTTATACAATGCATCACTATAATATCATATTCTCTAGGGTTAAATGGAATTGTCAACATAGGTGTGGTAGTCAACTTATGCTTAAGCTCTTGGAAACTGTGCTCGCACTTATCTGTCCATTCAAACTTTTCTTCCTTCTTTAGCAATCGTGTCAGAGGCATGGCTATCATAGAGAATCTTTCCATGAACTATCTATAATAACCTACCAATCTTGAGAAACTTCGAACCTTAGTTACTGTCATTGGTCTTAGCCATTTCATAACAGTTTCAATCTTGGTTGGGTCCACAGAAATCCCTTCACTAGAAATCACGTGACCAAAGAAAGCTACGCGAGTTAGCCAAAATTCACACTTATTGAACTTGGCATATAGCTAGTGTTCTAGCAGGGTCTGACCATCGTCCTTAAGTGTTCTTCATGCTCCCCTAGACTCTTGAATGCTCAATTAATCAAATCCATGAAACTAGCTGGGGCATTGGTCAGACCAAAAAGCATTACGGTGAACTAATAATGGCCATAATGCATATAAAAAGCAGTCTTTGGTATATCCTCATTCTTAATCCTCAACTAATGGTAACATGCCCTCACGTCAATCTTGGAAATATTGAAGCTCCTTACAACTGATCAAATAAGTCATCGATCCTTGGCAACATATAATTGTTCTTGATCATCACTTGATTGAGTTGCTAATAGTTTATGTAAAGACGCAACGAACCATCCTTCTTCCTTACAAACAAAACCGGCGCTTCCCAAGGTGATGCACTAGGATGGATAAATCTTTTGTCCAACAACTCCTGCATTTGCACCTTTAACTCTTTTAACTCTGATAGCACCATATTGTAAGGAGCTTTAGAAATTGGATTCATCTCAAAGGCGAACTCAATCACGAACTCTATCTCCCTTTATAGGGGCAAATCAGGCATTTCTCAAGAAAAATGTCAGAAAATTCCCACACCACGGCGATGTCCTCCATCCTTGGCTTCTCAACTAATGTATCAACCACGGTTGCCAAATAACCTTGGCAATCCACATCCAACAATCGGGTTGCCTCAAGCGATGAAATTAAAGTAATCGAAGGTCCTCCTCGATTTCCAACAAACTCGAAACTACCACCCGCTAATGAGTCAAACTGAATTGTTTTACGATAATAGTAGATGGTAGCTCATTGTTTGGTGAGCCAATCCATACCTATAATCACATCGAAATAAAATATCACCAACACAATCAAATCTATTCTTTCCTCTAGATCACCGAGCACTAACTTGCAACTAGGACATTCCATTACAAACATCACTTTATCCTTTAACTATGTTCCGTGAGTTCTCCACCTCCTTTTAGGTGACAGTATATACTCTTCCTTGCACCAAAGGTCTGCTCTAAGTGCCCTGCTGCGTGTTCTACGATGCACTCCCTGTTACCTGCCCTATCTACGGCAGTGGTGCCTACATTCCCACGGGCCTACGCGGGCAGTTCTTCACCTGATGGCCATGTTGGCTACATCCATAGCAAGCTCCTGTTCTAGCAGGACATGGGGCTATTCCATGCTTCCTTCCACAAAATTGGCAATGCCGTTTGCATTGGGTGCCAGCTTCTAACACCACATTTTCTATTAGGATGGATGAGATACTTTCCTCTAGTTATTGGGCTCTTCTCAAACCGATTATTGTCTTTGTTATGCATAAACTACGACCCAGATTCGGCTGCCCACTCATTAAGATTCCTCTCAATCAATCGGGCCCTCTCATATAGTTCGTCATAGTCCTTGAGATTCAGCGGCACCGGTGGATCCTTAATCTCCAGCTTCAAGCCATCTCCGAACCTTCTCGCTCTATCCACCGACTTCTCGATCAACCTCGGTGTGTACTTTGATAGCTGGCGAACTTCACCTTGTATTAATCTACAGTCATTTGGTTATGATGAAGGCGCTGGAACTCAGCCATCTTTTGTTCTTGAGCGTAGTTTAAGAAATACTTTCCATAGAAAACCTCAATTAATGCATCCTACTCTGGGATTATACCCTCGAGATATACCTTTCCTTCAATGGCCTCCCACCACATGCTCACATTACCCTGTAGTTGATATACGGCTAGGGTC
Organism: Eucalyptus leucophloia subsp. euroa; assembly: GCA_017140325.1. NCBI lineage: Eukaryota > Viridiplantae > Streptophyta > Magnoliopsida > Myrtales > Myrtaceae > Eucalyptus > Eucalyptus leucophloia. Next base: position 40,320,427 of record CM029478.1, read on the forward strand.
ACCTTGTCCTCCTCTGAGCACCTCGGTACTGCAAAAGCCTTCTCTAACTCTTGAACCCAAAGGGTTGCAACCTTGGGGTCACCTACTCCAGTAAACTTTAGAGGCTTCCGCCTTAGAAATTGCTCCATCGGCTTGTGCATAGGCTGCTCACCATTCCCATTTCTAGGTGGGACTTCAATAGGTGTGGCTTTAGCAGCAGTAGCAACTTGATTCTAAGCTTGTTGCCTAACCATGTCATCCGAGGTCTCTAGGGTTGCAGAATCTTGTTAACCCTAGGATCAACTGGTGCCCTACCTTTGGCAACGACCTACCTCAATGCCCTTCCTTTGGCACCAGCTCGAGTTGACACTGCCCTTCTCTGAAGGGCCCTTTGATCAAGATTGCTCATCTTGCATGATCTTTATAGAATCATGCCTTCCCATTCCAACAAGGAATCGGAAATTTGGGCAACCTGCACAAAGCTAATAATCACTCACATGCATAAGCATAAGCAAAATGTTTTTTTTAGCTAACTATCACAAAATCCATCGCACCTTATCACTCCACACCTTGACCAAGCTCTGATACCACTTAAATGGAGATGTCATGCCCCGAACCCCAAGCGCACGAACATCCCTTGGTGGTTGATCAAATTGCGACGTCCCAGGACGCGTTGCCAACTTGTTATTTTTATCTTTCAATTAAACGCAAGCGGAAACACTTAATATAAACACCCAGTCAATCAACAAAATAAGGATAGTAAAACACAATAGATGAATTCCAAAAGCGACACCTTTATTTATACACTTGTTAACCCTAGAAAGTTTGATATTTACAAGTCTACCTCAAAAGACAACTTCCTAATGACCAATAAGCAAAAATGGTCAAAGAGGGTTGGGGTTAGCTTAAACTTCACTAACGACGAGGCCAACAAAAAGTAATGCCAGGCACGCCTGCGTCTTGGTCCATCGAGACCCCGAACCGCACGTGACGGTTGTCCATACTACGGACCTAAATATATTTAACAACAATGGGGTGAGATATAAATCTCAGCAAGTTAATAGCCTAAACCTCAATTAGGACCCAAATTCATCTCGGAGGTAGCCTAAACACTCATCACATGAAAACTTACCTTGTCTTGGCACACCCCCCACATATTAGTACATCTCACATAGCAATAATAATGCAACATACATAAATAATTATCAAAACACACTATAAAAATTCCATGCACATTGCCAACACACGTGTTCCAATTATTACAACCCCTTGGGCCATGGCCAACACAAGAGTTGGCGGTCTTACGGCATAACCAAGCATCATCCCGTCCCATTAGGCATGGCATCATCTAAAACCCCTGCATGAACAGCATTCCATAAAGGAGTATCGATTCAGCCTCAACCGAGACTCGGTATCCAGACCCTGCCCAGGCATTGGATAAAAATCAAGCATTGCCCCCAAACTCCCATTGGGTGACGGGTTCGAGTAAATGACCACTCAAGCACACCATCAATCAAGCCGATTCTTATTGCCATTAATTAGCCAAGAACAAAATAGTTCGTTTTCAAATAATCAACTTTGACAAATTTTCACATTTATAAATATTAATAAAATATTTGTACGTGGTCACGTATTTGAAATCAAACCGTCTAACTTTACATACTTTCATTTTAAAACCTCATTGTTTTATTTAGCATGTAAAATTTGGTGTCCAAACTGACACCTCATTTTTTTCTATTTTTTTGCCCATAAAACCTCCTTTGAAAAAAAAATCTATAATTGAGCAATCAATAGAATAGCATCACATATGCAAACATTCGGAATTATGCACATACTCTTCTAGAAAACGGGCATAAAATTCTACTTAACGGCTAATCCGTCATTAATTATGCTAATCGTGATTAATTACGCTAATTATGATTAATTAAAATTAAACTCAATTAATGAAACTAACTATAATTAATTAAAAATTAATCGATATTAACTAAAATAATTATGATTAATTAAATAAATCATGTTTAATTAAATTAAACTCAATTAATTAATCTAACCACGATTAATTAATCTAATCATGATTATTTAAATTAATTGCATTTAAATTCAATCTAAATCATCCTTAATCGCAATTAAGGCTAAGTTAAAGTTAAGAAATATTAATTGTCATTAATATTGAACTTACTACCCCTAAACGTAATTAACACCATAATCCATGATTAGGAAGTCAATTCACAGGTTTCCGGCGACGACGAGCTCATGGTGACGGTGGCGCTATGATGCCGTTAACATGACACCCGCGGCTTGAACAATGACGTGAATAGTGGCGGTTCAGCGAAGTTGAGCTCATGGTCAAAGGGGGCTTGGCTTGGGTGGATAGGCGGCTCGATGTTGACTTGGGAGCTCGGTGGTGGAGATGGTGATGTGGGTGGTGGTGGTGTTGATAAAAAAATAAAATAAAAGAAGAAGATGGTGAAGAAAATGAAGAGGCTTGAGGCTAAAAAGGAATCAAAAGAGGAGGAGGGAGGATCGGCAGCGAGGTGAAGAAGAAAATGCATGAGAGAAAAAAGCGGGTGGAAGAGTGAGAAAGAGGAGAAAAAGAGAAGAAAGAGGGAAAGAAAAGAAGAAGGGTCTGATTTGCTTAGGGGATGGCGTGAGGAGGAAGGGGAGGGGAGGGGAGAGAGAGAAACAATAAAAAAAATGAAGAGGAAGTTGGGGGGAAAAGGGGCAGGTGGTGTTACGTGAGGGGAGGAAAAAGCAGGGGGAGAGAGAGAGAGAGAGAGAGAGAGAGAGAAGAAAGAGAAAAGAAAAAGGAGGGAGAGGAAATTTTGGCGAAGGAGGGGGAGAAACGTGAGGGGGAGGAGAAAGAGGAGAGAGAGAAATGAGAGAGAAATAAATAATATTATTTTTATTATTTTTTTTTTCTTTTCTCTTTCCTTTTTTTCTTCCTTCTTCCTTTTTTTTTTTTTTTTGGTCTCCGATTTTTCATTCGATAATTCATTTTCTAAAAATTTCGGACTAGTTTATAATTCGACGGACGATGAGTCAACATCCAATAATTTAATCTCGACATCCTTGAAAGTTCAATACCCAAAATCAAATTAAATTTAATGGTTAAAGTTGATTGAACATGACTTTAGTATAATATAATCTATCAAGTTGCTTTTAGAGGTTCTTGCGCGGTTGACCCATGGTCGATAATTTTCTAACATTTGTGCCTCTTCGAATCGTGAACAACTCTCGGTTGATATGTAATTGCGAGGGTTCAATTACGTACCATAAATATAATATTAATAGAAAATCAGTTTATTGTTGTTCAACGCGAATATCGTAATTGTGCGGAATCACCTGTGAACCAACTACGTACTTTCGTTGAATCGACTTATATCCGTTCGCTAATTGATTTATACAGCGTAGTATTAATCCTTCTCAATCCTCGTGGCCAAGTGGTCTATTTCTGATCAAATTCTGTGGTCTTTCGCATTTTAATCCTTTACGGCCTCACCTAATAGATTAGTTAACTTGTGAGTGATCAGTTCATAGTAAAATAACCTTAAGTGTATCAATGACATAACAATTTTATATATTTTGAAATAGGGTCAAATTTCGAAATATCATAATAAACAAAGGGATTCTTCAGGTGATTGGAGTGGACGTGGGCAAGAGCCTCGATCTTTCTCACTAAGAAATTCAGCTCCCCTTGTCGTATTGGAAATCTCCCTCTTTAGAGAAGTAATTACAATGACTTCAAGTTGGTGACAACTCTCCTGGGTCTACTCTTACTCCATAAAGAGTAACCCTGTGCTGCTCCACTAGCTTTTCTTATTGAATAGCTTGCACGATCGATCCCAAAGGTTTTTAAATTTGCTTGCAAATGACACTAACACCTTCCCGTTTGACCGTCACTAAGATAATACAGCAATGACCTAAAAAGAGTATGAATATGATCCTTTTGAATGAACAACCATTTTGTATGTCTTCGAAATAGAGGTTGGCGCTTGTTTTAGAATTGATTTTTACTGATCACTACCACGTTTCGCTTGCTGAACACCCGATCATATTGACATCACAACAAAAGAAGCATCAGACTTCAAACCTAGAGTAAACTGAAGTTCACATTCCTTGCCTATAGCAAGCAAGGGCTTAAAAAGCTATAAGATGTATGCACAAATTGCACATAAGTAGTAGAACTAAAAGGGACTAAATTTGAAACATGACAATGCTTCATAGACACAAGGCAGCTAAGCTCCCTTGTGTTTACAATCAGCTCATCAGAAGAAGGTAGAGATCACTCAGAATAGACAAAATTATTAAACTGTTGCAAGATTTTAACTGTTTCAATCAGTTTCCGAACCCAATGCAATATGGCAAACCTAGTCATATTACTTCACTCTACATGAAAAAGTTACATGGGATCAATAAGTTAGAAATCACTTTTATCACTTTTCCTTGGCTGAGTTGCCTCATGATACACTGTCCCATTACTAAGAAGCTCAAACTTCTACCGAGTAACAAGAACACAGCCTACAGAAACCCGCAGATTTGAGAATCTACAATTGGAACTTGGGAAGGGGACTCGAAACATCGAACGCCTCGGATAGTGACATGCCACGATTTCACCACGCAAACTCTACCCAACTCTTCAGTCGCTCTCCCTCGCCCTTTCTAGTCTCCTAAATGCAGAGGATCTCTGCATGCACGCCTACATTAAGGTGTCACGGTCTAATGGTTTCATGACCGAGGGATTGTGCATGATCAAGGGAGTCCCCCCCAACTAGCCCAAGGTGTGCCCAAAAGCTTCCGAAACGTTCTAAGGACGGGTGAGATAATAATTGCACCAAAGTGCCAAGGATTGGCCAATCGAGAGGCGCAAGGTGATTAGCCAACCGAGAGGTGTGAGATGAGTAGTCGATCGATAGGGGCGATCTTATCCATGTAATGTAATCTTGATCAACGGTTGTAATTAAAGGGCCTCAAGTACAAGAAGGGGTGCTCTTTCCCTCATTGTATTAATCCAATCTATTTCAGCAATCTAAGTTCCTTTCTCTTACAGAGCTTCTCTCTCTAGAGCTCTCTCTATACAATCTAGGTGAGAGAAGTGAGAAATCAATCCTAGTTCGGCTTGGCTTAGGCCTAATGATCCCAAATGATCCAAGAGAGTCTAAGTTGCCACACGATCTTGATCTCAACGATCGACTCGTGACAAGTGGTATCAATGTAGGATCCCTCTAGTAGGTGGGTGATTCGGGTGAAGCTCATGGTCTTCTCAATCCTATGTGTGACATCCTAATTTTCAAATCTAATTTCGATAAAATGAAATGGGTCTTTCATCAACGTGCCTATAGCCTTTTTCTCTGAGTTGGCCGCTCACGAGTTAACTAGCCTATCAAGTGAAGCCGTTAAGGAATCTAAATGCGATAGACTTGATAATTCGACCAAGAATCAACTATTTGACTATGCTAATCTGCAAGGGTTATTACGACACCGTTAAAATTGATTAGAGACTGAAGATAGGTCTATTCGATAGAGATATGTGATTAGTTTGTGGGTAATTCTACTTAATAGCAAAATTCTCGTCGAATGACACTAGACCGATTTTTCTATCATTTTTGTACCCTATGTCCGTATTTGAAATCTCAAGATTTTCACGACAACCGAGAGTGGCCAATGTGTCGAAGATGCACAATGTGGCTAAACAATAATCGACCATGAGTCAATTGCACTAAAAATTCCTAAAAGCTACCCGGTAGGTTAGGTCACGGTAAAATCGTGTCAGATTGAAATTAATCATGAATTTGAATCCGATTTCAGAAATTGAAAATTCTGTCATGTCACAATTTATTTTAGGAACATCAACTCATCCTTTTGAAGAATTTTCGGCGATTCCGGGATTTTTATGGAAAATCGTTTCGGACGATTCGGAAAAATAATAAAAATTCGATTAGCCAAATTGAATGGATTTTTGACTTCCAAACCAAGCTATTTGGTGAAGGGGACTTGCAGAAATCTTAGGGACTTCCTCTTCATCAAAATCAGACCTTAAATTGGAGAGATTGAGGACGAAATTAAAGTCCAAATATGGGTAAATTCGGGGCTAGGCATGGGGGGTGTAACATTGTTATTAAATTGTTTATTTGTGGAATTTTTCTCCAAGAAAGTAATAGGGAACCAAGCCTTAATGGGTGGATGGGGTTGGTTGACTTTCACTCCCTCTCCTTGGCTTCCCTTGTACGCCAACCAGCTGCTTTGGTCTCCTTCGTGCAATGGCATCCGCGGAAGCCAGCTGCCTTTGCGTCCCTCTTATCATTTCCTTCGAAGCCCAGCTCATCCACACGCCAGCATCTGCCGCTCCATCCCCATCATTCTCCTTCGTGCACCATCATCCACCATCTCTGCCTCAAGACCAACGCAACTTCCACGAATCCGGCGCCCACATCTCCATCGAAGCCACATGTCCTTGAGTCAACTTCTCCCCTGCAGAAGCCCCATCGTTGACCCAGCAGCTTCCCCTCAACGCCACGCTGCAACTCCATCGATTTCATCTCCACGTTTTCTTCATCCGCGGGCCTCTGCCAGTAGCTGCCGAGTCAACGTTCTACACCAGCAACCCACGAAGACAAGTCCATCGAAGACCTACCCCACCGAAATCAACCGCCTCTACCCTCCTTTCATTTTTCCTTCATCACCAACATCGTCCATCGATTCTCCATTTCCCTTCCATCGAAGCCCCATTTCGTCCACGACCCCACTCAGCCCACCGTTCCTCGTCTGCTTGAGCTCAGCCTTCACACGTACGGCCCAAGCTCAACTTTGGCCATAGATTTCAAGGCTTCTCGGCCCAGCCGAGTGGCCCACCTCCACTGAGTCGCATCGAGCCCAACCCGTGAGCTTCAGCCCACGCAAGCCCGTCAGTCAAGCCCAGTAGTTTGCTGTGGGCTTGCAAGGCTTGTTTGGCTTGGCCCAAGCTCCCCTTGGCATCCCCGTAAGCCTGAGTTTTGGCTACTGTCACGGTGAACTGGTTTTCGAGCTAAACCAATAAGTTTATGCACTAAACTCTACTTAGTAGGCTAATGATATTTAATGGGTGTTTAGTTTAAGTTAATTAGGGATTATGTGGTTAATTAGATTATATTAGTGATTTAATTAGTTAATTATATATGTTATGTGGTTAGAATAGCTAAATTAATATCTAGATAGATTGTATTATTTATCTAGATTGGTTCAGTAATTTTCTGGGCCCGTTTCGGTATTTAATTAGACAATTCTGGCCTAAGTTATCATTTTTAGTATTTAATGTATTTATTTAATTAATTTTAGAAATTATTTAATTATTAAATATTTTTCGAAAATTAGACTGGGATAGTTGATGATTGGAATTTCGTATTGATTGCAATGGTGTGGTTAATTTCTGCAGTTGAGTGTTAATTTATGCAAATTGAGTACCGATTGCAATTTTAGTCATTTATTCCAAAAATTGTGAATTTCAATATTTATTCAGAAAATCCCAATTGTCGGACTTTGACACTGAAAATGGTTTTATATACTGTATAAAATAGTGGGATTTTAAAATGAAGGACACCAATTTTTAAGGTTCGATCTAACCATATACCCACACACGATATTTTCACCGAATGTTTTTAATAAGAAGAAAACAGACCAAGGCTGTTATCTTGATTGACGCATGTGAGTGCAAAGCTCAATGTCCTTGGTCGGAATTGAATGATCGTGTGCTGGTTAACAGAATCCATCCCCAATGTGTGTCAGTGGATATTAGCTGTCCTTGGTGTGTGTCAATGTACACCGGTCGCAGTAGATTCTAGACCGAAGCTTCTTCAGAAAGGCCGTAAGGAATGCCATCCCCAATGTGTGTCAAAGGATGTAACCGTGCTCAAAGGAGTGAGACGGAACTTGGCTATGCCAAAGGATCGGCGTGTGTTGGGTAAAACTGCATGTGCGTGTAGTAATATTTAATTGGAACGCATGTGGAGTGAAATTGATGTGCCGGATTATGGGATAAAATTGCGTGGCATGGAATGGGATGTGTCATAACGATTTGACCCTATAATTAGGACCTCTATGATTGAATTGATAGACTGATGTGTGTCAGTAGTTATTACTTATGTGAGCAGTAATTGATTTAGACATTCCAATTGGTGTATGAATTTGCTATCTGCATATGGTTGCGATATGAATTGTATTGACCTACAGGGAAGATCTAAGACAATTTAAGTCTTTTATGTGATTGTGTGGTTAGGGCCCTTCTAGGCGTATTACCCTCATAATCAGGGTTTAGAGCGTGAACTCGCTAAGATTTATATTCACCCTATTGTGGGCTCAATTTTCAGGGCCATAGGGTGGAAGACCTGGAGCTGAGCTGAGGTGACCTGAAGTGTAGGTTAGATAGGACAGCTTATTTTAAGAGTCGATCTTTTGAAATCTTTTGATTGTATAATTTTGTACATGACTCAATGTGTATATAAAAACATATTTTGTTTGTGAATTTGTTGTCCTACTTTTCTATCCCAAGATGGTTATTGTTAGGGGATTTGTTATTCTCTTCCGCATGTGCAATAAAAAGAAAGGGTCGGAGACTTGTCCTAAGAAGTCGCAAATTTATATCAACCACAGAAGGATGTGCACGCTCTCGAGGATTGGGGCATGACACTATGAGGGCGGAGAGTGATCATCGAGGCCAAGAGTCCATGGACAACATGCAGCTCTCGTCTAGCTTTTAGAATGGCAATGAGGGCACATGAATGAATCGATTTGCTCACTAAATAGGAATAATGTTCCTAGATCAATAGGTGAATCTCAAGAGAATGTCTATTATCATGTTTCCAACAAGGGGAGTACCCTCCATTGGCTTGCAAAGATCAAGAGGAGCTTAGTAGGAAAAAGAAGGTGTTGCCAAAGGAGCACAATAAGCCATATATGCAACACTTGTCTGGAAACACAAGTGACTGGAGATTTGGAATGGCTTTGATCGGGGAAGAAACAACCAATGGAGTGGAGTGGTTCTTTCTGTTGGGTGAGTGTTGCCATCTATGCAAGTCTCATGGAGTGGCATTAATGGTTAAGGGAACACAAGGAAGCAACGGAATAACCTGCAATGAGAGCATATTGCAAAATTGAGTTGGAGAGATTGTCATGGTCTATAATTCTCCCATACTAGAGAACCCTTGGGACTAAAGAGTGAAGATGTGGAGGGAATGAATACAACGGGCCTGTGGGAATGACGTTAGGATAGTCGGTGCTGGGAGTTCTAGAATATAACGAATATATCTCTTAGGAGCTTTTAAGGTGGGATTGACCTTATATACATAAACTAGTTGAGAGTTGATACCGCTTTCTTGATGAGGTCAAAGCATACCAAAATCAATTGTCAAGCTTAAAGTGATCCGCTATTTTGCTCGATGGACTAGGCACCCAAGTTAAGCTGGGTGTAGTATGATCTCGTATAAAAAAGCTATTGACCATATTGTTCTCTAGAACAATTATAGAAAGAAGGGTAGCCTGTTGAATTCCACTCACCAGGTGCCCATAGGTTGTTCCGTGGCCAAGAAACTACCGACTTATGACAAAGGCATGTAGCTTGTCAATTGACAAAGCCTATTTGGAGCTGTATGCCAGCATATCCACAAAAGTTCCTATTGCATGTGTGACAAGTAGGATACAAAGTATCTCTACAGGAATGACAAATATGTTCTAACAAACTATGAGATAAATGCAAAGATAGACTGCTATAACAAGAGAAACGATGACAGTATCGACAAGAAACATGTGGACATTCTCGCTTTCCTCCATGAAAATCTGATTAGATCTTTTTGTTGGAAGCTATCTTTGTAATCCTGGCAAATTAATTTCATAATAATTATCTAGGCAAACTGGAGACATTATTTGACATGACCAAAATATATAATTCTTTGAAAGCTAGTTCTTTTGGCCACTCCTTATATATAACATAGCAACCCCTTACAGAGGTATGACCTAATAATCCTAACCACTTTCTTTTATCCCTCATTTCAGATAAATTTAACTTAATAATCTACAGATCCTACAGAGGGAAAACCCAGGAGGATTTTCTCTCTTGTGATGCGCAAATACAACCACCGGTGGAGGTCGTCATCATCGAAGCCTGACCGAAAAAAACATGTATAAACAACGGAGCCGTCTATCGGAATTGACATGGCTAACAAAAATAGGCTATAAATTGATGTCAGCCTAGCATGGTTTGGAAGTGTGTAGGGTTCCGTAAGCAAACTATAGAGGTCTGACTAGGCTCATGACGTCCAGTGAGTTTTAGATTCTTAGAAGTGAACAAACGTTTGATGCCCCTGGAGTTTCCCTATTTTATCAGTAACTCACTTCAAGCTATTGTCCAGATGATAGACATTCGGTGCACCTAAATTCTCGCAGAAAGATCCCTCTCCTGTTACCAGGCCAGAAGTGGCAAGAACGTTTCTTAAGCGAGAAAATATTAGGTGATACAGTCTAGCTAGTGTTTAAAGATGCTGCACATGGCCTGTATTATCCATGAAGGTAGTAAGGAGTGATTCATAGTTGTTAAAGATAATTAGGAATTTATCAATTTTAGAGATATTTTGATAATCTTATTGATTATTTTTTAATTACTCGAGATTGCATATATGTCTTCCTTTGATTGTGCTTATATCTTGATTAATATGTTATCTTAAATAGTTATATCATAAAACCTATAAATAGGCTAATATTTTTTATTACACATCAAAATATATAGAAAATTTCATAATTTTTTCTTCCACTTTATTATTCTTAACTTTGTCTCCGAGCCATTTGTTTCAATGGAAGCACCCGTCGAGTTTATTTAGTAATGTTGGTCGTGACCATAGTAACTCCTATATTATATCCGCAAGAGCTCAATATTCTACTTAAGTACTAGAGTGAGCTATATTGGTTTGTTTGTTGATATGCCATGAGATAAGCGAGTCACCTAGAAAGAAACAATAGCCCATAGGGGAACGACAATCTTAAGGGTCACTGGCCAAGTCATCATGGGAATAAGTTGTTAATTCCAAGATACAATTAGCAGAAAAGTGAAAGTCATGAAATAACATACCTTTAATATAGCTAAGAAATTGAAGGATTACATCTAAATGAGTCGTACGAGGCCCCGTCATATACCAATTAGCAATGTGAACAGCATATATGATATTAAGATGGGTAACAATGAGATATATAAGATTGTCAACTAATTGTTGGTAAAGCATAGGATTCGAAAGAAGGGTTCCTCCCTTGTCATTGTGGCATTCGACTTATTAGGAGTAAAAGCAACCTCGTTATCAGCAAGGCCAACTTGAGAAGTCAGGTCACTACATATTTGGCTTGAGAAAGATAATAATAAAAAATATCTAACACAACCTCCAAGCCTAGAAAATAGCTAAGTCACCAAAGATCTTTCATGTTGAATTATTTACTAAGATATTATTGAAATTTCGTAATGTCAAGTAACTATATCATTAACATAACAAAGTAGTATGATATACCCATGATGTGTATGACGAACAAAGAGAGTATGGTTATAAGGACTGGATTTCAAACCAATAGGGATAAGTACATTGGAAATGCCAATCGGTCGATCACCTTTGGTTTGTTATGTTGGTAGAAGAAGCCAAAAAATTTTAGGGACTTTTTTGTCTTTTCCATTAATTTTGCTTTTAGGTTAAAAGTTACACCTTTATATCAATGAGGGTTAGAGTGAGTAGTTAAGACGTTGAAAATGAAAATAGAGAGGAAAGAAAAAGAGTAAAAAAAAAATTAATCCTTCCTTTATGAGTATTCTTAGTTTTTTTGTGCTTTGATATTGAGATAATATAATTACTGTGTCACGCCTCGATCCTCAAGCATGTGCCCATCTCTCGGTGGTCAATTTAAATGCAACATCCTAAGACACGTCACTGACTCATTGATTTTAATGCGCATGTAGAAACGTATAAATAAATCCCCAGACAACACAAAGATGGAATGGAAAAGCAGGACCACAACTTTGAAACCAAACCACACACATTTATACATATCAAACTAGTTTATTTATAGTACTAGTCTAATAACAAAAGATCTACAAAAGTAGAAAGGCTACAAGTCCTCTAAGCATTCGAACCCTCAATTGAAGACTCCGGGGTCTCTTGAGGACTTGGGTCCACCACTACACCACCGGGAGGGTCAGTTGTACCTTGGCCAAAAGTAATCTCTAACACCAACATAAGGACCTCAGATTCCGATGGGGGACCTTTTCTGGGTCCACCTCGCCCACGACGATACCATGCTTTAAATTGATGGGGTACCCTCTAAGGTAAACCTACATCAACCAAGATGATGGTCCTCACGAGTTTATAGACCCAAGCTCTTTGGCCCCCAAGGAGAGGAATTTGAGAGATCTGTTTGGTGATCTTTTGGGCTGGCCAAAACACTTGGGGGGATTCGTCATTTAAGGACCCGAAAATGTTGAACCCACAATGGAGTGAGACAATGTCTCAGCAAGTTCACCCCTGAAATTCCGACTTGGAAGGAAATATGTCTAAACACTGTCTATGCACAAACAAGATAGAGGATTTACCTCGCCTTAAATCCTTCCTACAAGTCAGTATAGTTCATATACCCATCCAATCAATTTAATTCAAATCATCAATCCATCGATCCACTAAGTCAATTAATTTAGTTTGAGACCATCAACATGATCCGTACTATCTATCAATTAAACCATATATAACTCAATTCCATATATCGATTCAATTTATACCACAACTACTCACACAAGCTGAAATAGACGGTCTTTGCTCTCATAAGCTGCAATATATGGTCATAGCTCTCACAAGTTGATATAGATAAATAGTATCTCACTCAAGCTAATAAATCATCATAACTCATACAAGCTGATAAGGTATATTACTCTCATAAGCTAATGTATCCAAGCACATAGGTCAATACTGTATACTGCTCTCACAAATTGACATGCAAAGGAGCTCTCATAAGTTGATAAAATGATCATAGCTCACACAAGCTAATAAGGTATACTGCTCTCATAAGCTAACATATTCAAGCACATAGGCTAATACAATATATTGCTCTCACAAGCTGACGTGCAAAGGGCTCTCACAAGCTAATAAAAATGTATACTGCTCTTATAAGTTGACATATCCAAGCATATAGGCTGATACAGTATATTACTCTCACAAGCTGATAAAAATGTATACTGCTCTTACAAGCTGATGTATCCAAGCACATAGGCTGATCCAATATACTACTCTCACAAGCTGGCGTGCAAAGGGGCTATCACAAGCTGATAAAGATGTATACCACTCTTACAAGCTGATGTATCCAAGCCCATAGGCTAATATAGTATACTGCTCTCACAAGCTGATGTATCCAAGCACATAGGTTGATACAATATACCGCTCTCACAAGCTAACATGCAATGTCTTTCTTTTAGAAAATTTCACTATTCACATATTCCACAAAAATATTTTGGCGTTGTAAATCGACGCTGGTATTTTTTGATTAAAATACCCAAATTCCACAAATTTGGAATAAATGACCAAAATCACAAATTTTACTCAATTTGCATAAATTAGTATTCAATTAAATAAACCGAGCATACCATTGCAATCAATAAGAAATTTTGGTCACCGATTATCCCGGTATAATTTCTGGAATATAATAAATAATTAAATAAATACCAAAAATAATTAAATAAATACAATTCAATACCATAAATAGAAACTTAGGTCAGAAAAGCCTAGTTAAATACCAAAACGGGCTCAGAAAATTTCCGAACCAATTTAGATAAATAATACAATCTATCTAGTCTCTAATTAAGCCATTCTAACCACCTAACAAGCATAAAAGAATATTTAAATCGCTAATCCATTCTAACAACCACATAAACATAATCAACTCCAACCCTTAAGCATAATTAACTCCCTAAGCATAATTTAGTGAGTAAACTCACCGGTTTTGCGATCCGGTGAGTCCACGGTGACAGCAACGCGGAGACGGGTGACAAACTCCGAAGCAACGACACCCTATGAGGGGCCTCGAAGGCCCACGACTGGCTGGGTTGCTTGGTTTTGTCCAAAACGGAGCTTGCTGCTCCGGGGTTGGAATGGCAAGCGGAGGAGGACCGGCGGCTAGGTGGGCGAGCAGGCGGGCAGGTGCAGCTGAACGGCGACAGAGGCGAGCTTGGACAGTGGCATGGGCTTCAACGGCGGCTTGAGGAGGCTCGAGAGAAGTGGCATGGTGACGGAATGAGCAGTTAAGCACGGCAAGGGTAGAGCGACGCGCGTGAGCGAGATGGCTTGAACGAGCGGCATGTGGTGGCTTCGGCGGACGAGGGTCTTGCGACAAGCTAAGGGAGGGAGTTGGCTAGCTTCCTCTGCAACTTTTGAACTTAAAAACACTATGAAAATGGAGAAAGCAAGCTGAGTTGAAGAAGAAAGGGGACATCAGTAGCTTGGAGGGTCCCTCTTGCCTCCATTCTATCCCTTTGTCCCTTAAAGAGGTCCCACCAACATGGGCTAGCTTCCTCAGCCATTTTGTAGACCAACAAGCTTCTCTAGGAAGCCATTGAAGTGGTCCAAAAGTCCCTCCTCCCATGGCCTACAAATTTGTAACATTTTTCCCCAAATTGAGTTCCATTCTTCTCCAATTGGATTCAATTCAGCCCCCATAAATTCCACCAAGGTGCCCTCAACCAAATTTACATTTTTCTTTGCCAATAGAATCAACTTGCAACCCAAAAACGCGATAAAAAATGGTTCTCTGATTTTTCCGGTCAAAAACGGCCCTATATTGAATTTTTGTCAAAAAACTTGATTTGTAGAAAAATCTTTGAAGAATGAGTCGACGGTCTTAAAAATAAATCATAACATGACAAAAATTTCAACTTCTAAACTTGGATTTAAATTAGCAATTAATTTCAATTTGTCGCGATTTTAGCGTGACCTAACCTATCAAGATAACTTTTAAAAATTTTAATGCAATTAACCCATGGCTGATTATTTTCAAGCCACATTATACATCTTCGACACATTAGCGACTATCGGTTGTCATGAAATTCTCAAGGTTTCAAATGAAGACATAGGGTACCAAAATGATACAAAAATCGGTCTAATGCCGATCAATGAGAATTTTGCAATTAAGTGGAATCACCAACATTTAGTCATATGGCTCAGTCAAGTTGACCTATCTCTAGTCTCTAATTGATTTTTAACTGTGCCATAATGACCCTTGCAGACTAGCATGGTCAATCAATCAATTCTTGGTCGAATTCTCAAGTCTATTGCATTAGAATCCATTAACGGCTTCATCAAATAGATTAGTTATCTCATAAGTAATTAGCTCAAAAAATAGAATTATAGGTGCGTTGATGAAAAGCCTGATTCATTCAATTAAAAACAAAACTAGAATTTCAAGATGTCACAACTCTTCCCATCTTATAAAAATTTTGTTCTCGAAATTTAAACAATTACAACTCTTTAAACAAAAAGATGGGGGTACAGTCGTCTCATTGATTCTTCACTTTCCCAAATTGCTCCTTTTGTGCCGTGGTGTTGCTAGACCACTTTAACCAACTGGATTGTCTTGGTGCGCAAACCCGTTCCTTGTGATCTACGATCTAAACCAGCATTTCCATGTACGACACTCTATCATCCACTTCTAACATCGACACATGAATGACGTCATACACTTGCACCAACTGTCACGCCCTGATCCTCCAAGCATGTGCCCATCCCTCTACGATCGATTAAATAGCGACTTACCAAGATACATTGCCGACCCATTCATTTTAATGCGCATACGGAAGCAAATAAATAATTTCCCTAGACAACAACAAGATGGGACAGAAAAGCAGGACCATAAATTTTTCAAACTACAACGCGCTTATATATACATATATCAAGCCAAGTCATATACAATACTAGTCTATAAAAACAAGATTTGCAAAACAAGGGGGGTTTCATAAAACTACAGATCCTTTTCCTCATCCTCATTGGAGCCTTCAACTGAATACACCAAAGTCCCTAGATCCGAAAGATCCATGTCTACCATTGAACCACCGGGAGGATCTACCATGCCTTTTCCAAAAGCAACCTCCAGCACATACATAGGTATCTCTGACTCCGGTATGAGGCCTTCTCTCTGGCCATTCCACTTGCGACTGTACCATGATCTGTATCAATGTGGTACTTTATGGAGTAAACCAGCATCAACCCAAACCACAAATTTCACGAGTTCATAGATCCATTCCCTTGGGTTCCTATGAAGCGGAATATAAACTACCTGCTCTGTGATTTTCTTGGCTAACCAAAATGCTCAAGAGGAGCTGTCATCTAGAGACTTCAAAATGTTATCCCACAACGGTGTGAGACAACGTTTCAGCAAGTTCACTCCTGTAAGACCCAACTAGAAAGAAAATATGTCTCAAGGGTTGCCTAAGCATAAGCACAAGCCAAAGGACTTACCTTTGCCTCGATTCCTTCCTATAAGTCAATACGATTCACAAAATCATCAAATCACATCATTAAATCAAATCATCACATCAGATCGAGCTATCGGTCAATCGACTCAGTCGATTCCATGTTATCAAAGACCATCACTTGTTCGATTCAATCAATACTATCTATAAAGTTTAATCAAATTAAGGATTGCTGAAGATAGATAGTGTAGCTCCCCTAAAGCTGATAATAGAGTGTACTGCTCACCCAAAGCTAATATATCAAAGTCCGCGGGCTGATATAATATACTGCAAGTGCTCATCAAAAGCTACTAAGGTATATTGCTTACCTAAAGCTAATATATCAAAGCTCTCAGGCTGATATAGTATACCGGTATACTGCTCACCCTAAGCTGACATATAAAACCTCGCAGGTTGATATAGTATACCATTCTGACCATCTAACAATTTCACAATTTTAATCCTACCTAGTAAAAATAATCGTGTGTGGGTACACGGTTGGCCTTTGCCAAAAATATAATATCTTTACTTTATAAACTCCCACTAATTATATAGTCAATAAAGATATTTTTGTCACTTGTAAACCGATACCCGATGATTTTCTAATTGAATACTGAAATTAATAAATTTTGAGATAAACACCCAAAATTACAATTCACACTTAAATTGCACAAATCGGCACTCAATTAAATAAACAAATCACACTATTGCGATCAGCATAAAATTTCGATCACCAACTATCTAGGTCTAATTTTTTAGAAATAATAATTAAATAAATAATTACGAAAATTAATTATTATTTACCAATAAATAGAAAAATGCACACTTAGGCCAAAAAAAACATAATAAAAAGCGAGACAGTCCGGAAAATTTCTGAACCTATCAAGATAAATACTATAGCTTATCTACTTGCTAATTGCACCACTCTAACCACCTAACATGTGATAATGATTAATTAAATCATTAATCCGTTCTAACTAACCACCTAAACCATACTTAGTCTAAACTAATCAATCCCTAAGTGTTATTAACTTACTAATCAAATATTAGTGAGTAAACTCACTAGATTAGCGATCCAATGAGACCATGACAACGGGGGATGCGGAGATGATCGACAATCTCAAAAGCGGGGACACCAAGCGAGGTCGGGAAGGACTCGGAAGCGGGCCTTGAAGCCCAAAACCCTTTGCTGGGTTTCGGTTCTGGTCTTACACCAAACCAGCTAAATCCAACGATCGGTTGAGGCTAAAATGGTATGGGACGAGCGGACGGGCTATAGTAAGGACTAGGCGATGCCAGGCGGGCTTCCGGCGGCTTCAGACGGCGGTGAACGACTCTAGACAGCAACTCACAAACACACTAATGGCGAGACGAGCATGAGATTAGCAGCGGGTGGCTGGATGTGAGCGGATCGAGCAGTGGCGTACGAGCGAGTAGGCATGGTTTCAGTTGCTTGGACGGTGGCCAGGGGTGATCGGACGGAGCTGGCTGGCTTGCTGGTTCAGTTCTTTGGAATTTTTGAAGACTCAAGCTGCTGGAATGGAGGGTGGTTAACGGTAGGAAGGAGAAGAAGGGGGACCGGCTACTGTGAGGGGGCCACCTTGGTCTTTTCCCCTTGGTGAGGTCCACCATGCCAGCTAGTTTGCTCAGCGAAATCCCAGCCCCTAAGCTTGCCTTAGAAACTTTGGAGATGGTCCAAAAGTGGTGTCCAAGGGGAGCTACGAATTTTTGTGTGATTTTCCTCAAAATGGATTCAATTCCATCTTGAATCGGTGCAATTTGGCCTCTATGAATTCCACCATTGTATCCTTGATTAAATTGACATTTTTCCTTGCCAATAGATCCTACTTGCATCCCAATTTTATGATAAAAAATGGTCCTCTGAATTTTCCAGTCGAAAATAACCCTATGTAGAATTTTCGCCAAAAGTCTTGATTTGCAGAAAAATCTTCAAATGATGAGTCAATGTTCCTAAAATGACTCATGACACAACAAAAATTTCAATTTTTAAAATCAGATTAAAATTCGCGGTTAATTTCAATCTGACGCATTTTAACGTGCCTAGGCCACCTGGTAGCTTTCATAAACTTTTAGTGCAAATGACTCGTGGTCAATTTTCTTCGAGCTACAATAAACCTCTTCGACACATTGGCGACTCTGGGTGGTCGTGAAAATCTCGAGGTTTTAAATATAGACACAGGGTACCCAAACAACAGAAAATCAGCGAGAATTGTTCAATTTGGTGGAATCACCCACATTCAACTACACATCTCAGTCGAACCGACCTATTACTAATCTCTAATTGATCTTTACTATGTTGTAATAATTTCTGCAGATAAGCATAGTCGAGTAGTTGATTTCTAGTCGAATTCTCAAGTCTATTGAATTAAAATCACTTAATGACTTCCCTAGATAGTTTATTTATCTCAAGAGTGATCAGCTCTAAGAATAGTGCTATAAGCGCATCGATGAAAAGCACAATTTATCTAATTGAAAACGGAATTGAAAATTTCAAGATGTTGCACCAACCTCGGCGGTAATGCAAGATGATACGCTAGAGTCCCACTAAAGGGGCCTCACGTACCTCGGACTTAGCTTCCCCTTCTTACCAAAGCGCAAAGTACCCTTCATTGGTGACACTTTCAGAAAGACGTGCTCACCAACTTGGAGTTCCAATGGTCTCCAGCGCTTATCTACATAGCTTTTCTGGCGACTCTGAGTGGTCTTTAATCTGTCTTTGATAACGGCAACTGCATTCAAAGAGGAGGAGCTACTGACACCTAATTTGTGTTTTCAAATATATTAAAAAAATTAATTAAAAAATAGAAAAATTATTAATTAAAAAATTAACTAATTAATTAAATTTTAAAAAAATAAAAAAGTGGAAGGGGCTAGGTCGGAGTGCGGGACACCTAGTAACACTAAAATGAGACACTTAAGTGCCACTCCGCGAAAATCCGAAATGGCATGCTTACCAAAACATGCGTTTTGCATGCGACGTGGCGGAAAAAATGTAAAACGACGCCGTTTCGCGTCCTACGTGTAAATAATAGTATATAAATTAATTAAATTAGATTTAAAATATTCAAAAATTTTAAAAAAATAAGAAAAATTTAAAAAAATTAAAAAATTAAGAAAAATTTTAAAAATTAAGAAAATTTAAAAATTTTAAAAAATTAGAAAATTTAAAAAAAATTAAAAAATAAGAAAATTTTAAAAAAAATTTAAAAATTAAGAAAATTTTAAAAATTAAGAAAATTTTAAAAATTAAGAAAATTTTAAAAAATTAAGAAAAATTTTAAAAAATTTTAAAAAATTAAGAAAATTTTAATTTTTTTTAAATTAAGAAAATTTTAAATATTTCAAAAATTAAGAAAAATTAAAAAAAATAAAATTATAAAAAAGTTATAAAAAAGGGGGGTGGGAGGCGAGCGGGCGGCTCCCTCACCGCCGCCACCTCCACCGCCGCCTCCCCCCTTTTTTAATTTTTTAATTTTTTAAATTTTTTTTTAATTTTTTAAAATTAAAGTTTTTAAATTTAAAATTTAAAATTTTCTTATTTTTTATTTTTTAAAAAATTTTTTAAATTAAATTTTTTAAATTTTTTTATTTTTAAAATTTTTTAAAATTAATTTTCTAAATTTTTAAAATTTTTAAAAATTAAAATTTTTAAAATTTTCTTATTTTTTAAATTTTTTAAAATTAAAATTTTTTTAATTTTTTGAATTTTTAAAATTTTTTAAAATTAAAATTTTTAAAATTTTCTTATTTTGTTAAATTTTTTTAATTTTTTAAAATTAAAATTTTTATAATTTTCTTTTTTAAAAAATTTTTTAAATATTTTTAAAATTAAAATTTTTAAAATTTTCTTATTTTTTAATTTTTTTAAATTTTTTAAAATTTTATTTTTTTTTAATTTTTAAAATTTTTTAAAATTTTCTTTTTTTTTTTAATTTTTAAAAATTTTTAAATTTAAAATTTTTTAAAATTTCTTTTTTTTTTAATTTTTAAAATTTTTTAAAATTAAAATTTTTAAAATTTTCTTATTTTTTTAATTTTTTTTTATTTTTTGAAATTGCAATTTTTAAAATTAAAACTTTTTAATTTTTTTAATTTTTTTAATTTTTATCTTTGATTTGGAGCTCCGTCGAGCCACGTAGGCAAATAATAATAATAAAATATTGCCACGTAGGATTTCCAATGGTGACACTTAAGTGTCCCATTCGAAAAAAAAAAAAAAAAGGCGCTTAAGTGTACATAGTTTTTGAAGTTATGGCGGCTTAAGTGTCGGCGTCTTGCTTATGGAAGGTGGTGTCTTAGGTCGAATCCAGCCTTGGCCTGGCCTACCTTTTTCTTTTCCTTTCCTTCCCCTCATGCACGGCCCACCGGCTTGGCCCATCCTGCTTTCTCCTTTGACTCAGCCCACGCCCATCCTTCCTCACTCCTATTGTCCTACCCCCGAAGACCTGCGGAAAACAAAATAGAGGGAGCAGTGACAGAGGAGTAGGGGGATCGATGTGGCAGGTGAGCAGCGTGATCCACGGGTCGAGAGCAGCCCGATCGGCAGCTGGCAAGGCAGAGGTCTTCGCGTGATGAGCTATAGAAGAAAAATGAACAAAATGGGGAGACAAAACAAGAAAGAGAAGGGGGAAGGCATCGAGGAAGGGAAAATGGAGAGGAAGGGAAATGACCGGCAAGAGAAGCGAGAGAGCTTGAGAGAGAGCTCAAAAAAGCATAAAGTAAGCCTAGGAAAGAGAAAGCAGGGAGCAGAGAGAAGGAAGAGAGCAGGGAGGAGACGAGGAAGAGAGTCTTCTTCCTCGGGAGCCCTTCGCTATTGGGGGCCGAGCCCCTGCTCTTGCCGCCCCCGTCTTGGCCAGACCGCCTCCACCACCACCCATTTTGCCACGTCGAAATGCTGACCTCGAAGCCTGCTGCTCGCGACCTCGTCCACCTTGCCGCTGTTGCAACCCGATGCTAGCAGCCCGAGTTGGTCGCCGAGCCCCCTTGTCGCGCGACACATAATACTCGGCGATGCTGCGGCGGGCCGCCACCACTCCCAGTCCCCTCACCGCACCTCTACGCCATCGGCTGCAGCTACTAAGCTAAAGTTAAAGCCCGCAAGCATTGGCCAAGAGAGGATCCACACAAGCAGGCTCGATATGGAGGGAGGAGGCTCACCGTCACCGTTCCTGCTGCCGCCACTGCCTTCTCAGGCATCGACGACACCACTAGTCTACGCCACCTCCTGTTAAGCACCTCCTCAGCCAAGCCGACGCCTCACCCATCGCCGCACCTCCGCCCATCTCTACAGCTGCCCATCTCTGTAGCTACCCATCGCCGTCCACACTACCACCGCATGTCGCATCGCTGCCACCGAGTCACCGGCGTCCCCGCCATTTCCTCTCGGTGCCATAAAGAAGCCTTGGAGAAGGGGGTGAAAACCGGTTAGAACCAGGTCGAGCGAAGCCTCCAAATCGGGCAGGGTTTGGTCTTCAAAATGGGTTGGGCTTGGGTTGCTCTTCGGGTCGGGCTTCTGTAGATTCAGGTCAATTGGGCTGATGTCACGCGAGCTTAGGAAATAGGTGGGTCTTTTTGACTTTCTTTGGGCCTTGACTAAAGTATAAAGAAAAAAAGGGAATTTTGGGCCACTCGGGCTTGTCACCGCCGACCAAGCTGAACCTGAGTCTCATCGTAGACCGAACCCGACCCGCACCGACCAGGCTAAACTCGGGTCTAGTCTAACCAAACCCAACCTGGTCCACCCATTTTTTGATTAAAAATTTAAAAAAATTAATTAAAAATTTCAAAAATTAAAAAATGTGGGGTTTTGTTGGGAATTGCTATGTATTGCATTTTTAGTGTAATTAGGTCTTTATTTGCTTATATATGGATTATATCACATGTCTAATTTGCATATTTAATTATGTTTAATTGCATGTGCTCAATTTACTACAATTGTGATCTTGGTTGTTGTTGTTATTATAATGATTGTGCATCCTTAATATCACCTCACATGTTAATGGATAGGTATAAAATCAATCCAAACTACCTGATAAAAATCATTTCTTTTAAAATGAACAAGATAAGGTACCGAAAGGGCACTAATTGGTTAATCAGTGTAATCAAATCATCGACCCTAGATTCTCTGGTTGTGTAAGAAGTGAGGTATACTCTCATATCTCACTTGGTTTGTAGCTTACCCTAATAGGCTATTAGGGCTCATTTTTGTGAAATTCTTTAGAATATTCCAATGTCACGAGAGATATGGGCTTAGGAGAGCTTGCGCTAATCATGGGCCTTAGGTTCGTCTTTTAAGCAATACCCCTAAACCTATTCCCTCTCCCCAAGGGATAGGTCATGATAGTTTGGCGACTCCACTAGAGATTTGGTTTTAGACTTTAGAGGACTTGGCCTAAATCTATCTTGTTCAAAAATAAGTTTTGTTTGGCAACAAGAATATCGGGTATGTCGCTAAAGTGAGTGTTGAATGTTTTTGCAGTTAGGAGTTGTAAGGGGAGGAGTGATTGTTAACCCCTTGTCTTGCAGGTTTGGAGTTGGGAATGTATGTTTATGTCTTGAATTTATGAAGTGTTGCTTGCCTATAAATTATCATGCCTGCATTTCCTGCATTGCACTACACCATGGCACACAGTACCTGCCGCCAAACCTGGGCCACATAGGATCACTTAGGATGGTCTTGAGGTGGATACCACTTTGACTACAACCATGTAGTATGAGTCACCCATCTCAATCTTGAAATTTCTTTCTTTATGTCAAAGATCCCCACCCTAGTCTACGTGACCATGCGACATGGGTCGGTTCTTTGATGAAATCAAAGTCATGGGTAACACGACCCAGCCGCGATCTTGTTGGTTCGGTCTGGTGATCCTATGGCTCCATTTTGAGCCGTATGGAGTAGAAATCGAACCACATCCTATGTGTTTCTATGTAATTTAAAAAAAAAAAAAAGAGAAAAGCCGTCCCCCACTGTAAGTATCATCTTTCTTTTTATTCATTTTTTTTATTTATTGAATTTTCGTTTTGAAATTCGCGGAAATCAATCGAATGTCCTTAGTTTTGTGAGCTTATATTTGAAAAATTGGCAATCACTCTTGATAAGTGAACATTGAATGCAAGTTCTAAACATTTGATTTGGCTTGTTGAACACATGATTTTGTTTAAATTTCTAGTTATGGGCTCAAAATCACATTTAAAAAAAAAAAAAAAATCAAGTTGCAATTATATATTGAGGTACAAAAATTGAAATTGCATTTTTAATCAAATTCTCTCATTCTCACATTTTGGGACTAAAATGCAAATCACATTTGGTGTACAAATTCCTCAAAACAAAAGTCACTTTATTTTTGCAGGAATGAAATCATGAACCAATCTTTCAAAAATCAATGCCACTTTTGCATGAAACTTTTGCAATAGAGTGGATGTTCGACTGATAGCTGCAGATCAATTTTTTTTTAATGATGTCTTCTCTTATGATAAAATCTTGGCGAAATACTAAAACCTCATAATAAGGACTATGGGGCATGTCCCGTCGCCTCAATTTTGTTGTAAGAAGCGACCTCATTAAGAGATCATTTTCTCATTCACATATTGACATTGTCATTTTTTTTTTGTAGGTTATGCGTGATGCTCCTTGACGTTCTCGTGTTTGACCACATAAAGAAATGAATTCTAGAGCTAGGACAAGATTTGATTTTTACTCTTATCTATACAAGAGTTTCTTGTAATTTATCATTGTTTTTATTCTTGTTAAGAATCATGTTTTCCATTTTGGGTTTTAATTGTGAATCCAATTGCGCTTTTGTAAATCATGCGACTCACTCTTTTTAATGATGAAATTCAATTTCATGAAAATCATCATTTAAAAAAAATTCAAAAGTGTTTCAAGTGAACATTTACGTTTACCTTCCAAAATGAATTTCAAGAAAATTTTGCTTAAGATAAGACCCTCTCTTCATGGAATCGCTTTGTCCAATAGGATAAGGAGTTTAAGTGAGATTGACATCTGCCCCTTGGAAAAGATAAATGTGTAGGCTCATGGAACTCAAGGAGTAAGCATGCATCGAGGCATCATCGGCACCAATATTCCAATAGAGGTAGAACAAAGTTGAATTCCATTTTAGGAAGATTTTTTATTTGGAAATTGGGCATCGCCATTACCAGATTGTTTTTTTTTTTTTTTTTACAAGTTTCATCAAGAGCTGCATCATATGTTATAATAGGCTAGTACTAGAGCTCTTGCACATTTTGGCAATTAAAGCATTTGAACATTTGACTGCAAGAACTTTCTATAATCAACATTAGAGATTCGAGATGCAAATGCCTTAGGTGCAAAAATAGCCCATCGATCTCGTTCACTTTGCATGATGAGATAAATGAAGGAGGTTGCCAAGCATCCGAAAGGCAAATTCAAAGAAAGAGTAAACTGTATCGATTCTAATTATCCATTTTTGATACCGTTTTTGACATGATTTTCTTTTCCATTGCCAAGGATACATCATGGGTGCCAAGTTATATACTGTTCCAACAAAAGCGAAGGAGTATTCTTAGAAGGGCAATATCTCTCTCTATTAAGACATGACAAGACATCCAATTTAGCATAAAAGGGAGTATTTCATTCCTAAATGAATTGTGTCGAGTATGGAAATAACATATCACATTTCTTCTTCCTTGTAGATGATGAATGGGGGAAAAGGTGCACAATGACTATAGAAGTATCACCTTCTAACAAGAAAGCATGCTGAGACTTGACCATCCATTAGGCATAAAAGGATGTTTATAGTTCTTAAATGATTTCCAATCGAGTGTGGAAATAACATGTCCAATCTTTTCTTTGCAGGCAATAAATGGGGCAAAGCATCTAAAGAAGAGTGTCCCCAAGTGTGGAAACAAGGAGCACCCACTCTCCTTTCAAAGAAGACTTCAAATGCTTAAAGGAAAATGCAAGTGAAGGGTAATGTCGAGTTACCAAATATCCACGAGGGTGAATCCAAGAAATGTTAGCACTTAAAGGATAAAAGTGAGTGAAAGGTAATAATGTATCGTTTCCAACATTTCAATCCCTAAAGATTTTTGCACTAACATATTCTTTTACATTCTTTATAGGGTTATCGAGCCACCATGCCATAGGTAAGTACCCTTTCTTCTAAAAAAAAATGGAGAATTTCCATTACAAAAAAAAAAAATTTAGCACTTTCCTATAAATAAGCACAAAAATGAATAATTGAGAAAAGAAAAAAAAAACTTTCTATAAATTTTTTTAGCATCCTTTTTATCTTAAAATTGTTTTCTTGTTTTGTGGGTTATTCATTTTGAATCAAATTTCCCTATGGAGATTGATCTACTTAGATGATCTCGGTAGAGTGAAAGGTGAAACTTTAACCATGCCAAACAAGAAGTGCTTAGGATGAAGAAAGGTAAGCCATTTCCAAACACATTCTTCAAACACTTTTGAGAGTTGAGTGAAAAGTGACCTTCTCTTAGGACGAATAATTCATTCGCATTGAGCCCAAGCATTGCACTAATCTCTTGCTACCCCTTTGGGTTGTATAAAGATAATCCTTCACAGTACCCCTGTCAAGAACGACCCTACATTAGGGCAACATAAGAGGTTACGATCATGTTGTAGAGCGAAGGATTGAGAAAGATTCTATTACTTTCACTTTCATCAATCTTCTAGTGACAGCTTCAAAAGAATTCTCATCATAGCTTGACTCATCCCAAGGTGAAGAAAAGCATTTCCTTCTCTACCCAAACACCAATACCCGTTGCTTTAACCAATTTGGGCCTGATTGTTCATTTTTTAATCCCAAGCGATGATCATATCCCTTCATTGGGGCAAGGTATAAGAATTGACTAAATATAATTGACAGTTACGAGAAAACGTGAAAGGCATCTTGAAAGTCATAAGAGCTCCAAAAGTTCAAAGAGCAAAAAGTTTGATAAATTAGGGAGCATGAAAAAACAGTGTGCCTAGTCAAAGCAAGGCCAATGCCCGTCAAGAAAAAGAACCCAAAAGGCTATATCTTATGAAAAAAAAAAATCATCACAAGTGCAAAGAAATTAGAGAAAGGAGCGAAGCTCCCGTTCAGAAATGATTAGCCAAGGGACCTTCGAGATGTGTTGTGTTCACAAGCCAAATGATTTCAAAAGATTGGGTGACCTGGTCATGATGTCATAATGATCACCAACTCCTTAAAACCCTCTTGAAAATTTTAAGCTTTTGAAGCCTCCCCCGAGCTAATATTACAACCCTCTTCTGAAGTCTCTTATGATTGAGATGGTTTAAGTGGAAATGAGAATGTCACAAAGAAACTATTGCTTGAAGGAGTGGAAGTAATTCTATCTTGTCTTATGGGCCTCAAAGTAGAGATCCCTTTGTGTAAACCCATGACCAAATGTATATTGCGGTCCTTTCTAAAGACTTTTTTGATTGATAAGATTGTGCTTATCGTGAATGCTTCTGAAAGCCTTTGACACGGGTTATGTGAGATACCCTCAGCAATCAGTTACTTCCCACACGAATGGATGGGATTAAACAGCCATTTTATCGAGAGTGTGTGAGAAACCCTTTCTAACTAAGAAGCTCTAGTTTTGGCATGCTTAATAAGAATTTTTCATGAGTAGAAATCATTTTGATAAGAACTTGTCTTCTAGGGAATTTGATGATTAATGATAATCCCCGAACAATATGATAGTTTTGTGCAACATGATGTTGATTGACATCAAATGCTTTTTAAAAGTAGTCGGACTTAGCTTGATTAGCTTGTTCAATTAATGCTGCAAAAGTGTCAATATGTCTCTTGATGACATTCCTAATGACATTTGCTTAAGTTGAGTTCGACAGGATTCCTCAGTGAAGCCATGCAAATTCAAGGAGTTAACGAGTGCTTTCCTAGAAAATAAAGGTTCATAGTCAGCCTTAAACCATGCCATCACCAAAGGTTCATGGTCAGCCTTAAACCATGCCATCTCCAAAGGTTCATGGTTAACCTTAAACCATGTCATCTACAAAGGTTCATGGATTTTTGTCAAATCATATATTTCAACTTGATTGAAACCCATTGTTACATGGTGATACTTCATTTCATTCTTCTCATGACATGGCGAGCTTCTGTAGCCTAGAGTCTCTCTTTCTTCCTATGAAACGACGAGCTTTTGTAGTCCGGAGTCTTCCCTCTTCCCATGACACAACGAGATTAGGTAACCCGGAAGTCTCTCTTTCTTCCTATGACACGGCGAGCTTTTGTAATCTAGAGTCTTCCCTCTTCCTATGACATAGCGAGCTTCTGTAGCTTGGAGTATTTTCTTCCTATGACACGGCGAACTTTTGTAGCTTAGAGTCTTCCCTCTTCCTATGACACGACGAGCTTCTGTAGCCATGAGTCTTTTCTCTTCCTATGACACGGCTTCGTAACCTAGAGTCTTCCCTCTTCCCATGACACGGTGAGCTCTTTTCTTCTTCCTATGACACGGCGAGCTTTTGTAATCCGGAGTCTTCCATCTTCCTATGACATGGCGAGCTTCTATAGCTCAAAGTCTTTTATTCTTATGACACGCGAGCTTTTATAGCTCGGAGTCTTCCCTCTTCCTATGACATGGCAAGCTTCTATAGCTCGAGTCTTTTCTTCTTCTTATGACACGGCGAGCTTTTGTAACCTGGAGTCTTCCCTCTTCTTATGACACGGCAAGCTTTTGTAGCCTAAAGTCTTTTCTTCTTCTCATGACACGGCAAGCTTTTGTAGCCCAAAGTCTCTCTTTCTTCCTATGACACGGTGAGCTTTTGTAGCTCGAAGTCTTTATTTTTTCTATGACTCGACGAGCTTTTGTAGCTCGAAGTTCTGCTCTTCCTTTTATTGACAAGACACTCAACGCCTCTCTACCATCGAAATAATTTAGATGTCTTCTATCTTTGAATGCAACCTCTTCTTGGCTACATTCGAAGAAAGGTAGCTATTGACACCTAATTTGTGCTTTTCAAATATATAAAAAATAAAAAAATTTAAAAAAAATTATTAATTAAAAAATTAACTAATTAATTAAATTTAATTAAAAATGTGGAAGGGGATGAATCCGACCCTAGCCCGACCCACCCTTTTCTTTCCTTTTCCTTCCCCTCATGCACGGCCTACTAACCGAGCCTATCCTCCTTTCTCCTTTCAGCTCCAGCCCGCACCCATCCTCCTTTCTCCTTCGGCCTAGCCCGCACCCATCCTTCCTCACTCCTGCTGTCCCACACTCGAAGACCTGCAGAGAAAAAAAAAAAAAAAAAAGAGAGAGAGCAGCAACAGAGGAGCAGGGGGATCAGTGTGGTAGGTGAGCGGCGTGATCTGTGTGTCGGGAGTAGCCTAGTCGGCAACTATCACGGCAGAGGTCTTCACGCAAGGTTGGGCACACGATTTCCTTCGCGTAAAGATGGAGTCCCCCGCACACGTCCCGCACACCCACATATAAAAGCATAACTTTGCAGGCCTTCTTTCGGGGCTTTTGAAAATTGCCGCCGAACCCTACGTAAGAAGCTGCACGTCCACGAAGCCGCAAGTCTTCCACACGAAGCTTTGAAGAGATAAGCGAAGCCGTACGTAGAGCGTATTGTTTTGAGCTTGAATGCGCGGTAACTTTGTGTCGTGAGTTTATACCAAGTGAGTTGTTTATTTATAAACACTTTGGGTTTGTAGTTAAATTGGGGTTTGGGAAACATCGAGAGAGTATTTGAGTGACTTGAGTGTGTAATCTCCTTATATCGCTTAATCTATAGTGAAATTTGCTGCTGCTATCCCTATGGACGTAAACCTTTACGACTGAACCACGTAAATCCGGTGTCCAATTTATTTTCTTTTTCTGTCTATATTATTGTTCGATCGCTCGCCTTTTCGCAACAGCCTCCTTGATGATCAGCAAGAGATCAACATACAGACAAAAAAAAATAATAATAATAATAATAATCTTCAGTTTCTCAACATTGCTAAGAGTCAATGTGAAATTGATTTGCTTTTGCGCCTTCAATATCCACCAGAACTTGCATAGCTTCACCAGTCATCAGGCTTTAGTTTGTGAAGACACCTCCGGGACATCTAGTGTATCCTGCACGGGCAGATATTACGGAGGTTGGCCAGCGCACTAACGTCAATCCCAACATGGTTATCATTAACATCATAGTTTTGGATTATGTCAAATGATACTGTGACTATGTTTCTCGTGGCATTGCCAATGTTGGTTTCGTTGAAGAGGCCAAAATAATTACTAGGATGAGCTCCGGAAATTCTCTACTAGGAGCTGACATAAAAGCGAACCTATAACCACCCAGAGGTGGGTACTCGCAAATCACATTAAAGATGAAAGTTGCAGAGAAAGAGTAGATACATCCATTGGATGAGTTCTTGAGCTTGATTGGGTTAGGGTAGAAGGCATGACTTTGCTTCTGTTCGGTTGCATCGGTTACTTTAGGAGGCCATTTCCAGTGAAGGCAGCTAAACGATATAGGCTAAGATTGGTTGATCGGAAATGTGAAACTGCTGGTATCGTGAGGTAGTACAAAGTTTTCCAGGGAGGAAACCGCCAAATCAACCACGAAGTACATGTCCAGAAGCTGGAGAAATTCGCTGAACACACTACTCAGAAGATATTTTTTGAATCTCCTAGGATCAAATTGAATCTAATGTAATTTCAGCTATCAGTATCCTGACTTGTGTCGCTATATTTCCTATAAATAAAAAATTCACGTGTCAATGGTGCATGTATATTAGGGACCCGACTGTTAAATCATGCAAGGATTCAAACAAACTAGTAATAATCCTCATAAAAGGTGGACTTGCACTTATACTCTGGAGGCTGACCAAAAGGGGAAACCAAAGAAGGAGGCAACTTAAGCTAATGCAGCCATTCCCAAGAACATGCAAGAACATACTGTAGAAATTGGTTCGATCCATAGAATCTTAAATTAAAGTTTACATATACTCACAAAGTCACAAACTACGAATGCTTGATGCACAAGAACATTAGTTTGACTTTTGCTTCGATTTATGAAATGTGCTTTCACTTTAGTATACCGAACTTAAGACTCATCTTCCGCCAGACAGGAGAGAGTTTGCAACAGAAGATGTCTGAGAAAATGCCCTGTTAGCGGAAGACGGATAAGACGTGCCAGCCGTACTAAAACCATCATGATATGAAAATTGCCATCCACTTTTTGAAATGCCAAGTGATGATAGCTCCTCTAACGCGAGCCCCCTTCCAAGTACTGCACCACTTGTCGCATGCGTGGCCTTGCGGTTGGCTGAGACTGGGAGCACAACAGTCCGAGTTGCAACACTAGCTCCACCTCCTTCGCCACAGAGTCCGTCCCTAAGTTCGGATCTCTTGCCTCTAGAATGTCACCCTTATCCCAGCAAGAAAACACCCAGTCCACCAGTATCACGTCCTCCTCCTCCCGAGCCTCAATCGGCCTTCTTCCACTAGCAACTTCAAGCAAAAATCCCCAAACGCGAAAACATCTGTGCTCGTGGTGGCCTTGCCAGTTCGAGTGTTCTCTGGGGCCAGATATCCAATAGTTCCCACCAAATGGGTGGTTTGAGGATCTGTACCGTGATCATATAGTCTTGCAAGCCTCAAATCTCCTAACCTTCCATTTAGTTCTGAATCAAGCAAGACGTTGCTAGCTTTGATATCCCTGTGAATCACTACTTGTTCCCATCCTTCATGGAGATAAGAGAGGCCATGGGCAACACCTTTGATCACTCTAAATCTTTGACTCCAACTGAGGGTCACCCTTGGTTGGTTATAGAGGTACTTGTCTAGGCTTCCATTTGGCATGTAGTCATAAACCAACAGCAGTTCACCCTTCCGACGGCAATATCCGAGAAGCGTCACAATGTTCCGATGGCAAAGCCGACCAATACTAATAATCTCAGCAATGAACTGTCTCATCCCTTGCCTTGATTCATGAGAAATCCTCTTCACTGCAATCTCAGTTTTCGAGGTAGGTAATACCCCTCTATAAACCCTACCAAATCCACCAGCTCCTAGTAGCTCCTGATCTCTGAACCCCTTTGTGGCGACGTAGATATCTTTGTACTTGAACTGATGCAGACTGTAGTCGTGCTCCCAATCTTCAAGAACCTCCGTGAATTTTCTTCTTTTTCTAATCACATAAGCCATAGCAAAGACTAGTATTGACAGAAAGAACAAGCATATGAAAGGCAACCCAGCAGTGAGAAAAATGGATTTCTGCTTCTTTTTCATATGGGGTAATCTAGGAAGTTGAGACAAATCAAGCCTATGAGCTTGTCCATTTACCTTAAAGCTCCATCCGAGTATATAATGAGAAGTTAAGGGCGTACCGGTTGAGGAAGAGAACCCAACATACATGGTCTCCTTGAAGATTGGCGAGAGATTGAAGGATAGAGACAAAAGGGGAGTGTTCGGTTTTTCGACATTGACTGGAGCTAATGTGACCCTGATTTGTTTCTGCACACCATGATAATCCACCCAAACTTGCATTGCTTTACCACTAATCAGACTCAAGTTTCTGAAGCCTGGAATGTTGTTTTCAGTGTAGCCAGCAGGGGAAGAATTTAGAGAGATCAGCCCATTGACATCAATCCCGACATGGTTGTCATTGATATCATATATTTCGTTGTTTTGAATCATGTCAAATTCCACTGCAAAAATGTGGTTCGTGGCATTGCCATCGTTTGTTTCGTTGAAGAGACCAAAGAAATGATCAGGCCGAGCTCCAGGAAATACTCTACGAGGAGCTATCACAAAGGTGAACCCGGGATTGCCGAAAGTTGGATATCCAGGAATTATAGCGAAGACAAATGTGGTGGAGAATGAGGGGACAGCGCCATTGGATGAATTCTTGAACGTGATGGGGTCTGGGTAGAATGCATAAGTCTTCTTCTCTTCAGTCCCATTGGTTAACTTCAGGAGGCCATTGGCAGTGAGTTCAGCTAAACCATCGAGGCTCAGATTTGCAGACCGGAAACCATTGTAGGTGAAATCGCTGGTTCCATGAGTCGGTGCTGTATTTGCCAGGAGAGAAACCGCCAGAACAATCACGAATAACATGGCTAGAGCCTGAAGAAATTAGCTGAATACACTACTCCGATGAGATAATTCGTAGTCATAATAGTGATCCAACCGATTTACACAGCATTGAATCGAATGTCGTGCAATTTAACCGTCAGTGTCCCAAACCTATGCACCCCCAACAAACCTTCAACTGATTGGTCCGAGCCTTATGACTCCCCTATCGTGTGATTGACTGATTGCTTCTAGTCTTATCACCAACTTAAAGTTCTGTAATTTGCCCGTCTTCGTATGCCATTGTAACATTTCAGTCAATGGCCGAAGTAGACCGTTACAGCCGTCAACGCGAGTTGATGATGTTTCGTCGTCTTCATGAACTCCTCGAGAGTCAATGACCGATGGCATCCGATGCGAAACTATGGCCAAGGAAGCTGTTACGTAAGGCGAGCAATCGAACAATAATATAGACAGATGAAGAAAATAAATTGGACACTAGATTTACGTGGTTCAGTCATAAAGACCGACGTCCACGGGGAGAGCAGCAGCGAATTTCACTATAGATCAAGCGATACAAAGAGATTACACACTCGAGTCACTCAAACACTCTCTCGGTGTTTCACAGTCCCCAATTGAACCCCAAACCCAACTTACAGCACAAAATTACCACGCATTCAAGCTAGAACGAAACACTCTATGTACGTCAAACAAGAATAGCGTCTTCACGTACGTATCCTGGCTTCTGCAAGTGGTGCGGACATGCAGCTTGTTTTGTTTCGCGGGGCTTCAATTTCCTTGTGGCTCTTGTGAATTACGTAGGGTTTCAGCTATCTGAAGAACTCCTGGAGACGTTGGCACATTATTTATATGTGTGCCCAAGGGAGGGCCCACCTATGCTCCTTGCTTCGGCTTCACGCTGAACTTGTGTGTGTGCGCCCAGAGTCAACACTTTGACTCTGGGCCCACCTATTTTCATTCATGTGCAGACTCTATGAGGAAATTCGTTTTTCATACGTGTACCCACTTGGGCCCACGGCCGGATTCCTTTTTCAACTTTATTTCATCTTCAGTATATCTGTTCCAGCAAAAAACTCGAGACATAATTTTAGCAATCTCCACCTTGACTCGACGTTTGAGCCAAATTGCAATCGCTTCGCAAAAAGTTCAAATTCTACTGCTACTTTCCCATAACCCCCGATGGGCTCAACCGCCACAAATATTATCCAAGTCCAAGCCTCACTTGAATTTCACCATAACTGAGAACCTCATTAGAATACCAACTCCACATGCACCTTTAATCGCTCCACAAGGATTTTCTGACACAACCTCCTTAACCACAGATAAAACAAAACCATTATCGCATCCATATCTATCAGGAAATCAAATACATACCTTATTAATTTCAACAGTTACAGCAACCATTGGCTCTATAGGCTTCACCTCACTACAAGCACCATCTGTGTCGATTACTTTGTAAGTACTCGTACTCACTACCTCAGGAGTTTCTAGTTACAATTCCACCTCAAACTGAACACTGTCCAAATCCATATTAACACTGCCACAAACACTACTAGCCAGAACTATCGGAGACTTGTCAAGGGTAACTTCTCGGCTGTCAACGGGTGAATTTATATCCAAGTACCACAACCGATTGCCCCGCTCACCTTGTGCATAGCCATGGAATATGCACATTACCCTCCAATCGAGCTTACCATCACTCACTCAAAAATAACATGGGCAACCAAACATTCTAATAATAGAATAACTAGTAACGTTACCTGACCACACTTCTTCAAGAGTCCACCTCTCAATAGTAGCTAATGGGGATCTATTCACTAGTTAGTTTACCGTACTTAGCACATCAGCTAGAATTCTCCTAGCAATACCAAACTAGAGATAATTTTTCAGGTCGTCTCTAGTAATGTTCTGTTCATCAATACTGCAAATTGTTGTGATTTCTTGGCACTAGTATGATGTTTTACTATGCCCTTTTTCTTGCAGAATTTATTTACTAGCTCTGAGCAAAACTCCATGATATTGTCAGTCTGTACATGCTTGATCGACTTACCAATCTCCGTCTCGATCAAAGCTCTTGACTATGAGATCCTGACACCAGCATCAAACTTATGCCTTAGCACAAACACCTAGGTCTTTCTTAAGCATTCAAAAGACTCTCGAACAGATGCATCCGACGTCTCCGCAGCAAAATTTGTCACTGTCTCACATTGAAGTTTATATAGGCCTCCATGCTTGATTCTTTTCATTATCACCAAAGCACCACGAACAACCTTCAGAACTTCACCTTTTGAAAAATACCTGCAACCAGTTGAATCTAGGGCACCCAAAAAAATTAAGTTCTTTTTCAATTCTGGAACATGTCTTACTCCAATCAATGTCCTCACAATTCCATCATGCATTCTGATTTTACATCACCAACACCCACAACATCCCACTCAGTGTTGTTCCCTAACTGGACTTTACCACTACCCCTGCACCGATAAGTGATAAACCAGCTTCTATTTGGTGTGACATGAAAAGAACAACCAGAATCCATAATCCATCCATCAAATGATGAATAATCAGTGACAGACAAGACATAATCAATATTATCTGCTACAGCTGCAATATTATCTATAAAATCAACTATAATTTCCTTAGGCAGTCCTAAATTGATTACGTCTGTTCATAGTAGAACTACTGTTACCCACACGTGTTCTAGATCTTCCTCTATTTTCATCTACTAAAGTAGTATATACAGATTCGCCAGATTCTCTTCTACGAATGTCCTCGCTCAGAATCAAATCTCAAACCCCAACAAATGTCAAACTTGTTGACCCAAAGAAATTACTAACAAGTAGTAATGGTAGTATTCCAGCTATCAGGCAATGAGGATAGCAAAATCAAAGCACGTACCTCATCTTCGAAATCAATCTCAACTGAACTCAACTGACTAACAATCACATTGAATTTATTGATATGATATGCAACTAACGCACCTTCACTCATCTTCAAATTAAATAGACGTCGCATCAAACAGACCTTGTTAATCGTAGAGGGCTTCTCGTACATATCTGATAGGGCTTGCATCAAATCAGCAGTGGTCTTCTCTTTCAAGATGTTAAACACGACGTTATGAGCCGATGTCAGCCGAATAACGCCCATAGCTCATCTATCCAGCAAATCCCAATCAACTTGCTTCATCGTTTTTGGTTTTTCCCCAGATAAAGGCAAGTGCATATTCATCTGGTAAAGATAATCTTCAATCTGCATCTTCCAGAAACTAAAATCATTCCCATCAAATATGTCGATTCTCACTTTTACTTCTTCTATCGCCATCAATTCACTTTAACTTAGCCAAACCTAGCTCTGATACCATTTGTTGCATAAGACGAGCGATCGAACAATAATATAGACAGATGAAGAAAATAAATTGGACACCAGATTTAGGTGATTCGGTCGTAAAGACCTATGTCCACAGAAAGAGCAGCGGCGAATTTTACTATAGATCAAGCGATACAAGAAGATTACACACTCGAGTCATTCAAACACTCTCTCGGTATTTCCCAAGCCCCAATTGAACCCCAAACCCAACTCACGGCACAAAATTACCGCGCATTCAAGCTCGAACGAAACACTCTACGTACGTCATACAAGAACAGCGTCTTCACGTACGTATCCTCTTCGTAGGGCTTCTGCAAGCGGCATGGATGTGAGGCTTGTTTTGCTTCGCACGGCTTCAATTTCCTTGCAGCTCTTTGCTTCGGCTTCACGCTAAACTTGTGTGTGTGTGCCCAAAGTCAACACTTTGACTCTGGGCCCACCTATTTTCATTCACGTGCAGACTCCATGAGGAAATTCGTTTCTCATACGTGTGCTGACTTGGGCCCACTGGAGACATAATTTTAACAGAAGTGTCACAACTAGATGAAGATGGACGAAAGGCCAATGCCCCCACAAATTTTTGCGGTGCGTCTAATACCACGTATGACTCTTCCACGGTACTGAGAATGTTGGTACATGGAGTAGGAAAGCTTAATAATTATATCTTAGAAAACGACTTGAAAATTCGGTGTGTTAAGTTACACGTGTGAAAGATCTCATATTAGAGAGTCAGTGCACTCTAAAAGAAATTAATGTAATCTAATTGATGCAGAACTCATTATAACTTTTGAGTGAATGCAAATCCAACTTAATATACTATTATAGAATCATGTTTAGATTGAGGGAAAGAACATCTAATAAGCTCGTGCATGTGTATATATGAGTTGTGTTAAAGATCTATCATATTAGGAATGGAGTGTGATGTGAGCGGTTAATATTATTCAAGTTGACCCATAATTCATTGATTAAGACATTCAAGTAAAAGTAGATTCAACTGCCTCCAAACAAAATGGATAGTTCAAATTTGCCTGGGTCTTGCTAATTTTTTATACCAATTGAACATGCCCAGTTACTAAGCAAAACCTCTATGAAATGTATTATCGTTCTGTTTGTGTCCTAAAAGGTGACAAACGGGGGAAACAATAACTTTTTTGGCCATACGCCAGGAATTGATGATATCTTTATGTTGAAAACATATTCTGTTGATGGTCTCGTATACCTAGGGTGGACTAACTAGTTTGCATTAACCCAAGTCCTAAAGTTGAGCCATACGTAAAGAAGTTAACGGTGAGATAGCTAGTATAAGCACCTAGAGGGGGGTGAATAGGTGTAAAAACAATTCCTTGAGATACGAAAGCGATACTAGGCAAATGATAGAAAGGGAGTTCTCTTTTAATTAACAAAATGAAGTACGATCAAAGTAAAGTAAAGAGTAGGGAAGAGAAAATTGAACGCAAGGTTTATAGTGGTTCGTCTTATTCCAAGCCTACGTCCACTCTTCCGCACTGACAGCCCACTGGCTGGATTTCACTATGAACAAAAGAGAAGTTACAGCACAGCTTTTCCTTGATTCCACAGTGTAAATATTCTACCACACTTCCTCAAGGATTCTCACAAATATAGACTCTCTTTTGTGTACAAGATTTCGCTCAAATGAATTGACAAGATTTCGCTCAAATGAATTGACTAAGAACCAGGGGTTTCAGACTTTGGAATTCTTCTATCGTGCACACCCTCAAACAATTGGAACGTCTTCCTTATATACTCCTTTATACCATCATACCCGTTGGCACTTACCAAAGGAATTCCTCCAATTTACCCGTTGGACGAAATCAATTAGGAAGATCATTCGAGCTATTAAAGGAACATGTTGATAGCCCATCAATCATGTTCGCCCATACAATCAGGATCTTGGTTTCCATAAGTAGAACCTTCCAAGTATACTTTGTCAATCATCGGGTCCTTAATCTTCGAGTCAATCATGAGCAAATAAAGGATTCTGTTATGTCATATCTAGCCAAGAGATCTTCTCCAGTCGATAAGGTCACATCCTTAATGAAACATCCAGCTCTGGATAGCCTTTCTTCAACGAATTAGCAACTGTTAATGAGGATGGCCCAAACCACACTATGACAATACAATTGATTAACAAGGCCTATTGATGGAATGCCTAATGACGATGAGTTCACTGATCATGAGTTCCGATGAGCATAATTCAAATGAAGTACAAGACGCGTAACGAGGATGGATTAACTTGAAGTGTGCATAAAAGTTAAATATTGAGTTAAGGAAGATCTTCAACCAAGGAACACCTTTCACTGGGGAATCTAGAGCAGGTCTAAATCACGCCTTGAGTAGTGCGCAGGTGAAGACAGTTAAATTTTCATGTGGATGAAGATAAGAAAAATAAAGAAATGATCCATTTTAAAACGTAAAACGATCAATGATAGATGATGATTAAATTATTGCAACGCATAAAATAAAAATTAAATAAAAAAATATAAACAACAACAATAATCAACAATCAACAATAGACTGGTCATCTCTGAAGACGGAACCCTCTCGAGATATGAAGATGAGAAAGTCATACATAGCAGATCAAATTAAATTGATTCTATCTGAGTGTGAATTTAAATGTTGAATTAAACTAGATTTCCTGATTCCAAATTTCATCTTTTTTTATAAAATCATTCTAATGATATTTCCGACATTTATTTTTTAATTATTTCTTCTCCCACACTAGTCATCTCCATTAGTATCCAATGTTTAGTTTCAGTTATCGAGTAGGCATATCTTCAAGAATGTGAGCTATTGTTCTGACTCAATAAAGTCACAAACAATTACCTTGTTATTTCCAATCTTTGTATGTGCATCATTAGTGATTCGAATTTAACAGTCCTTGAGGTTTCAAAGCATAATAGAATTCGACTACTTTTGATTTGAAGCCAAATTTAATAATTTAATTGATCATTAATCATACTCTATTGAACTTTAATTACTTTTTGGAATCATTGAGTTATTTTCTACCATGAATGGAGCTGGCTACGTGGTGAAGCCTTTTGGTCGGCCTCAAATCAAGGTGGCGAGGCGCAGCATTGAAGTAGGAGGCGAGGAGGATCCACTATCAAGGCCAAAGGAAGACAATGAAGACCGAGACGAGGAAAATATGAAGACAGAATGATGGCGAGGGCTTACTTAGATCATAACTGAGTGAGGGGAAGAGACACGCGACATAGGTGGACGAGGGAGGTGGGCAATCGCAGCGTGATAACAAGTGTTGCAGCCACTTGCGAAGGCCAAGATCGGTGGTGGTGCATTCTGTTCATGCACAAAGGATAAAGAAGCTGGGAGCCAACTTATTCGACAAGGACAGAGAAGCTGTGAGACAACTAATTCTACCTAATTTTTTTTAAATGGGCCCATTTTCAACCCCCTCTAGTCCAACTTCAACTTTTTGAACCCACTTTCACCCAGCCCTCTATATATTCACAACCCATATACAACCCGTTCATAAACAAAATGTGAGTCAGAAAATGCATCATGGACCCATTTCAACACCTTTAGTTACCACAAACTTACAAATTTTTTTTGTAACAGGATGGAACCCTTGTGGTGAGGCCAAGAAAGTTAATTACGGTCGTCCTTCCCATCCTAATTACACATGACAAAAAATAAAGTCCGCAGCTTTAAAGTTTGTTTTAATAAGTATATGGAGTTCTTTCTATCATAGATGTATTAATTTTTACATCTCTATGATTGACTTCAATCTGAAATTGTCACTTAGAAATACATAAAATGGCATGTGGATTGTTAAGAAGTGTTATGATAATATGGTATTACAAAATAGATCAAAAATCTTATTTCCCAAAAATGACTTCAAATTTGTCATTTCTCTATCATTTATTTTTATCTTAAATTAATTTTCACTTTTATCACTCTCTACATGCAAATTTCTTCTTTCCCTTAACAGATATTGTTATATTTGGGGTTTTACTAAGAAAAAAAAAAAAAAAAAAAAGAGAGAATAGAAAAAGAAACATTGAAAAGTCAAAAGAAAAAGGGAAGTGGGCGCTTCACCTTATAAAGGGCCCGAGAGCTCACTTAGAGAGAAAAGAAAGAAAAGGAGAGAAGAGAAAGAAGGGAAGAAGAAGAAGAAGAAAGGGAAAGAGAAGATGGGCTCTCACGTTCTTGTCACAAACGTCTCATCAAGCCGACTAATCTCCAATTTGCAACACTTTGTAAGGGTTCACATCCCTTGTTCATTCAATCGGAGTAGTTTTAAATTTAGGGATTGAAATTCAAATTATTGGATATTTGTGCCGGAAAAGTCTGATTTTTGAATCGTTGAGCTGCATATTTATATAGAATCGATAGTTTAGGTGTTGTGGAGTTGTAAGATTTTGCAAATCTCAATTTGAGCTTATGGTTTGCTCCAAACAAAATTTTGAAATTGTTGCACATGCAAGTCAAATTCTGAATAGTAAATTTTGATGCTGACTTTCAGTCGTTTTTGATGAGCTTTTGGGGCAGCCAAATGGGGGTTCTTGTAGTATATCAAAATGGCTTTCTATGCACTATACGGTTGCTAGAAACGCGGTCTGTTTTGAGTGCAAGAAGTGAGGACACATCAAGCCCAAGTGTCCCTATGGCACCCCTTAAACGGCCCTCGATCCACTAGGGTCACCACAATCCACTTGCCTTTCTCTTGACCTGATAATATATTACTCTGATACCAAAGAGTTATAATAAGTCTATAAGTCCTAGGGGTTTATATCTTTTGATCGGTCCCTTGCGTAGTAAATATAGCGGAAGCACATTCAACTATTCCCCTCCTGAATTATAAAGCGATGCACACCAACTAAAACTTTTATAAGTTAAAGCTAAACACTTTTATTTACATAGTTTGATGGACATCATTAGTCGGTACATCAAAATGCCAAGATTTTTCTAAACTCGTCTATTTTCAAAAGGTACACGACTCTCTAACAACCATGTACATAGGTCCATCAGTTAGTGTCGGCGGTCCAAAAATGCTTCATCTGCTGACCATCACTCTCGATCACACTCAGTCCGGTCCATTAGCTGGTGGCGATGGCAACGGCCCCAGCGTACTCCCATCATAGCAGACGAACACAGTCAGAAACTCCTAAATCACTAGGTCTATATCAAATTTTGAGTTGTGATATGACTTTCCTTCTGATGTTGGATTTCTGGATATTATGATTGTGTGGTTAGTGCTCAATGTCTTTGTGAACCCTAAGGGGTGTGTGGGAATGCGCATATTAGCCTATGATATCCTTATGGGCCAAGCCACCGGCTAATAATAGGTGAAGACTTTACTAAGGGGGAATCTTGGTTGTTTTGTCACGGGCGTTACGCATGATCATGGCTAGACATTGAGCATGAATTGGTCAATGGAATCGATCATTGACATGTAATTTCAGTTTGGTCAATTGAATGGACACTAACGGTGTATGGTTTGATGAGATGAATAAATGGAATGGACCATTGATACATGTTTTATAAGATTGGCTGATGGAATGGACCATTGGTATTTTCAGTAATTGAGTTATGATTATATAGTATGTTAAAATGAGTTAGGATTGTGTTTTTAAATTTGCATAGTGATTTTTCGATTTGCTTAGAAGAAATGTGTTATTCATTGAGC
The DNA here is from genome assembly GCA_017140325.1 of Eucalyptus leucophloia subsp. euroa. Classification (NCBI taxonomy): domain Eukaryota; kingdom Viridiplantae; phylum Streptophyta; class Magnoliopsida; order Myrtales; family Myrtaceae; genus Eucalyptus; species Eucalyptus leucophloia. The sequence goes on from CM029478.1 coordinate 40,361,982, forward strand.
TGTAGTAACTCACTCCTCTCATCTACTTGTTTTTCAGGTTCTTCAATAAGCTGCAAGTAGGGGAGAACTTTTGTGGTTGGGACTTTTGGTATGACTTGTATATAATTGATAAGTTTATAAGTTAGTCTTTGTAGAAAGTATATGTTTTGGGTTGACAGATTATAGAGATACTATGATATTGTAACAAAATGCCCTTTCTGTCAAATATATATATCAAGCTGAATTTTAGTTATGTTGAAGCTGCATCCTTTGGTGAAAGGACGGTCGTGTTATGCCATTTTTCTTGTGAATCAGGGTGTGACAATCATAATCCACCCACCCAAACTTGCATGGCTTTACCACTCATCAGGCTCAAGTTTGTGAAGACCTCACCTGGACTTGGAGAGTATCCTATCGGTGCAGATTTTACGGAGGTCAGCCCATCGACATCGATCCCAACGTGGTTATCGTTGCTATCAAGGAATTCATGGTTTTGGATTGTGCCAAATTCTACTGCGACAATGTGGTTCGAGGAATTGCCATTGTCGGTTTCATTGAAGGGGCCAAAGTAATAACAAGGCAGAGCTCCGGGAAATTTCTCTATGAGGAGCTAGCACGAAAGCGAACTCGTAGCCGCCCAGAGGTGGAGACTTGTAACTCATAGTGAAGACAAACGTCGTGGAGAAAGAGAAGACAGATCCACTGGATGACTGCTTGAACTTGATTGAGTCAGAGTAGAAGGCATGGCTCTGATTCTGTTTGGTCGCGTTGGTTAACATTAGGAGGCCATTGCCAGTGAATGTGGCTAAACCATCTAAGCTAAGATTCGCCGACAGGAAACCACTGTACGTGAAACTGCTGGCATCCTGAGCGGGTGCAAAGTTCGCAAGGGGGGAAACCGCCAGAAGAATCACGAAGAACTTGTCTAGAAGCTGGGGAAATTCGCTGGATGCAAGCTCAGAAAATATAGTTCGAGTCTCCCTAGGATCATCAAATTGAATCTAATACAATTTCAGCTTCCAGTGGCCCCACTTGTTTCACTAGATATGCACAATTAACTCGTTGAATTTTCCAATCCTAGGGACCCTACCATTAAATCGTGCAAGGATTCAAACTTGGTGTGCAACCAAAATCGTACTCCGCCTCTAGATATTGTTTTCCAGGCTGTGGCCCTTGAGAATGACTCCTCGTTTCTGTGATTAAACTGATTGGCCTGAGGCTTTCCAGTAACTGAAAAGTCTTCAATTTATTGCCCGCTTCTATCGCCATTTTCCGCATGTTTGGCCCAAATAGACCAAAGCGTCGGTCTACGGACACATCATTCTCGATAAGGTCAATTCATCCTTGGACAGTTGTCAATGACCCGATGCATACGCAGAGTGCCAAATGTTACGAGGAAGTTTCACAGCACGAACAAACTTTCTGTCGATAAAATTACCAAATAAATCCTAGATGTATTGTATTATGTTTAATATAGTCTTTGCATATGATTTAATCAAAAGATAATATTAAATATTTTCATATAGTTTAAGAAATATACTAAACATGTTGAATAAATTAAAATTAAAGATCATATTATATATTAAGTAAAATTTCATGAATTATATTAAATAAATTAAAAATTTATTGATCACGTTGCAAATTGAAATAGACTAAATTGTTATTCTTCCCCTTCGTGCAGAGGCTTGCTTGAGAAAACCCACGAAGTCATCTCTTCCTTCTGTACGGCTGTGGCAGGAAAGCAAACCTAGACTTATTATTCCTTTTCCGCTCATTACTCCTTGGCCGCACAAGTAAATATATTTATAAAATAGATATGTGAGCCCCTTTTTTTGGTCTTGTAGTGCCGGAGAGTTTTTTTTTTTTTTTTCTCTTTTTCTTTTTATTTCAACTGTAACAGAGAATTTCTCTGTGCAGTAAAACTTGGATATTTATCCAACCGGGTCTGAATTCGTAAACGTTTAATTGTAGATGAGTCAAGAGCATTATTTGTTTCGATAATTGGTCTTTATCATTCTTTGATCGAGTAATCATTTTCAGTCCTGAATAGATTTGTTAGCGTCTGACTTTTATGTTCTCTGTAATATTAAGGAAATTTCGCCACTAGTTAGTGTAATATGTGTCAAATCCAGAGTTTCTCATTTACTTAGTTTTCATAAACAGGGTTATTCCTTGTTCGTTTGAAAGGAGTGCTTACCCTACAAAAGAAGCGCATTAACATCCTGAGAATAAATTTTCTCACTTGATTTTGTGAAAGACTTTATTGCCACAACATCTATGTTAGCATTCAATATGGCATCACATCAGAGATCCTTTCATCACATTAACATCCTGAGAATAGTTTTTCTGCCAATGGTATATAGGCATTAATAATATAAAAGCCTTGTAAAAGGTGGACTTGCTTTTATAATTTGGAGGCTGTCCCAAAGGGGAAATCGAAAAACAAGACAGTTTGCGCTAATGTAGAAATTCTGAAGAACATCTAATTGTACACTGCAGAAATTGGTTAAGCATTGAATCTTATGTTACAGTTTGCATATAATTGCAGAGTTGCAATTATTGATGTAAAAGAGCACTAGTTTGGTAACTACTTTGGATCTATGAAATGTGCTTTCAATTTAATATACCGAGCTTAAGACTCATCTTCCACCAGAGAGGACAGAGTTTGCAACAGAAGATGTCTGAGAAAATGCCTTGTCTACGCAAGACGGATAAGACGTGCCGGACCCACTAAAACCTTCATGATATGCAAATTGCAATCTACTTTTTGAAATACCAAGAGATGATAACTCCTCTAATGCGAGATCCCATTCCAAGTACTGCACTACTTGACGCATGCGCGGTCTTGCAGTTGGCTGAGACTGGGAGCACAACAATCCGAGTTGCAACACTAGCTCCACCTCCTTCGCCACAAAGTCCGTCCCTAAGTTCGGATCTCTTGCCTCTAGAATGTCTCCTTTATGTTGGAAATAATATCGAAGATATCAAAGATTCCGAGATCCAAATCTGCTGGTAATCCTAATCAAGGATTGATTGAATTGGAGAAAGAGTAATTTGTGGGATCTATTCAGTAAATAGGAAATTTATTATTCATTGTATATCATTTCCTTTTTTACTTTTGTTCTTTCTTACATTATAAATGTATACAATGTAAATGTAAATGAATCAATACAGAACAGAAAACCTTTTTCTCCATTTTCCCAGTCGACTTCTGTCATGGTATCAGAGCGTATGCTCCTGGCCTAGCTTCCGCACATTTGGGATTGCCATTGTATTCTTTCTGAGCTGTTGTCGCACGACTTTCACCTGCGAAACAGACCAGCAAATCGTTAGGAATTCCACTCATTTTTTATCATGGCCAAGAACAATGAAAGCCCATCAACAGAGGAGACACTTACCTCAGATCCGGTTGCTCCCTCTGGGGGAGAACGAACCCCTGTTCAGCAACCGGTTCCTACCTTTGATCAGACTGCCGCTCAAATCCAGTGGCCTCTGAATCTTGCTCCAGCTAACTGGTATCAAATGTGGACACAATATCCATCTGGTTTTGCACCGTCTGCAGCGGGATCAGCTGAAGCATCGGGGCAATCGAATATGGGTCAAGGACCCGGATATGTCCCGGGTCAGGGAGCGAATCCCTACCCGGGACTCCAACCCGGATACACGATTCCGGGTCAAGAATCCGGATCTATTCCGGGTCAAGGGACAAATCCCTACCCGGCACTTCCTCCCGGATACATGCCTCTTGTTTTCCCGGTCAGCGGCGGCCGGCTCCGAGCCCGCGATCCTTTATACACATCACGGGCGGATGGTCCGGAATTGCGTCTAATTAGTATCCAGCTTACCGGACCAGAAAATTATTCTTCGTGGGCTCGAAATCTCCGGCGGGCTCTTGTGACGAAGGACAAGGACGGGTTCCTTGACGGAACCGTCCCCTTCCCGACCGATGAGCGTCTCCAGCGCCTCTGGCGGAAGTGCAACCAGCTGGTTCGCACTTGGATCGAGAACACGCTCGCCCCGGAGGTTGCCGCTGACTGCCGCCGACCGAAGACTCTAAACAAATCTGGGACAGCATCCGAGAGATGTATGGCCGGCTCGACCGAGCGCGGCTCTTCAACATAACCCAAAATCTGACTAAGTTGAAGCAAGGGAACCTCTCGGTTACCGCTTGCTTCAACCGTCTCTCATCCCTGTGGAATGAACTCGAATCAGCGGAAGAACGGTTAGAGGGACCCGAAAGCACTCTAAGACAATATAAAGAAATTAAGGAGAGAGAGAAAGCTACAAGGTTTCTACTCATCCTCAACGAGTCTTACTCGACGTTTCGATCCCAAATTCTTGCCATGGAACCTCCACCGTCTCTCGGCCGAATATATCAGTTAGCCGTCTAAGAAGAAAATCAGCGACTTGGCTCCGCGGGAAACGCTCGAACAGGAGAGGGTTTGAGTCTTGCCGCTTTTCCAACTGGTGGCGGCTCCGGAAAGATGATAATCGGCAGCGATGGAGTCGCGATTGGGAGAAGCGGAACCCTCGAAGCTTCTGGTCGTGTTGCTGCAGCGGCAAGAAAGAGTGAAGGGAACCCTAGCTATTTTGCCTTGGACGGACAGGATTACCGCAGAAATCGGATGGCTGGGATTTGCTGGAAAAATCGAGCGGCTGGGATCTTCGCGGTGAATCGGACGGCTCTCGAATGCCCATCTTTTCCGCTGGATCGGACGGCTCATATCAAGCCACGACAGCTCCGGTTCACAGAGGATCTAACGGCCCACGAGGTGCCACGTCATCAGGGAGGGGCAATGGGCAAAATGGTAAATTTAAAAATAAATACTGTGATTTTTGCAAACGTCCACATCATACCGTTGATACCTGCTGGAAATTGCATGGGAAACCCACTGACAAAATTAAAAGAGAAAAAGAATCATCAGCTTATCAGGTATCCGCACAAAGGATCGACGGAGCACAACAAGGAATTACTCAGGATCAGTACCAGAATATTGTGAAAATTCTGAATCAACTGAAAATTGAAGACAAAAGTGCAGGATTTTCAGGTACTTTTCTTTACAAGGAGAATAATTTCCCAGTAAATACATGGATAGTCGACTCAGGAGCTAGTGATCATATAATATGCAATGAGCATTTATTTTCCAATATCGACAAAGGATCACGATCCCCCTTGACAGTGCGACTTCCAAACGGAAATGTCACCCATGTTACAAAGATTGGAACTGTGCATCTTAGCCCAACCTTTGTGCTTCGAAATGTCCTGTGCATTCCCAATTTTGAATTCAATCTAATCTCTGTCTCCAAAGCTTGCGTAGATAATTCTTGTCGTGCCATATTCAATTCCGACAATTGTTTCTTTCAGGACCATTTGACTGGGAAACTGATGGGCTTGGGTAATGTTGCACAAGGACTGTATTTCTGGATTGATTCCCCAGGAGATTTAGAATCATTAAATAAAAGCGTTTCTTGTAATGCTATTAGTCGGAATAAAAATCTCCTTTTCCATCAAAGATTGGGTCATAGTGCATGTTTCCCTCATTCAAAGTGTCCAATATGTCCTCTAGCTAAGCAGTCTCGAATGTCGTTCCCAACTAGTACATCTCGAGCACATAGAGCTTTTTCCTTACTTCATATGGACATTTGGGGTCCTTATCACACTCCTCATCGTGATGGGTCTAGATTTTTTCTAACAATTGTTGACGATTTTACGCGGGGAACTTGGGTTTATCTTATGCAATCCAAAAGTCAAACATTCACTCATCTTTCCAATTTTATCTCTCTAATTGAGAATCAATTTGAAAAATCTGTGCAACGAATTCGTACAGATAATGGGCGGGAATTTTTCACTTCTGATTGCACAGAATTCCTGTCTTCTCATGGGATAGTTCATGAAAGTTCTTGCGTTTACACTCCACAACAGAATGGAATTGTTGAGCGCAAGCATAGACATCTTTTGGAAGTAGCTCGCGCATTGAAATATCAAGCTTACATCCCTGAAGCTTTTTGGGGAGATTGCGTTGTCACAGCTGCTTATTTGATTAACCGCATGCCTAGTCGGATAATAGATGGCAAAACTCCTTTTGAAATGCTATACAAGAAGCGACCAGAGAATAATCACCTTCGAGTGTTTGGTTGTTTATGTTATGCAACAAATGTTGGTCCCTTGGATAAAATGAGTCCTCGTGCCACACAATGTGTCTTCATGGGTTATCCTACAGCCCAGAAAGGATATCGAGTTATGGAGCTTTCTACAGGGCATTTCTTTATAAGCAGGGATGTCACCTTTCATGAAGATGTCTTTCCATTCAAGGATATGATATCTGCATCAAATTCATCAGAAGGCGACCGGCCCTTTCTTTGTGAAGAAGACTTATCTATGCCTTCACAGTATCTAGTTGTTGTTCCAGAACCATGTCCAACTGTTCCACAGGAAACAACAACTTATGAAGGACGGCCACCAGAATTATCTCCAGAATTACATGAAGATTCTACAACCTTGAATACATCAGAATCTTTCTCAGTGCCTACAGAAATAGTGGCTGAGCCACCTCGACGTCCTAAACGGCAAACTCGCCCACCTACATGGACCAAGGACTATATTTGCTCTGCATCCAGTTATCCAGGTACTCGGTATCCTATCTCTTCATATGTCTCCTTTACTAAATTATCGCCGGGACATATGTGTTGCATCAGTCGTCTCTCAGAAGAGCAGGAACCATCCTCATTTCATGAAGCATCACGTGATCCCCGGTGGCAACGTGCAATGGAATCAGAACTCAAGGCATTGATGGAGAATCATACTTGGGATATTGTGCAGCTTCCTCCACATCGGAAACCAATCGGATGCAAATGGGTCTATAAGATCAAATTTAAGGCAGATGGTTCGGTTGAGCGCTATAAAGCTCGACTAGTAGCTAAAGGATTCACGCAACGAGAAGGCTTCGACTATCATGAGACATTTTCTCCCGTTGCTAAAGAAGTCACTGTTCGTTCATTCTTTTCCATTGCAGCTATTCGAAACTGGTCCTTACATCAGATGGATGTTCACAATGCTTTCCTTCATGGTGATCTTGATGAAGAAATTTATATGGAACTTCCACAGGGATTACGCAGACAGGGGGAGTCTCGGGTGTGTCGTCTACGCAAATCCCTGTATGGATTGAAACAAGCATCTAGGCAATGGTATGCTAAATTCACTGCTGCATTAACTAGTGTGGGATTTCGTCATTCCAAGCATGACTATGCCCTATTTACATGGAATTCAGGTAATTCATCAATCTATTTGCTGATATATGTTGATGATATACTTGTTATGGGAAACAATGACCTTCATGTTGCGAAATTCAAGGAATACCTGCATTCTTCTTTTCATATCAAGGATTTGGGACCTCCCAAATACTTTCTTGGTATTGAGATTGCACGATCCGAGAAAGGTATCAACCTTAGCCAAAGGAAGTTTATCCTAGAAATCGTTTCTGAAGCAGGATTATCTGGATGTAAACCAGCTGTCATCCCAATTGAACAGAATACCAAGCTAACCTCTCATGAATACGACTTGACTTCCTCTTTGTCTGTTGAAGATTCTTTGCTCAAGGATCCATCTGGATATCAGCGACTTGTTGGAAAATTAATATACCTTACCATGACAAGGCCTGATATATGTTATGCAGTACAGACACTCAGTCAATTCATGCATAATCCAAAGCAGTCACATATGAACGCGGCTTTGAAGGTAGTAAAATATTTGAAGGGATGTCCGGGGCTTGGAATATTTCTATCTCGTGATTGCAACATGAAGATGACAGCCTTTTGCGACACAGATTATGCTACTTGCCCAATGACTAGAAGATCTATTACTGGATTTTGTGTTAAATTGGGAGAGTCGTTAATCTCATGGAAAACGAAGAAACAATCAACTGTGTCATTGTCATCAGCCGAATCAGAGTATCGAGCCATGGCAAAGACTACGTGCGAAGTGATCTGGATACGAGGATTACTTTCAGATCTTGGACTGCAGGTCAGTGGACCAACTTATTTGTTTTGTGATAATGATGCTGCACTCAAGTTGGCAGCAAATCCAGTCTTTCATGAAAGAACAAAGCATATAGAAGTTGATTGCCACTTTACCCGAGATAAGATCAGAGAAGGGATCCTTGTCACCAAAGGAATTGGGACCATGGATCAACCAGCAGATATCTTCACTAAACCGTCTGTGTCAAAGACAACACAAATATTTATTGAGCAAGCTAGGCGTCCTTGATATATACAGGCCACCAGCTTGAGGGGGAGTGTTGGAAATAATATCGAAGATATCAAAGATTCCGAGATCCAAATCTGCTGGTAATCCTAATCAAGGATTGATTGAATTGGAGAAAGAGTAATTTGTGGGATCTATTCAGTAAATAGGAAATTTATTATTCATTGTATATCATTTCCTTTTTTACTTTTGTTCTTTCTTACATTATAAATGTATACAATGTAAATGTAAATGAATCAATACAGAACAGAAAACCTTTTTCTCCATTTTCCCAGTCGACTTCTGTCACTTTATCCCAGCAAGAAAACACCCAGTCCACCAATATCACGTCCTCCTCCTCCCGAGCCTCGATCGGCCTTCTTCCACAAGCAACTTCAAGCAAAAATGCCCCGAACGCAAAAACATCTGCGCTCGTAGTGGCCCTGGCAGTTCGGGTGTTCTCCGGGGCCAGATATCCATGAGTTCCCACCAAATGGGTAGTTTGAGGATCTGTACCGTGATCATATAGTCTTGCAAGCCCGAAATCTCCTAACCTCCCATTTAGTTCTGAATCAAGCAAGATGTTGCTAGCTTTGATATCCCTGTGAATCACTACTTGTTCCCATCCTTCATGGAGATAAGAGAGGCCATGTGCAACACCTTTGATCACTCTAAATCTCTGGCTCCAATTGAGGGTCACCTTAGGTTGGTTATAGAGGTACTTCTCCAGGCTTCCATTTGGCATGTAGTCATAAACCAACAGCAATTCACCCTTCCGACGGCAGTATCCCAAAAGCGTCACAATGTTCCGATGACGAAGCCGACCAATACTAATAATCTCGGCAATGAACTGTCTCATCCCTTGCCTCGATTCGTGTGAAACCCTCTTCACTGCAATCTCAGTTCTTGAGGTGGGTAATACCCCTCTATAAACCCTACCAAATCCACCAGCTCCTAGTAGCTCCTGATCTCTAAACCCCTTTGTGGCAACATAGAGATCTTTGTACTTGAACCGTTGCGGACTGTAGTCGCGCTCCCAATCTTCGAGAACTTCTGCGAATTTTCTTCTTTTTCTAATCGCATAAGCCATAGCAAAGACTGGTATCGACAGAAAGAACAAGCATATGAAAGGCAATCCCGTAGTGAGAAGAATGGATTTCTGCTTCTTTTTCATATAGGGTAATTTGGGAAGTTGAGACAAATCAAGCCTATGAGCTTGTCCATTTACCTTAAAGCTCCATCCGAGGATATAATGAGAAGTTGAGAGCGCACCGGTTGCAGAACAGAACCCAACGTACATGGTCTCCTTGAAGATCGGCGAGAGATTGAAGGGCAGAGACAAAAGGGGAGTGTTGGGTTTGTCAACAGTGACCGGAGCTAATGTGACCCTGATATGTTTCTGCGCACCATCATAATCCACCCAAACTTGCATTGCCTTACCACTAATCAGACTCAAGTTTCTGAAGCCTGGAATGTTGTTTTCAGTGTATCCTGCAGGGGAAGATTTTATAGAGACCAGCCCATCGACATCGATCCCAATATGGTTGCCGTCGATATCGTGGATTTCGGGGTTTTGAATTGTGTCAAATTCCACCGCGAAGATGTGATTCATGGCATTGCCATCGTTTGTTTCGTTGAACAGACCAAAGAAATAACCAGGCTGAGCTCCAGGAAATTCTCTATGAGAAGCTATCGCAAAGGTGAACCCAGGACCGCCCAGAACTGGATATTCGGGAACTATAGCGAAGACGAATGTGGTGGAGAATGAGTGGACAGCGCCATCGGATGAATTCTTGAACGTGACGGCGTCTGGGTAGAAGGCATAACTCCCCTTCTGTTTGGTCTCATTGTTTAACTTCAGGAGACCATTGCCAGTGAGTGCAGCTGAACCATCGAGGCTCAGATTCTCAGACCGGAAACCATTGTACGTAAAATCGCCGGTTTCATGAGTCGGTGCTGTGTTTGCCAGGAGGGAAACCGCCAGAACAATCACGAATGACATAGCTAAAGGCTGAAGAAATTAGCTGAATACACTACTCTGATGAGATACTTAATCTCATCTAATTTCTATTGTCAGTGTCCCAACCTGTGCTCCCCACCAAACCTTCAACTGATTGGTCCGAGCCTTATGATTCCCCTGTCGTGTGATTGACTGATTGCTCCGAGTCTTATCAGCAACTTAAAATTCTTCCGTAATTTGCCCGTCTTTGTACGCCATTGGCCACATTTATGTAATATTTGATTTTTCAACTAAGTAATGGGACCACTTTTATTTTAAAATTAAAAAAGGAAAAAGAAAAAAAGAGAGAGGGTTGAAAAAGTCAAATAATAGGGGGAAACTAGTGGGGGAGGACGCTTGCTCTTTTAAGCCCAAACCAGCTCAGGAAGAGAGAGAAAGAGAGAAAGAAAAGGAAAAGAAACAAAGAAGAGAAAATGGGTTTCTCTAATGTGCACCTTTGAGACTTTGCTGAGCGCGCCTTCCGCTTTTCCCATTGAAGTAGTTTGGATTTAGGGCTTGAAAATTTGAATTATTAAAGATTCGCGTGGCAAAATCTTATTTTTAAGTCGTTGACCTATATAGATACACACACATACACGCATACACACATATACACATACATATAAACAATATTTTAGAGTGTTATGGAGCTATAAGATTTTACCAATCTTGATTTGAGTTTGCAATTTATCCAAAACAAAATTTCGAAATTTCCCACACGCAATGAACAGCGTGTGTCCAACATATTCGAGCATGTACTTTGTTAGTTTTTGACTTGATCTTGAGATAGTCAAGTTGGGATTTTTGTAATATATTTGAACGAGATTTGGTACGTTTGACACTTCCTCTAGACTTATCCCTATTGGTTTTAAATCCAATCCTTGTGACCATAATTTCTTTGTTCAAGATACATTTCATGGATACATTATGTTACTTTTTTATGTGGATGATATAGTTATTACTGGTGATGATCAGCTTGACATTACGAAATTATAGTAGTATCTTAATAAACAGTTCAAAATGAAAGATTATGGGTGACTCAACTATTTTTAAGGCTTGGAGGCTTTGTCTGATACTTCTAGTTATTATATTTCTCAAGCCAAATATGTCATTCACCTTATTTCTCAAGCTGGCCTCGTTGATAACAATATTACTTCTACTCTCAATAAGTTGAATGCCAAAATGATAAGGGAAGAACTCTTCAACAAATCCTATAATTTACTAACAGTTGATTGACAATCTTATCTTAAATATCTTGTTGTTACTCATATTCACATCGTCTATGCTATTCACATGGTTAGTTAGTATATGATAGTGCCTCATACAACTCATTTTGCTACAATCCTTCGAAATTTTACCATGTTAATGGTACTTTATTTCATGGCCTTCACTTTTCTGCTAACTATATCTTGGAATTGACAACTTTTTTTGATGTTGACTGGGTGGGTGACCCTCAAGATTATCACTCCACTCTAGGCTATTATATCTTTCTAGGAACACACTTATCTCATGGCGTATCAACAAACAAATATTGCTCACTCTAGTATAGAAATGGAATATCGAGCTCTTGTGGATATGACATAAGAGTTATTATGGTTGTGGCCAGCATTACCAAAATAAATTCAGTGGGCGCTTCCATAGAAGATAATGGCTTTGATACCAAGTTAAGAACAATAAAGCAAAAGAGAGAATTATGAAATTTTCTATATATTTTGGATGTGTGTAATAAAAAGTACATCAGCCTACTTATAGGTTTTTTGTTATAACTATCTAACATATCAATCAATATATATATATATATATATATATATATATATATACATACACACACACATATATAAGTACAATCAAAGGAAGACACGTATGCAATCTTGAGAGATATAAAAAATCAATAGAATTATCAAAATAACTCAAAAGTTAAAAATCCTTTTCGATAAATCCCTATTTATCTTTAACAACTATAAATCACTTCTTGCTACCCTGATGGAGATAATGCAGGCCATGTGCAGCGCCTCTAATCACTCTAAAATCTATGGCTCCAAAGTGATGTTGGTTTTTGGTTCGTTGTATAGGCACCCGTCCAGACTTCCACTGGGGATGTAGTCATACCGCAACAGCCGATCACCTTTTGACGCAACAATAACGAAGGAGCATTACAATGTTACTGTGGCAAAGACGGCCAGTACTCACAATCTCCGCCGATGAATTCTCTCATCCCTCGCCTTGATTCAAGTGAAACTCTCTTCCCTGCAATCTCAGCCCCTTGAGGTGGATAATGGCCCTCTGTAGGCCCTGACAAATCCAGCAGCTCGTCATAGCTCCTGATCCCTGAATCCTTTTGTGGCTACATGGAAATATTTGTCCTCGAACCTATGAGGATTGTAGTCACGCTCCCAGTCTAGAACCTTTGCAATTTTCTCTTTCGTCTTATAAGAAGGAAGCCACAGCAGCAGCCAGCAGACAGGATTTCTCCTCCACGTCACATTGGGTAGTCTAGGAAACTGAGACAAAACCAGGCTCTGAGCTTGTCCATTTACAATGAAGCTCCTTCCAAGAATGTAATGAGAAGTTAGTAACGAGGTGGTTGAGGACGAGAACCCCAAGTACATCGTCCCCTTGATGATCGGCGAGAGATCACCGGACAGAGATAGAAGGGGAATCTTCAGTCTCTCAACATTGCTAGAAGGTAATGTGACATTGATTTGCTTTTGCACCTTCGAAATCCACTAGAACTTGCATAGTTTCACCAGTCATCCCACAGGGGCAGATTTTACAGAGGTTGGCTGGCCCATTGACCTCAATCTCAATCTGGTTATCATTGACATCATGGTTTTAAATTATGTCAACTTATACCGTGACAATGTGGTTCGTGGCATTGCCAATGTTGGTTTCATTGAAAAGGCCAAAATAATTACTAGGAAGAGCTCCAGGAAATTCTCTATCAGGAGCTAACATGAAAGCAAACCTGTAACACCCAGAGGTGGATACTTTGAATCACATTGAAGACGAAAGTTATGGAGAAAGAGTAGACAGATCCACTGGAAGAACTTGACTGGGTCAGGGTAGAAGGCATGACTCTGCTTCTTTTGGTTGCAACGGTTACTTTTAGGAGGCCATTGCCAGTGAATGCGGCTAAACCATATATGCTAAGGTTGGTCGACCGGAAACGTGAAACTGCTGGTACTGTGAGCTAGTGCAAAGTTTGCCGGGGGAGAAACTGCCAGATCAATCACAAAGAACAGGTCTAGAAGCTGAAGAAATTCGCCGGATACACTACTCAGAAGATATTGTTTGAATGTCCTAGGATCAAATTGAATCTAATGCAATTTCAGCTATCAGTACCCTGACTCGTGTCACTATATTTTTTATGAATAAAGAATTCACGTGTCAATGGTGCATATATTATAGGGACCCTTCTGTTAAATCATGCAATGATTCAAACAAACAAGTAATAATCCTTATAAAAGGTGGACTTGCTCTTATACTCTAAAGGCTGACCAAAAGGGGAAACCAGAGGAGGCAATTTAAGCTAACGCAGCCATTCCCAAAAACATGTAAAAATATAATGCAGAAATTGCTGCGATCCATAGAATCTTAAATTACAGTTTACGTATACCCAGAATCGCAAACTACTAATACTTGATGCACAAGAACATTAGTTTGACTTTACTTCGATTTATGAAATGTGCTTTCACTTTAATATACCAAGCTTAAGACTCATCTTCCACCAGAGAGGACAGAGTTTGCAACAGAATAAGTCTGAGAAAATGCCTTGTGTGCGGAAGACGGATAAGACGTGCTAGACGTACTAAAACCTTCATGAAATGCAAATGGGAATCCACTTCTTGAAATGCCGAGAGATGATAACTCCTCTAATACGAGATCCCCTTCCAAGTACTGCACTACTTGACGCATGTGTGGTCTCGCAGTTGGCTGAGACTGGGAGCACAACAATCCGAGTTGCAGCACTAGTTCCACCTCCTTCGCCACAAAGTCCGTCCCTAAGTTCGGATCTCTTGCCTCTAGAATGTCACCTTTATCCCAGCAAGAAAACACCCAGTCCACCAATATCACCTCCTCCTCCTCCCGAACCTCAATAGGCCTTCTTCCACAAGCAACTTCAAGCAAAAATGCCCCAAACGCAAAAACATCTGTGCTTGTAGTGGCCTTGGCAGTTCGAGCGTGCTCCGGGGCTAGATATCCAAGAGTTCCCACCAAATGGGTGGTTTGAGGATCTGTACCGTGATCATATAGTCTTGCAAGCCCGAAATCTCCTAACCTCCCATTTAGTTCTGAATCAAGCAAGATGTTGCTAGCTTTGATATCCCTGTGAATCACCTTTTGTTCCCATCCTTCATGGAGATAAGAGAGGCCATGTGCAACACCCTTTATCACTCTAAATCTTTGGCTCCAATTGAGGGTCAGCTTCGGTTGGTTATAGAGGTACTTGTCTAGGCTTCCATTTGGCATGTAGTCATAAACTAACAGCAGTTCACCCTCCCGACGGCAGTATCCAAGAAGTGTCACAATATTTCGATGACGAAGCCGACCGATACTAGTAATCTCAGCAATGAACTGTCTCATCCCTTGCCTTGATTCGTGAGAAACCCTCTTCACTGCAATCTCAGTTCTTGAGGTTGGTAATACCCCTCTATAAACCCTACCAAATCCACCAGCTCCTAATAGCTCCTGATCTCTGAACCCCTTCGTGGCAACATAGAGATCTTTGTATTTGAATCGATGCCGACTGTAGTCGTGCTCCCAATCTTCGAGAACCTCTGCAAATTTTCTTCTTTTTCTAATCGCATAAGCCATAGCAAAGACTAGTATTGACAGAAAGAACAAGCATAAGAAAGGCAGTCCGGTAGTGAGAAGAATGGATTTCTGCTTCTTCTTCACACGGGGTAATCTAGGAAGTTGAGATAAATCAAGCCTACGAGCTTGTCCATTTACCTTAAAGCTCCATCCGAAGATATAATGAGAAGATATGATCGTACTAGTTGCGGAAGAGAACCCAACGTACATGGTCTCCTTGAAGATCGGCGAGAGATCGAAGGACGGAGACAAAAGGGGAGTGTTCGGTTTGCCGACATTGACCGGAGCTAATGTGACCCTGATTTGTTTCTGCGCACCATCATAATCCACCCAAACTTGCATTGCTTTACCACTAATCAGACTCAAGTTTCTGAAGCCTTGAATGTCGTTTTCAGTGTATCCTGCAGGGGAAGAGTTTACAGAGACCAGCCCATTGACATCGATCCCGAGATGGTTGTCATTTATATCGTACAATTCGGCATTTTGAAGCGTGTCAACTTCCACCGCGAAAATGTGGTTCGTGGCATTACCATCATTTGTTTCGTTGAAGAGACCAAAGAAATTACCAGGCCGAGCTCCAGGAAATTCTCTATGAGGAGCTATCACAAAGGTGAACCCAGGAGCGCCCAGAGCTGGAAATTCGGGAACTATAGCAAAGACGAATGTGGTGGAGAACGAATGGACAGCGCCATCGGATGAGTTCTTAAACGTGATGGGGTCCGGGTAGAAGGCATGACTTACCTTCTGTTTGGTCACGTTGGTTAACTTCAGGAGGCCATTGCCAGTGAGTACAGCTAAACCATCGAGGCTCAGATTCGCAGACCGGAAACCATTGTACGTGAAATCGCCAGTTTCATGAGTCGGTGCTGTGTTTGCCAGGAGGGAAACCGCCAGAGCAATCGCGAATAACATGACTAGAGGCTGAAGAAATTAGCTGAATATACTACTCTGATGAGATAATTCGACGTTCCACTGATGATTTAAACGATTTGCACAGCATTGACTTTAATCAAGTGCAATTTCTATTGTCAGTGTCCCAACCTGTGCACCCCCAACAAACCTTCAACTGACTGGTCCGCGCCTTAATGATTCCCCTGTCGTGTGATCGACTGATTGCTCCGAGTCTTCTCACCAACTTAAAGTTCTTCCGTAATTTGCCCGTCTCTGTACGAGAGAATATTGGCCTAACACAACAAATAGAAAGGACCACAAAGATGCGACACGTGCCCAAAGTGGGCCCCAACTTCGGACTCTTTCTTCTCTCTCCTCTGCACGTTCTCTCGGAGCCCACCACCGCACTAGCAACAGCAACAAAGAAGCAAAGCCATTTGGCAAGGGGGGACGATGGGTTTCGATGGAACTGCGGCGGCTAAGAGCTTCGAAGGAGGGCAGCTGGCCAGCGCCAGGCCGTGCGACAGCTGCAGGTCCGCCAAGGCCACCGTGTTCTGCGAGGCCGACGCGGCTTTCCTCTGCCTGGCCTACAACGCCGGCGTCCATGGCACCAACAAGCTCGCCTCCCGCCACAAGCGTGCCTGGATGTGCGAGGCGTGCGAGCCCATGCCGGCAGCCTTCGCGTGTGGGGCCGACGCCTCCGCCCTGTGCGTCGCGTGCGACATGGACGTGCACCTGCCAACCCCTCGCCGGCCGCCACGTGCGAATCCCTTTAAAGCCCTTCTTTCGACGCGGCCGCTGCTGCCGCCGGGCCCTTTGCGACGAGCTCCGTCCCCGACTTCCTCAGCGGCGAGTGCTGCGGCCCCAAGAAGGTTGCGAAAGGGGCCGGAGCGGAAGCCAGAGATGCGTTCTGGAATGGAGAGAGAGAGAGAGAGAGAGAGAAGGCGCAAAGAAGAAAGAGTCTGAGATTGGGGCATTTTGGACACGTGTCGCATCCTTGTGATCTTTCCTATTTGTTGCGTTGGCACATTGTAGTCAATATTTTCTCGTCTCTGGCACGACATTTGCGACATTTCAGAGAATGGCCGAAGTAGACCAATACGTCCGTCAGCGTGAATTGATGTTTCGTCTTGTTCAGCAGTGTGTTTGACATCATGTATGACTTCCATGATACTACTTGAAGTAGGAAAGCCTAATAATTCTATGTTGAGAACGACCTGAAAATTTAGTGTGTTAAGTTGCACGTGTAAAAGATGACACATCAAAGATTCAATGCACTCTAAAAGAAATTAATATTAACCTAATTGACTCCCAACTTATTGTAGCTTTTGAGTGAATACAAATCCAACTTATACTAGTAATATAGAACGATATTTAGATAAAAGGAGAGCACATATGAAAAGTTTGTACATGTGCACGTATGATTTGTGTTAGAGATCTCTCATGTTGAAAAATGAGTATAATGTGAATAGTTAATATTATTCAAGTTGACCCATAATTTATTGATTAAGATATTTAAGTACAGGTAAATGCTTGATTACTAAGGAAAACCTCTAGGAAATGTATTATTGTCATGTATGTACCAAAAGGTGACAAACAGGGAAACAATAACTTCTTTTTTTTGGCCATGTGCCACGAATTGATGATATCTTCATGTTGAAAACATAATCTTGTGTACCTAAGGTGGACTAAATAGTTTGTATTAACCCCAAATCCTAAATTTGAGCCCAACACGAAGAAGTTAATAGCCCAAACTAGGTTATGATAATACAATTGATCCATAAGGCCCATTGATGGAATGTCTAATGACTATGAGTTCACCAATCATGAGTTTTCAATGAGGATAACTCAAGGAAGTACAAGACACGTGACAATGATCAATTAATTTGAAGAGTGCATAAAAGTTAAATATTGGGTTAAGGAAGATCCTCAAAACCAGGGAACACCCGTCACTAGGGAATCTAGAGCAGGTCTAAATCACGTCTTGAGTGGGCGCTAGTGAAGACAGTTAGAAATCCATGTGGATGAAGATGAGAAGAATAAAGGAATGATCCATTTTAAAGCTTAAGAAGATTAATGATAGATGATGATGAAATCATGGCAACCCATCAGAAAAAATAACAATTGACAATAGACTAGTCATCTCTGAAGGTGGAACCCTCAGAAGAAACGAAGGTGAGAAAGTCATAGGTAGCTAAATCAAATTAGATTGATTCTACGTGAGTGTGAATTTGAATTTTCAATTAAACTGGATTTCTTGATTCCAAATCTTGCTTTATTATAAAAGCATTCTAGTGATATTTCCTAATGTTTTTATTTTTATTTTTATTTTTATTTTTATCTTCTCAGGCACTCGAGTCATCTCCATTAGTATCCAATGTTTAGTTTTAGTCATCGAGTAAGCACAGCTTCAAGAATGTGAGCTATGTGTTTTGATTCAATAAAGTTTCACACAATTTTCTTGTTATTTCCAATCTATTGTTTGTGCATCATTAGTGATGCAAATTTAGCAAAGTCCTTGAGGTTTCAAAGCATATTAGAATTCAATTGCTTTTGATTTGAAGCCGAATTTAATAATTCAATTGATCATTAATCATCATCTATTGAATTTTAATTACTATCTGAAACCATTGAGTTTTTTGCTACCATGATTAGAGCTCGTTACTTGGTCAAGCACTTTGGTCGGCCTCAGATTGAGGTGGCGAGGCGCGACATTGAAGTAGGAGGCAAGGAGGATCCATTGTCAAGGCCAGAGGGAGACGATGAAAACCGAGACAAGAAAAATACGAAAGCAGAATGATGGAACGGGCTTACCTAGATCAGACCTAAGTGAGTGGAAGAGACGCGACGGAGGTGGACGATGGAGGTAGGCGACCGCGGCATGACAACAAGTGTTGGGGCTACCTGCAAAGGCCAAGATCAGTGGTGTTGCATCTCTGTTCATGCACAGAGGATACAGAAGTTGCGACCCAACTGATTCAACCTAATTTTTTAAAATGGGCCCATTTTCGACCCCATCTAATTCAACTTCAACTTTCTGAACCCACTTTCACCCAGCCCTCTAAATATTTACAATCCATATACAACTCAGTCATAAGAAACATGAGTTAGAAAATATTTCGACCCCTCTAGCTACCACAAACTTACAAAAGTTTATGTAATATAATGGATATGCTAAGAAGGCCAATTATGGTCGCCCTCCCCACCCTCAAAAACAAAGTCCGCAGCTTTAAAATTTGTTTAAATAAGTATATGGAGTGCTCTATATCATAATTGCATTATTTTTTACATCTCTGTGATTGATTTCAATCTCAAAAGTAATCAGTAAGGAATATATAAAATGGCACGTGGATTGTTAAGATGTATTATGATAATATGGTATTACAAAATAGATAAACTATCTTATTTTTCAAAAAAGAACTATGAATATGTCATCTCTCTACCATTTATTTTTTCTCAGATTAATTTTCACTTTTATTATCTCTACACGCAAATTTCTTCTTTCCTTTAACACACATAGGCGCGTGCAATTTCGCTAGTTTTTTTTTTTTCCCTCTCTCTTTTTGATCTAACAATTTCACTAGTTATTAGAGAAAAGAAATCAAAGAATTTACTTCTTCCAAATTGTTCCTCAAATGTATTAATTTCTTTAGCTTCCAAATCTCTACCTCAACAGCTTTTGATAGTAGGCAAGCATGGTAAATAAGACTAATTTGAGTCACTCAAAACACAGACAACAAATTTAATTTTGCCCCAATTCCTATATCTAGGGTTAGGTTTCGAAGAATATTTTGGATTTAGCTCCATTCTGTAATCCGAGGCAAACGAATGTTTGAAACGATGTTGTTTTGCACTAGTTTTGCAACATCCCCTTCTATGTACTGCACTACTTGACGCATTCTTGGTCTCGCTGTTGGCTCCAAATGGGAGCACATCAGTCAAAGTTTCAACACTAGCTCCGCATCCTTCGCCACAAAGTCTGTCCCTAAATTTGGATCTCTTGCCTCTAGAATGCCACCCTCATCCCAACAAGAAAACACCCTGTCCACCAATATTACATCTTCCTTCTCCTGAGCCTCAATCGGCCTTCTTCCACAAGCAACTTCGAGCAAAAATGCCCTAAACGCAAAAACGTCCGTTCTGAAGTGGCCCTGGCGGTTCGAGTGTTCTCCGGGCCAAATATCCAAGAGTTCCCACCACATGGGTGGTTAGAGGATCTGTGCCATGATCGTATATTTTCGCAAGCCCGAAATCTCCTAACCTCCCATTCAGTTCTGAATCTAACAAGATATTGCTAGCTTTAATATATCTGTGAATCACTACTTGTTCCCATCCTTCATGGAGATAGGAGAGGCCATATGTAACACATTTGATCACTCTAAACCTTTGGCCCCAATTGAGGGTCACCTTTGGTTGGTTATAGAGGTAATTGTCTAGGCTTCCATTGGGCATGTAGTCATAAACCAACAACAGCTCACCCTTTCGACGTCAGTAACCGAGAAGCTTTACGATGTTCCGATGACGAAGCCGAACAATACCATTGATCTCTGCAATGAACTCCCTCATCCCTTGCCTCGATTCATGAGAAACACTCTTCATTGTGATCTTAGTTTCCGTGGTGGGTAATACCCCTCTATAAACCCTACCAAATCCACCAGCTCCTAATAGCTCCTCATCCCCGAACCCTTTTATGGCAACATAGAGATCTTTGTACTTGAACCTATGCAGACTGTAGTTGTCACGCCCCGAACCCCGGGCACACACACATCCCTCGACGGTCGACTAAGTTGCGACGTTCCTAAGACATGTCGCCAACCCAAATGATTTAGGCATATGCGGAAGCAAAATAACAATTTCCAAACAAAAACCAACATGGGATAGAAAAGCAGAACAATCAATTTACACAAAACATATTTTATAAACAAACCAGGTAAGTTCTACAAAGTTATATACAGAGGGTCTAAATCCAAAAAGAGGTACTGAGTCCTCTACACTCCGGACTCTTCAGTCACGGGCTCTAGGTCCTCCACGACACCATCAGGGGTGTCGATGTCCATAGGATGCCCTATTTCCTAATCCTCGGTCCTGACAAGAGGCCCGTCCAAATCCTGTATGGGACCCTCCCGACCCCCTTGAGGAAAGTTGATGAACTGCGCTCTGAATCGATGAGGTACCAACTAAGGTAGGCCTTCTTTGACTCAGACCGTGGACTCAACCAACTCACAGGTTAGGTTAGTCCTGGGTATAGGAAAATAGGAGTGCTGAAAGTCCATCATCCGTGGAACATAACATACATGCTATACCTCCATCTAAGGACTTGTAAAGATTTAAACCACAATGGGGTGAGACAATGTCTCAGCGAGTCTACACCCTAAATCTCAATTAGGAAGATAATTCATCTAGAGGTAGCCTAATCATACACCATACAAAATTTACCTCGCCTCAGCACCTCTCTGCACATTAGTACATCTTATATAATATATGCATATAGTAAGTGCACTCAATAATTGGAACACTTCAACTCATATTAATCACAGGGGTCATGATTATAAAGCCAAATCGTTATGACATGTCCCATTTCGTGCCACACAATTTTGTCCTATAATCTAGCGCAATTATCTCACTCATTCAAGTATTTCAATTAATTACAACCCAATGGCCACGGCCAACTTAACAGTCGGCAATCATCCAGCATAACCGGGCGTCGTGTCGCTTCGTCGGGCACGGCAATGTCTACATCTAGACGGCATTCCCGAAAGAGCATCGACCCAGCCTTCACTGCGGCCAGCATCCGTTGACAAGGGACATTCCCAAAGGAGCATCATCCGGCGTAAATGCATCGTGATGGATTTCAATAGCGATCACACACCCATCCAATCTCGCCCAAGGACATCGTGCTTTGCACTCAAATGCCTCAATTTCAAATAATGTATTTGGCCTATTTTTTTCATATTAAAAACACCCGGTAAAATAATTGTGCATGGATACACGATCAAATTGAACCATAAAATGTGGTATACTCTCTTTTAAAAATTTCACGATTTTATATACTACTTAAAATATTTTTGGTGTCAAAACCCGACACTTGGTATTTTTCTAATTAAATACCAAAACTTTATATTTTTGAAATAATAATTTAAAAATCATTATTCAGCATCTTATTGCATAAATTAGCAATTAACTTCACAAATCAACTACACCACAATGATCAGTTTGAAATTCTGACAACCGACTATCTTGATATAATTTACACTAATTAATAAATAATTAAATGAGTTGCATTTAATTAAATAAATTGCAAAATATTTAAATTAAAACACTTAATTAAATTAACATAAGCTAATCTAGATAATCTACTTAGACTAATTAAACTAATTAACTAAACTAGCTACATTCTCTAATTAAACTAACTAAGCCACCTAACTAACAACCTAACTAAACCCTTAGCATAACTAACTAATCCTAGCTAACCTAGTTACATGAACTAACTACACTAATCTCTAATTAGCCTAACTAATCCTCTCTTAAGTGCAATTAACCCATAATTAGAGTTTAAGAGGTTAACTCACCGGTTTAGTAAACAAACTGGTTCATGGCGACCGCGGCATGACAACGACCAAAACTCAAGCCTACGACGACATCAAGGGAGGTCCGAAAGGGGCTGAAAAAGGCCTAGCAAGCCTCACAGTTTGCTACTGGGGCCGGTTTTGTGGAGGGTTGAACCGGTCGGGGTTGAGGCGGTTCGGCTTGGCCAACGGCATGGGGACGGGTAGTGCGATTTGGTGGTGCGAGTAGGGCAAACAGTGGCAGCTTGGGCGACTGGCTGGCAGCGACTGAGGTGGCAACGAGGACCAACGGTTTAGGGACGTGGACCGGTTTGGGCGGTTGCTCGACTCACGAGCGGACGAAAGGGGCGCAGGCTGCTTGGACGGGTGGCGGTGGCTAGTTGTTTCGGCAAGGGGTTGGAGGTGGTGGTTCAACAACAATGGAGGAAGAAGAAGCTGAAGAAGAAGATGATGCAGTGGATCTACTATGCTAGTCGACCAAGGGGGGAGGAAAGGAGAGGGAGAGAGGGGAACCAAGGGAAGACAATGGCCTTGAAAGTCTTGGCTTGAGTCAATGGGCTTGCAAGAAAAATATCAAGGCACTCAAGTGTTCATCCCTCAAAGTCTTCTGCCCTTAGCTGTCCAAGCTTCTCCCATAAGCCATTTGCTTCACAAATCTTCACCAAAGGACTTCAATTTGGTGCCCAAAATTCAGCAGCCAGCAGCCCCTATGAATTTTGCACCCATTCATCTCAATTCCTCACCAAACAACTTTAATTTATTGGTCACACATGCCATGGCAGCAGCCTAAAATAATTTCTCTTCAATCTCTCACAAAACAACTCACTTTGGTAGCCAAAATTCCACACCAAAGTGCCCATCCGAATTTCCTTGATTTAATTTGCCTAATTTTTATTTTTCCACCAAAATTCCAGGCTCGCCAAAAATTCTTCAAATGATGCGACGACATCCTAAAAATTAATCATGACATGTTAGAACTTTTAATTCCCAAAACCGAGTTTAATTTCGTGGTTAATTTCGATTGGACGCAATTTTAGCGTAACCTAACCTACAAGGTAGCTTTTAGAAATTTTATCACGGTTGACCCGTGGTTGATAATTTTCAATCCACATTTGTACATCTCCAACTCATTAGTGACTCTTGGTTATCGTAAAAATCTTAAGATTTCAATTATGGGCACATGGTATAGAATCGACAGAAAAATTAGGCTAGTGCCATTCGATGCGAATTTTGCAATCAAGTGGAATCACCCACCATTTAATCACACCATTCCATTGAATCGACCTATTCCCGATCTCGAATCGATTATAATAGTGCTGTATTGACCCTTGCTAATTATCACGGTCGAGCAGTCGATTTCTGATCGAATTCTCAAGTCTGTCTCGTTTATATCCCTTAACGACTTCACCCAATAGATCAATTATCTCATGATCATCTAAGAGAAAAAGGCTATAGGCGTGTCAATAAAAAGCCCATTTCATTTAATCAAAACATGGTCGAAAATTCAGAATTTCAAAGTAGTCGCGCTCCCAATTCTCGAGAACCTCAGCAAATTTCCTATGTTTTCTTATCGCGTTAGCCACAGCAAAGACTAGAATGGACAGAATAAACAAACATATGAAAGGCAGTCCACTAGTGAGAAGGTTGGATTTCTGCTTCTTTTTCCTATGAGGTAATCTGGGAAGTTGAGACAAATCTAGCCTTTGAGCTTGTCCATTTATCTTAAAGTTTCATCCGAGGATATAATGAGAACATTGAGAAGTATAGAGCGAGCCAGTCGAAGACGAGAGCCCAACATACATGGTCTCTATGAATATTGGCGAGAGATTGTAGGACAGAGACAAAAGGGGACTGTTCGGTTTGTCGACATTGAGAGGGGCTAATGTCACACTGATTTGTTTCTGCACGCCATCATAATCCACCCAGGCTTGCATTGCTTTACCACTAATCAGACTCAAGTTTCTGAAGCCTTGAATGTTGTTTTCGGTATATCCAGCTAGGAAAGTGAAAGCTTTATTTAATTAAAGGGCTTAAGGCCCTGTCCGCCCAAGCTGGGCCCAGAAAACCCGGCCCATGGGAAAAAGAGCCCGTGGAAAGAATAGGGTATAAAAGGGAGAGAGAGAGAGAAAAAGACGTCTATTGGAATCGAATTACGCACGTCTTTTCTCTCCGCGTTTTCTCTCTCAAAAGGAACAAAGAGGGCATACGACTTCTAACTCTTCCCTTCAAGGCTTCATCGGATCGAATTCGACCGGATTTTCTTCCTCAATTGGCGTCGGTGTCTAATCGTGGATTAAAAGGTACGCTCGACTACGTGGTGTGCTTTAGGATCGGTGATACGTGTCGTTTTCTTGGGCTTCGTCTTCCGCTTGATTTAGGGGTTCGATTCGGTGTCGAATCCGGTTTTGGGATCCGTTATTCCCTACATTGGTATCGAGCCCTAGTTCACGTTTTCCCGATCAATTTGATGTGTTTTGGTTGATTTTTCGCAAAAGGAACTTCGGCCGTACGGATCGGGCGAGCAATCCCGACACC
Source organism: Eucalyptus leucophloia subsp. euroa (assembly GCA_017140325.1). NCBI lineage: Eukaryota > Viridiplantae > Streptophyta > Magnoliopsida > Myrtales > Myrtaceae > Eucalyptus > Eucalyptus leucophloia. Next base: position 40,387,006 of record CM029478.1, read on the forward strand.
CGAGACTTCTTCGGCCTTTTTCATGAGTTTTCGAATGTCAAAAACGAATTCTCGAAAGCACCGGGAGAAAGGCGACGTCGAGACGAGTCTAGAGATGTCTCGAGCGCGGCGGGAGACGCCGCACGCGCCCCACACGCACCGCCGGAAGGCGTTGCGCGTGGGCGCGACGCGCCCGGAGCGCTCGATCGCCCGGCGCGTGCGGAACACGCGCCGGTCGGCGACCGGCGCGTGCGCGCCGCCGGCCGGCGACCGGCACGCGCCGGTCCACGGACCGACGCGTCGACGCCGGATGACGTCACCCAACGGCCAAGAACCGCTGGGGTGACGTCATCGATGACGTCGCGATGATGTCGGTTGGCGGCGGCCCCAACCCGCGAACCGACCCGACCCGGCCGGGGCGATGGCACGCGCGTGGCACGTGCCGCTGACGTCTGCGTGACGTAAGCCCGCGCACGCGCGTGGCACGTGCGAGCGGTCCGCCCGAGCGGTCCGACCGGTCTGTCCGGTTCGTCCGGTCCAACCGGTCCGACGACCGACGAGCGTTGACCGGCGACGACCGTTGACCGTTGACTTGACCGTTGACCGTTGACCGACCGTTGACCGTTGACCCAAAAAAAAAAAAAAAAGGAGGAAAAGAATGTGTTTCTTTTTCAATTAAGTCTATGTGGATTATATGTAATCCCTTATTTGTTCTGCATTTGTTGCGGAACAATGCCTCCCTAAGGTTGCGCACACCTATTCGCGCGACCGATGAACAAAAAGGAAAGGCATCTAAGTTGATAGTTGAGGATGATCATCGATGGGAGAGTGGTGACTTAATTGATCACGTCCTTGAAGTCAACGGAAAATTCAACAGGTCATATAGAATGGTCGTCCTATGTCACGATCGAGAGATGGTGCGATTTTTCATAAGCACTCTTCCACACGAATGGCAAGATGTGTTGAATCGCATATGGGATGTCAACGGAGCTGCTTCCTATAAGAAAATTGTAATAGATTTTGTAAATGAATATTACTCGATTGTTACAAGGGAAAAGATTAAGAAATTGAACAAAAGAGGATTTTTCCCAGTTCGTGTGCTGACTATGTGTTAGTTGTATTGGCTGATGTATGTTAAGTGTGCTTTGTGGACATATAATGTATTGTTTATTACCCGATTGTTATTGATGTAACAACTGATATGTTAGTTGTATTGATTGAAAGCATTATTGTTTTATTGAAATTCAATTATCTGTTGCTTTGCTATTTATTCTTTGGTTCTGTGGGTATTTAGCTATGGGTAGTTATAGAAGTTTTTGTAGCTTCGTAAAATTGATTTTGCATATGACAATCATATTAATGATAGTTTTAAGTTAGGATTTTTGGAGGATGATTGGAAACGTAGTGACCTTTTGATTCTGAAGCCTTACTTGAAATTATTCATTAATATGATGGGTCTATGCAAATAGGGATGCATAAATGATAGGCATTAATAATTCGTGCATATTTGTCTGATTTGTTCAGATCAATGGCTTTAGCCACAAAAAGCATAGTTGCCGAGCTGAACAAAGGTGAAAAGCTCAATGGTGACAACTATGAGATTTGTCAAATGAAAATCCAGTATGTGCTGGAAGAGCAAGAAGCACTTGAGGCTCTTGTCATGACCATGGTAGAACTCCGAAGAGGGAACCACCGAACAGCACAAAAGGGACAAAGAAGCTTTTTCGTGTGGAAAAGAATGAACTCTCTAGCTCGCATCACGTTGCTGAGCAGATCGAAAATGACGTCATGCGAGAGTTTCGGCGTTTTGACAATGCCAAGGAAATGTGGGAGGCATTGGAAGCTAGATTTGGTCACACTTCGGTGACTAGATCGAGGCAGCTCACTATCGGTTTGACTCCTATAAGAAGCCTCATGGTCGACCATGAAGCAACATCTTAGAAAGATGTCAAACATGATAACCGAGCCGAGAGACGCTGGCCATGTCCTCACGAGATGAGCAGCAAGTGCAAGCGGTGATTCGTTCCTTGCCTCGAGTTGGGAGCATATGAAGGTGCACCCGACTCATAATGAAAATATCAAAACCTTTGAGGATGCAATGCGTCATCTTGAGCTGGAAGAGGACCGCTTTGTTGGCGGCTAAGCCGGATGCTGAACTTTATCATGCTAGTTCTAGCTCAAATGGAGCTTCGAGCTCCAAGCGCAAGCGCCCTAGCTGGTTTGATAAGGGGAAAGGCAAGGAAGAAGCTGGTCCTTCAGGGAAGAAACCCAAATTTAACCAACATGATAGAGGAAAGCGTCCTCACATGAAGAAGCTAGCAAGGGTGAAATGCTACAACTGTGACAAGAAGGGTCACTATGCTCGCGATTGTCGTGAGCCAAAGAAGGTATGCACCCCTTGTACTTTTCAGAACTTTACTTATGTGTCGAGTTACGTGTTCTTAACGAGTCTAATCCTTTGTGGACCGTGGATTCGGGAGCGACGGACCATGTAGCGAAGGATAGAGGATCCTTCGTGGAATTCGACGAGTACCAACTGGAACTAAGTGGATCTATGTGGGAAACAACTCCGAGCTGAAGTGAAAGGAATTGGCACATGCCAACTGAATATGCGTGGTGGACGCACTTTGTTCCTTCATGATGAGCTGTATGCTCTGGAGATTTGTCGGAATTTAGTGTCTGTATTAATGTTGGTTAGATTAGGTTTTAATGTGAACTTCTATAGTAGAGGTGTGAATTTGTTTTTGGAGACAAATTACTATGGTTGTGGCTATTTTCTAGATGGTTTTATTGTATTGGATATTGAGTATATTAATGCAAATGTTTGTTATTCCCTTATCACATCTTCTAATACCTATGATAATGATGTGAATGTGTGGCATGCTAGGCTTGGTCACATTGGCCAACAACGTATGAATAGACTAGCCAAAGAGGGCTTGTTAGGTAATATTGAAAAAGTCGATTTACCCATATGTAAGCATTGCCTAGAAGGGAAAACAACACGGAAACCATTTGGGAAAGGGAAAAGAGCTGAATTTCCTTTGCATTTAATCCATTCTGATGTCTGTGGTCCAATGAATGTGAGAGGAAGGCATGGGGCTGTTTATTTCGTCACATTTATTGATGATTATACTCGATTTGGATATGTCTATTTGATTTCTCATAAGTCTGAAGCAATAAGTTGTTTCAAAAGATTTATGAACCTGGTAGAAAATCAATTAGACAAGAAAATAAAAACATTGAGATCCGATCGAGGTCGAGAATACTTATCTGATGAGTTCAGAAAATTATGTGATGAAAAAGGAATAGAAAGACAATTGTCTATTCCGTATACTCCTCAACAAAATGGTGTTGCGGAGAGAAGGAACAGAACCCTGCTGGAAATGGTTAGGTCTATGATGGCGCATGCTAACTTACCTATCACCTTTCGGAGTGATGCATTGTTAACTGCTGCCTATATACTTAACCGGGTACCTTCCAAATCAGTTACTTCCACTCCATATGAGTTATGGACAGGTAGAAAACCGGACTTAAGTTTTCTTAAGCCATGGGGTTGTGCTGCCTATACACATGAGTCCTCTCACAAATTTGGGAAATTAGGTCCTAGAGGAAAGAAGAGTATTTTCATAAGATACTCAGAACACTCAAAAGGGTACTCAAAAGGGTATGTGTTCATTGGTGAGCAGGAAAGTGGGAGTGTAACTGAATATGAATCACGAGATGTCACATTCTTAGAGGATGAGTTTCCTAAGAAGGGCGAAATAGGGGAAGATCACTCCCTATTTGAGACTTTGGATCAAGATAATGATATTGGTGGAGTTCATCCAAGTGGGAGCGTAATAGGGAATGATGTGCAAAGTGTACAATCTCCCGTAAGGCGAACAAGTCGCCAAAGTATTCCCGTCGACGTTTTGACATTGAAGGGGAAATTTTTATGGTTGCTCCACAAGATGAGGATGAGCCAAGAAATATCAATGAGGCTCGAAGTGCCCTAGTAAAGAAAAATGGATTCGTGCAATGGAAGAGGAAATGGAGTCAATGGAATCAAACCAAGTCTGGGAACTGGTTGATCTTCCAAAAGGACGCAGAGCTATTGGGAACAAATGGGCTCTCAAAATACAGCGAAAGGCTGATGGCTCGATAGAAAGGCATAAGGCTCGCCTTGTGGCGAAGGGGTATAATCAACAGGAAGGAATTGATTATGAAGATACGTTTTCTCCTGTAGTGAGATTTACCTCGATTCGCATTATTCTGGCAATAGTGGCAAGTCTGGATCTTGAGTTACATCAAATGGATGTAAAGACCGCTTTCCTCAATGGAGAATTAGAGGAAGAAATATATATGGAACAACCTGTTGGTTTCATAGTGAAAGGCCAAGAAGAAAAAGTATGTCGACTTTTGAGGTCGATATATGGTCTTAAGCAAGATCATCAAGACAATGGTATATACGTTTTCATAATGCCATAGTGGCATATGAGTTTACAATGATTGATGAGGATCATTGTGTATATATCAAAAGATCCAAGGATCAATTTGTGATCATATCATTATATGTTGATGATATACGATTGCCGGAAGCAATATGGAGTTGGTTAATACTGTCAAGAGATGGTTGTCTTCTAACTTTGAGATGAAGGATATGGGTGAGGCTGGTACATTCTTGGAGTTAAGATTTCGAGAGATCGTTCGAAGAGATCGTTGTCTCTTTCGCAAGAAACCTATATAAATAAGGTTCTTGAACGATTTCGTATGCAAGACTGTAAACCCATAGACACTCCTATTGCAAAAGGTGAAGGATTGAGCCATAGATTGTGTCCAGGGACTCCACAAGAGAAGGAACAAATGAAACATGTTCCTTATGCTAGTGCTGTTGGGAGCTTGATGTATGCTATGATGTGTACAAGACCCGACATATGCTTTGCAGTTGGAATGGTGAGTAGATACCAATCCAACCCGGGTCCAGCACACTAGAAAGCTGTGAACAGAATACTGAGGTATCTGAAGGGAACTGCTGATTTCAAGTTGAATTATTAAGGAAAGGATCTGCAACTTGAAGGCTATTCGGATGCTGATTGGGGAGGAGATTTAGATGAAAGGAAATCTACCTCTGGATTTGCTTTCTTACTGAACAATGGCGCCATATCATGGAGCAGTAAGAAGCAAACGTGTATAGCTTTGTCCACGATGGAAGCTGAGTTCGTGGCATTATCAGCAGCGGTACAAGAAGGAGTTTGGCTTAAGAGATTTTTGGATCATTTAGGTGTTATTGAGAAAGCTGCAAATCCATTGTTGGTTAATTGTGATAGCCAAGCAGCTATAGCGTACACCAAAGATCCAAAGTATCATGGCAAGACCAAACATATAGATACCAAGTATAACTTTGTAAAAGATATGGTTGCACGAAAGGATGTGAACTTACGGTACATATCTACGCATAGAATGGTAGCGAGATCCCATGACAAAGCCAATACCTAGAGATGTATTTTGTGGTCATGTAAAATCTCTAGGATTGCGTAGAGTCGATGTACTTGAATTGTAATTTCCCGAGTTGTTCACATTTATGAGATTTTGTTTTTCATTGATTAATGCCTATGAATCTATGTGTGATATTTATGCATCTTAATGCTTAGTGCATTATTTTAAGTTGAGAAGTATGTCGGACAGATATAAGATTAGCCCACTCACACGGGTAATCGCCTCTATTTACTTGTGTGATAAATAGAGATGAGACTGATTTTAAGCTTATTATCTAGGTGATAATCGAGAGCTCAAGCTTAAAATACGTATGTCGCCTTAATCGAGTGTTAAGATGAGGACATAATACTATAGATGTCCGAAAGTAAAATAACCCACATATTTTACTTTATCCGTCTATGATGCCGGATGTGAGTTCGATGAATTTTGTGAATGAGTAGATACGTGAACTCAAGTTAGACATTGGGTATGTCGAACTATCATCATGTACGGTATTGAAAGGTGTAGACATACGCTCCATGGGAAAGGAGTTAATACCGTAATACGTATTTCATACTACGTATGCATGAGACGACCAATAAGAGTGGCAAAAAGTTTGATCTCAACTTTTATGGCGTGTGAGACTCTTGAGGAAAAGAGTTCCTCAATTTTTTGTCCCCTCATGACTCTTACTTATTCTCAAGATTTCTATTTAGTGTTTGCTATCTTAGGGTGTTGCCAATGGTCATGAGATGATTCGATCTAATGGGGCATTTCTAGAAAAGCAAGCTGGACTGAAATTGAGAGTTTGAAGGAAAGAGGAAGATCGATTTTGTAGAATCACATTATAGTTTTGTATTCACTGGTCGACCAATTATAACTGTCTTTGTGATAATTATAATTGTGAATACAATATATATATATATATATATATATATATATATATATATATCATGTTTAAAAGAGATCAAGGGAGATATAAATGTGATCGATCGATCTAGGGTACTGCATACTAAATCTACTCGAGTGAGACGCCCATTATGAGCCTGCTATATATTCCTAACGAGATGTATAGCAACGAGCTCTCAAAGTATCTTTGGTCGCACGGATTATTCACCGGTATGAATGTTGAAGAGAGGTAAAGAGAATTCTTTCGGCCCACCTTGTGCGAGTGGGAGATGAAAGCTTTATTTAATTAAAGGGCTTAAGGCCTTGTCCGCCCAAGCTGGGCCCGAAAACCCGGCCCATGGGAAAAAGAGCCCGTGGAAAGAATAGGGTATAAAAGGGAGAGAGAGAGAGAGAAGACGTCTGTTGGAATCAGAATTACGCACGTCTTTTCTCTCCCGCGCGTTTTCTCTCTCAAAAGGAACAGTAGGCATACGGCTTCTAACTCTTCCCTTCAAGGCTTTATCGGATCGAATTCGACCGGATTTTCTTCCTCAATTGGCGTCGGTGTCTAATCTGTGGATTAAAAGGTACGCTCGACTACGTGGTGTGCTTTAGGATCGGTGATACGTGTCGTTTTCTTGGGCTTCGTCTTCCGCTTGATTTAGGGGTTCGATTCGGTGTCGAATCCAGTTTTCGGGGATCCGTTATTCCCTACAGAAAGATTTTACAGAAGTCAGCCCATTGACATCTATCCCAACATGGATGTCATTGATATTCATTGTTTTGAACCGTCTCAAATTCTACAGGGAAAATGTGGTTCGTGGCATTGCCAATGTTGGTTTCGTTGAAGAGGCCCAAAAAAAAAAAAAAAAAAAAAAAAAAAAAAATTAGGCCGAGCTCCGCGAATTTCTCTACGAGGAGCTATCACAAAGGCGAACCGATGACCGCCTAGAGCTGGATATTTGGGAATTATAGCGAAGACGAATGTGGTGGAGAATGAGTGGACAGCGCCACTGGATGAGTTCTTGAGCACAATAGGGTCGGGGTAGAAGGCATGACTTACCTTCTGCTTGGTCACGTTGGTTAATCTCAGGAGGCCATTGCCAGTGAGTACAGCTAAACCATCGAGGCTCAGATTTGCAGACTTGAAACCACTGTACGTGAAATCGCCAGTTTCAGGACTCGCTGCTGCTTTGGCCAGGAGAGAAACCGCCAGAACAATCACGAGGAACATGGCCAGAGGCTTTGAAGTTACTATAATGATGCAAGAGACTTGCCAGCATCGAGTCCAAACTCATGCAATTTCAATCATCAGCGCCGCAACTTGTGCACACCTAACGAGCATCCAGCCGGCCTTCAGAATGAATCCTCTGCCGTGGGGTTAACTGATCGGTCCGGGTCGTATTATACCTCTGTCATGTGATTAACTGATTGGTCCGATTTTCATCAGCAGCCTTCTGGGACTCGCCTATTTCTGTACGCCAATTACACATTTTAGATAGCCGCCAAAGTAGACTAAGGCGTCCGTCAACGTTAGTCGATGTTTTGCGGTCTTGGTCTTCCCAAAGCCACAGTCATCGCCGAGTCAGTAACCGATGGCGTACGATGACCGCAATGTCCCCACAAATTTCTTCTGGAAGCTCACGAAGAAGGACAATGTCCCCACAAATTTCAACCGTCTGTTTAATATCATCATGCTGAGAGGATAAGTACATAAGAATAGTCAAGCCTAGGAATCTTATCTCCGACGTTGACCTGGAATTCGGTGCGTCGGGGTACAAGTGCTAGAGATCCTACATCGCAGATTTAGTGCAATATGAAATAGTTAGTGTATCCTAATTTGCTCTTATGTTAGTACAAAGGGATATTTGGATTTAGGAGACATATCCAATAACCTTACGCATATGCACGTATGAGTTGTGTTGGAGCAATCCGTATTAGAGATTGAGTGTGATGTGAGACGTTAATAATGTTCTAATTGGACCCATAATTCATTTATTTAAATATTTAAGTGAAGTTTGATTCAGCTAATGTATTAATGGGTTTGCCTTGGGCCTTTGCCTTCCATATAAAAAATTAATTCAAATTTGTCTTGGTCTTTACTAATTACAAATTCCAATTTGATAAACACAATTATCAAGGGAAAAGTATTAAAAAAATCCTAAATTTTTCGCATCGGTGCCGATTTAGTTATAAACATTTTATTGGTGCTAATTTAATCTTAAACATTTTTTATTTGGTGTCAATTCATGCCGTTCGACTAATTTTGGCAAAATTTTGCTAATGTGAACACTGGCCGGTTAATGTGGCATGATTGGAGTTGATGTTGAAAACTTTTAATAATATTTTAATATTTATTTAAATTATTTTATTTTATTTTATTTTATTTTTCTTTTTTCCTTCTCCTCCCCTTTACTCCATCCAACCAATCACCGGACCTCGAGAATTGGCCAGAAGTGATGGCTGGTGACATTGAGGTCGACCTCACAAGAGGCTGCAAGTCACGCTTACAAGGGCTTGAGCCTTGGCCAGTGGCCAAGCGAGGCTTGACCTCATCGGATTTGATGAGGTCGGGCCTCACCCATGGTCCACGAGGCTTGACCTTTGCCATGAGTGCGAGCCTCGTTGCCTAGTGCGAGGCTGCCCTTGCGGCACGGCCTCTGGCGAGGCTCACCAAAGGTCGGCGAGGTTGATCTCGACCTTGTTGGCCATTGCCTCTAGTTGGTCGTCGAGGTCTGTCGACTAACTGGAGTAAGGGGAAAGAGAACAAAAAAAGAAAGAGACAAAGAAAATTAAAAAAATATTAAAATATTAAAATATCATTAAAAATTGTCAATGTTGGCATCGCCTTGTCACGTTAGCTAAACGGCGTTCACATTAGCAAAATTTGGCCAAAATTAACCAAAAAGATTGAATTGGCATCAAATCAAAATATTTAAAACTAAATTGGCACTAAGTTAAAAGTTTTATGACTAAATTGGCACAAATGTAAAATGTTTAAGACTTTTTTTTTACACTTTTCCCTAATTATTGAGCAAAGCCTTTTTCACGGAATATGTTATCATCATGTCAGTACCAAAAGGTGAAAAATTGAGACAAATTCCACAGTTGTGATGGGCTTGTATAGTCATAGGTGAACTGAGTTGTTATGGCTCAAATCAAACATTTCATAGCAAGTATTTTGACATCATACCCAAAAATTAGGCTCAAATGTAAAGAAGAGGATGGCCGAAACTAGACCATGTCAATACACTTGACTGACAAGATCAATCGATGGAACATGTAATGAGTTTATCAATCCTAAATTTTCAATGGATAGAATTCAAGGGAAGTATGAAACAATGGTGACAATTGCTTGACTCAAAGCATGCACAAAAGTTAAAGATTGTGTCAAGGACTATCCAGGATAAACCGTCACTAAGGAATCGGAAGTAGTTACAAATGATCCCTACGCCCAGATTATTATAAATTTCTATGGAGAAATACCATAAGGCATAACTGGATCATCCATATAAAGACATAAAGAAGAATAAATGATAGATGATCACGAAATTACAATGGCACATTATAAAAATAATAATCATTAGCAAAATGGATATGTTCAGCAGAAATCCTAAAATTTGTCAAGAAAGTGCAATTAAATTCTAGAACTTACAAAAAGTTCAATCAAGTCCTAAAACTTATCAAATTTGTTCAATTGAGTCCTAAAGTTAACACTGTAAGCATTTTTCATTAAAAATTCTGATGTGACATTTTAAATAATTTTTTATTTTCCACGTGGATTTTTTAATGATTTTTTATTCATTTTTTAAAAATAGATTTAAAAACTAAAAAATTAGATTTATTCATTTTATCTTATTTTCACCAAAAACTAAAAAGAAAAGTTAAAAAGTTTATTTTTAAAAATTGTTTTAAAAAAATCAGCCCTCTTCTTCCCCCGCCGCTGGCCCATCGTCGGAGGGGCCGAGCGTACACGAGCAAGGGCGCGACCGTCGCCCACCCTAAGCGAGGCTCGCCAGATCTCGGCGAGACCTCGTTGGCCCTCGCCGGCCCCAAGCGAGGGCCGACGAGGCCTCACCCAGGGTGGGCAATGGCCATTGGCCCCCGCGAGGGCCGGCGTGCCCGGATTTGGGCGTCCTCGCCCGACCCGGGATGCCCGATCCGACGAGGGTGGCCGTCCCTCACTTGGGGCCGGCGAGGCCTCGCCGGGCGAGGGCCGGCCACCCCGCCTAAGGCCGGCAACCGCTTGCGGGCCCCTTCGACAATGGGCAGCAGCGGAAGTCCACCGGTGCCTTTTTTTTTTTTAACAGTTTTTTTTTATATAAATTTAGATTTTCCTTTTTAGTTTTTAATCTATTTTTTTATAGATTTTGAATAAAAATAATTTTAAAAAGCCATTTGAAAAATAAAAAAATCATTTAAAATATGACGTCAGCGCCATGTCGGCAAATTTCCTTTAGCTTTCTTGACGGTGTTAATTTTATGACTTAATTGAACCAATTTGATAAGTTTTAGAACTTAATTACACTTTTTGTAAGTTTTATGACTCAATTGCACTTTTTTGACAAGTTTTAGGAGTTCTATTGAACATATCACTTAGCAAAATAAACATCTTTGAAGATGGAACCTTTTGACTTTGAAAATACGAATATGAGTATATAATTTATAACGGATCAAAGTAGATTAGGTTCTGCTCGAGTTTGAGTTTGAATTTCAAATTACATTAGGTTTCTTGATTTCAATATTCATCTGTCTATAAAAGCATTTCGGTCGTACTTGGTCGGCTTTTTACTTTCTTTACGCATTTCAGTCATCTTCATTAGCTGTTCATGTTCGGTTTCAATCATCGAGAATGCACGGCCTTCAAGAATGTAAGCCCTTTGTTCCGATTCAATAACGTTTCATGCACTTTCCTCGTTAATTTTCAATCTATTATTTGTACATAATTAGTAATTCAAAATTTGCAATGTCCTTGAGACTTCAAAGCACATCATAATTCATTCACTTAATTGATCATTAAGCACCCTCCATTGAAATTTATTTACAATTCGAAATCATTGAGTATTTGGTTACCTCAATTTTGAAAAAAAAAAAAAAATCACGTGACAGAGCGCGACCCTTATAATAACCCTAAAAAGCGTACTGTGTCGGTCGCCCTCCCCTCCCTTGTCATCCATAACGAAAAACAAATCCTGTAGCTTTAAAGTTTCTTCTAATAAGCATATGGACTTCTTCATATTCATATTATTTTGGACATCTCTATGATTAATGTTCAATCTCAAACATAATACTTTAAAATAGATTGAATGCATGTGGATGGTTAAGGCGTGTTATCATTATATGGACCAACAAAATATATACAATATAAATTAATTAGTCAAGATGATTATCAAGTGAATTCATATATATCTTCCTTTCCAAAAGTGAATTTAAGTTTGTCATATCTCTACCATTTAAATATCTTTCCCAAATTCATTTTCATATTCTCACTTTATACACAAATTTAATTCGTTTTCTTTTTTCCTTTGAACCACACATGTGTGCAATATTTGCTAATTTTTAGAAAAAAAGGAATTTACTTCTCCCAATAGTTTGTCAGATATATAACGAAATGAAATTTCGAGGGACTTGAACAAAAGCTCTAAGCAACGGTCAGTGGTTAAAGTTTATGTATTTATATAATAATAGGCTAATCAACTGCCACTTAGAATTTTTAACCTCTTTTCTATGGCCTTTTATTTTTCTTTTCTTTTTTATAAACATTTCCCCCTTTTGCCCAGTAATTTTGTGGTCCACAAATCTGGGCCAAGATTGATGACATCTCAGTTGGATCTCCTTATCCACGTCGGGACCGCCAATCACATGTCCATCCTTTGGCGAATCCACGGCTCACGAGCTTCCACGTCAGACATTTATTTAAGTCCGGAAATATCCAATGACTAATATGACCATGCCACAACTTTTTTAAACAATGCATCAAGAAAATCAATCAATTTTCATGTTGCGCTACTTGGAATAATTTCTTAATATGATCCTTAAGCTGATAATTTAGGCAATCATGTTCTTGATTAGACTTTTCTAATCCACTCCATATTCCAACTCTGCCAAATTAAAGCCAGCGATGTGGACAGACATTTGATGTGAAAGTAATCAATAGTGTTAGAAACCGAAAAGCCATTGAGAGTTTGTTTAGAAGCTTTTTTCCAACGGTTGTCTATGCAATTTGATCGGTGCAAATTGGATTGCCTCTGATGACACCAACTTTTTTGTTTCACATACCAAAAATTTTGATGGGGATCGACAAACACATCAAGGTTAATTTGCCAAATCGGTGACTAAAAGAGTTAATTAGGAAACATTTTCCAGCATACGGGTATTCAATTGCGAAAACTATGAATATGAGGGCCAGATTGAAGGAATCGGTGTCCATTCAGGGACTGATCGTCCACATTTTCTAATAGATAGGGGGAATGTGGGAGAAAACAAGCAGTCAACAAACCAGAAATTTCTGGAGGACCGGATAGAGAGAGAGAGAGAGAGAGAGAGAGAGAGAGAGAGATGGCTGCTTCTTTTACCATCCACTCATCTCCTTCTCCAGTTCCCACGACCAGAGCTTCGACGATCTTCCATGGAGGCCGCCACCATTACCAGTTCCTCATCCTCCACAGTCCCAACCAAGCCTCCAGAAAACCCCTCTCTCTCAGGGTCCGAGCTGCCAAGCTTCCCTCTGGGGTACCATCATCTCTCTCTCTCTCTCTCTCTCTCTCTCTCTCTCTCTCTAATTTCAGCTCATTTTGGATTGCTGGAAGCGCAGGTGGAAGTGCCGAAAGTAGAGCCCAAGTTCCAGGCTCCATTTCTCGGATTCACAAGAACTGCGGAGGTTTGGAACTCCAGAGCTTGCATGATTGGCCTCATCGGGACATTCATTGTCGAACTGGTCAGCCTCTTTTCTTTTAGCATAATTTCTTGCTCCTTTTTGTTCAAGGACGCTCTGGTGTTGTGGTAGTTAAATTTAGTAATGCTAGATACAAAGGAGAGAGCATATTAAATTGATTTATAAAATCCGATTTTGTTAACAGTGCTCTTAAGACATTTTAAGAATGTTTAATTAGGAACATTTCAATTTTCATGATAGTGGTTATTGGAGCCAACCAAACACCGGACAAGGTTCCGTGGTATTACTTTGGGAGTCAATTAATATTAGGTCTTAATCTCTATGGCATTATTCTAGTAAAACCTGGCATCATTTTTTGCACACCTTGATGATCGTTTTGTCTTGATTTTGGTCAGATAATAAACAAAGGGATTCTCCAGGTGATTGGAGTGGAGGTGGGCAAGGGCCTCGATCTTCCTCTTTGAGAAATTTCAGCTCCCCTCGTCGTATTGGAAATCTCCCTCTCTAGAGAAGTAAATACAATGATGACTTTAAGTTGGTGACAACTCTCTTGGCTCTACTCTTGCTGCGTAAAGAGTAATCCTGTGCTGCTTCATTGGATTTTCTTGTTGAATAGCTTGCACAATCAATTCCGAAGGGTTTTTAATTTGCTTGCAAATGACACTATCACCTTCCTCTTTTGACCATCAATGAGATAATACAGCAACAACTTGAGAAGAGTATGAATTTAATCCTTCTGAATGAATAGCCAATTTGTATGTCTTTGAAACAGAGGTTGCTGCGGATGTTTTAGAATTGATTTTTACTAATCACTGCAAGGTTTCGCTTGTTGAACACCCGATCATATTGACATCACAACAAAAGAAGCATCAGACTTCAAACCTAGAGGAAACCGAAATTGACATTCCTTGCCTATAGCAAACAAGGGCTTAAAAAGCTGCAAGTTGTATGCACAAATTGCACATAAGCAGTAGAACTAAAAGGGACTAAATATGGAACATGACAATGCTGCATAGACACAGGGAAGCTAAGCCCCCTGGTGTTCACAATCAGCTCGTCAGAAAAAGGTAGAAATCACTCCGACCAGACAAGATTTGCAAACTGTAGCAAGATTTTAACTGTTTCAATCAGTTTCCAAACCCAATGCAGTATGACAAACTTAGTCATACTACTTCACTCCATTTGAAAAAATTACATGGGATCAATAAATTGAAAATCACTGTTCCTAGGCTGAGATGCCTCATGGTACGCTGTTACATTACTAAGAAGCTTAAACTTCTACCGAGTAACAAAAACACAACTTACAGAACCCTGCAGATCCGAGAATCTACAATTGGCACTTGGGAAGAGGACTCGGAACAATCAAGCGCCTCAAATAGACTCTGCCCAGCTCTTCAATCTCTCTCCCTCGCCCTTTCTATATCCTGAATGCATAGGCTCTCTGCATGCACACCTACATTAAGGCATGTAGCTTGTCAATGGACAAAGCCTATTTAGAACTGTATGCCAGCATATCCACAAAAGGTCCTATTGCATGTGTGACAAGCAAGATACAAAGTATCTCTACAGGAATGACAGATATGCTCTAACAAATCATGAGACAAATGAAGAGCTGGACTGCTATAGCAAGAGAAACATGTGGACCTTCTCGTTTTCCTCCATGAAAATCTGATAAGATATTTTTGTTGGAAACTATCCTCGTAATTCTGGCAAATAATTTTATAATAACCATCTAGGCAAACTAGAGACATTATCTGACATGACTAAAATACATAATACTTGGAAAGCTAGTTGTTTCGGCCACGCCATATACCATATATGTAAGATAACAACACCTTACAGAGGTATTACCTAATAATCCTGACCACTTTCTTTTCTCCCTCATTCAGATATACTTACCCTAATGATCCACTGATCCTAAGAGGGAAAACCCAGGACTTTTCTCTTGATACAACTACCGGAGGAGGTCGTCATAATCGAAGCCTGACCAAAAGAATCATATATAACAATGGGAGCCGCCCATCGAAAATGATGTCGCTAACAAAAATGAACTATAAATTGATGGTCAGCCTAGCATGGCCAGGAAATGTGGAGGCGTCTTCAAGTAAACTATAGAGGTCTGACAAGTCTCGTGAAGTCCAATGAGTTTTAGATTTCTAAAAGTGAACAAACGGTTGATACCTCTGGAGTTTCTCTATTTTATTAGTAACTCACTTCAGGTAACCTGGATTGTTGCAAAAAGATCCATTTCCCATTACTAAGTCAGAATTGGCTAGGAGTTCTCTGAAGCGAGAAAGTATTAGGTGTTAAATTATATCTCAATTTAAGGGTTATTAATTTGGCTTTATCCAATTTATTTGGCATTGATGGTAATTTCATAAATATCTAAGTTATACCAAGACTCACAACTTCATAGCTCAAACTCCATGGAAGCAAGCTTCACTATGAAGCCAGAGACGCTGGTCCTTGCACAATTCGCTTCCCAATCCCAATGTCTCGAGAGCAGGATGTCCTAGAGTTCCCACCAAATGGGGGTCTGGGGATGGTGTCATGATTATGTAGTCTCAAAATCACATAACTTCCCATTATATTTTGAATCTAGCGAGATGTTACCAACTTTGACATCCCTTTAGTTAAAAATAATAAAGCAAAAGAAAAATATTATATTTCGATGTATGTAATAAAGAGTACATCAACTTGTCTATAGGTTTTATGATATGACTATCTTATATAACGTATCAATCAAAATATACACACAATCAAAAGGAGACATAGATGTAATCTTGATAGGTACAAAGAATCAACAAAATTCATCAAAGTATCTCTAACATTGAAAATTACTCTAGAGAAATCCCTAGTTATCTCTAAACTCAATATGACTAAGTCAGCTTGACTTTGAAATCAAGTGAAACAATGTCCAATGTCTGATTGAGACTTGGCAGATGAAGTTGTGTATGACGGCTATTTGTGGCGAAACTTTCAAATCTAGTTGGTTTTTGGGTAGCAAGTCTGATGGTGGTGTTGGCTTTTTGAAACAACAAGCAAAAGTTTGAGAATTGGAGGGGAAACAGCAAGCAGTTGATGCAGCTGGCTTTGGACACAGTAAGTAAGCAGCGTAGCATATACGATTGGCACGGGAAAATAGTTACTAAGCGACGTAGCCCTTGCAGTTAGCCTTCAAAGAAAGCCATCTCTGTGAAAAAAGCTCGACAGAGCGATGCGGTCGGTGCAATTAACATCGAAACACGATTATTGTGGAATGAATTTGATTAACTGCTTCCTCAAATAAGACTTGTGCTCACAAAGTTAATAATGTTGAGAGGTGATGATTCATTTATTTGGATGTGCATGGGGATGGACTTATCTGGACATGCACCAGGTGCTTGGGGGAATGTTCTCCTGGCTTTTCTGCCAAGACCGAAGCCTTTAGTTGCTGTTTGGACACCTCCGCTACTCATCTTTGAAAACCGACACCATAAACAGAAGGGGAACGTTAGAAATAATTAGGGATATATTTAAGATAATTTTCAATGTTAGAGATATTTTGATAATTTTGTTGATTCTTTGTATCTCTCAAGGTTACACATATGTCACCCTTTGATTATGCATGTATCTTAATCGATATGCTATCTTTGATAAAATATTATAAAACCCATATATAGGCTCATCTACTCTTTGAACCACTTCTCGCTACCTTGATGGAGATAATAAAGGCCATAGGCTGCACCTCTAATCACTCAAAATCTTTGGCTCCAAATGAAGTTGGCCTTTGGTTCGTTATACCGGCACCTGTCCAGGCTTCCATCGGGGATGTAGTCATACCTCAACAGCCGATCACCTTTTGATGCGGCAATAACTGAGGAGCGATGTTCCTGTGACAAAGATGGCCGTACTCACGATCTCCGCAGTGAATTTTCTAATTCCTTCACCTTGCTTCCCGATGAACCCTCCTCCCTGCAATTTCAGTTCTTGAAGTAGGTAATGCCCCACTATAGACACGGCCAAATCCAGCAGGTCGTCATAGCTCCTGGTCCCTAAATCCTTTTGTGGCTACATAGAAATATTTGTACTCGAACCCATGAGGATTGAAGTCACGCTCCCAGTCAAGAAGATTTGCAAATTTTCTTTTTCTTCTTATCAGATAAAACCACATTTTATTTTTATCTTTGGTGAACATAAAACCACATTTAAGATATTGACAGAAAGGACAACAAGATGAAAGCCATAGCAGCAGTCAACGGATAGGATTTCTCCTCCACCTCACATTGGGCAGTCTAGGAAACTGAGACAAAACCAGACTCTGAGCTTGTCCCATTTACAATAAAGCTCCTTTCCAGGATGTGATGAGAAGTTACTAACGAGCTGCTTGAGGACGAGAACCCCACGTACATCGTCTCCTTGATAATCGGCAAGAGATCAACGGACAAATATAAAAGGGAAATCTTCAGTTTCTCAACATTGCTAGGAGCTAATGTGACATTGATTTGCTTTTGCGCCTTCAAAATCCACCAGAACTTGCATAGCTTCACCAGTCATAAGGCTCTAGTTTGTGAATGTTGGATTTTGCGGAAGCGTGTGTGGGCAAGTGTGTGATATATGGCAAGGGAGCTGAGAAATGGACAAGTGATAAAGATAGGATAGTTCAAGAATAAAGAATATGGATATAGTTTATCTAGTTGATGGAAATGGATAATACAAGATATTTTGATAACGAAGGAATATTTCATAGTATGGAACTACTCCTCTACTGTGGGTGGAGGTTGAAACCTCTCTCAAGGTGGAGGGCTCACCTCACACAATTTCCAACACTCTCCCTTGATCCATTTTCGGGATACTCTGGACTTGTGTCATAAAGCCTCAAACATACCTTGAAATTCCTATTGTAGTTTGTCTCATACCTTTTATTCCATCTTCGTTCAATGATCCCTTGGGTTCTACAATCCCTTGCATTCTTTCGTTGGAACACTTGCACCTAGCTTTGAATGTGCATGTCTTTTCTTCAATGATGTACCATATGTCTCAAGACATCAAATGTTTTTAATTGTAATTGTTAGGTTGGGCTCTAGCTTAGGCTCTTGTAGGCTCTAGCTCTGGCTCCGACTTTGGTTCTAGCTCTGGCTCCGACTCTAGCTCTTTTTGCTTTCACTCAGGCTCGCACCTTTTTAGTTGAGGATGGCAAGGACAAATGCCCAAAACTCCATCTGAATATGCCTGGCTCTAGCTTCATGGTCCCTTATGCCTGGCTCAGTTACGAAGCTAGGCGCATCTAGCTCTGATACCATTGTTAGATTTTGCGGAAGCGTGTGTGGGCAAGTGTGTGTGATATATGGCAAGGGAGCTGAGAAATAGACAAGTGACAAGATAAGATAGTTTAAGGATAAAGAGCATGGGATAGAGTTTATCTAGTTGATGGAAATGGATAGTACAAGATATTTTGATAATGGCTGAATATTTCATGGTATGGAACTATCTAAACTCTACTCCTCTACCGTGGGTGGAGGTTGAAACCTCTCACGGTGGAGGGCTCACCTCACACACTCTCAAATGATGAACTACAAGCCTATTTACATGCAATTACAATCGACTTAGCCAGCGCCTTAGACAGCTAGACAATTGCTGGACCTTAGATGACCTGTTTTGGTTGACATTTGTTTTGACTAAGAAATCTTCTTCAACTTGACTTCTTGTTGCCCATGTTCAGGTTTCTTCTTTGGCCGCTATTCTTGACTTTCTTTCAAGTTCAGCTAGCAACCACCATTCTCAACAATTCTAGACAATCTTCAACATGGATATTGCTACCAACGTTCTCGTCTTCGTGACTAAGTCAATAGTTTCTAGATAATTTAGAGAAAATTGATCACAATTTCCAACAGTGAAGACCCCACCAGGACATATAGTATACCCTACAAGGGCAGATTTTACGGAGGTTGGCCGGCCCATTGACATCAATCCCAACGTAGTTATCATGGACATCATGGTTTTGGATTGTGTCAAATTATACTATGACAATGTGGTTCGTGACATTGCCATTGTTGGTTTCGTTCAAGAGGTGAAAGTAATTACTAGGAAGAGCTCCGGGAAATTCTCTATCAGGAGCTAACATAGAAGTGAACCCGTAACCACCCAGAGGTGGATTCTCGTAAATCACATTGAAGATGCAAGTTGCGGAGAAAGAGTAGGCAGATCCACTGGATGATATTTGAACTTGATTGGGCCAGGGTAGAAGGCATGACTGTGCTTCTGTTTGGTTGCATTGCCAGTGAATGCGGCTAAACCATATAAGCTAAGATTGGCCGACCAGAAACGTGAAACTGCTGGTATCGTGAGCTACTACAGAGTTTGCCGGGGCAGAAATCGCCAGATAAATCACGAAGAATATGTCCAAAAGCTGGAGAAATTCGCCGAATGCACTACAGAGAAAATATCGTTTGAATCTCCTAGGATCAAATTGAATCTAATGCAATTTTAGCTATTGGTACCCTAATTTGTGTTACTATATTCCCTATGAATAAAAAATTCACATGTCAATGGTGCATATATATTAGGGACGCGGCTGTTAAATCATGCGAGGATTCAAACAAACAAGTAATAATCCTTATAAAAGGTGGACTTGTTCTTACACTCTGAAGGCTGACCGAAAGGGAAAACCAAAGGAGGCAATTTAAGTTAATGTAGACATTCCCAAGAACATGTAAGAATATAATGCAGAAATCGGTCTGATCCATAGAATCTTAAATTACAGTTTACATATACTCACAGAGTTGCAAACTACGAATACTTGACGCATAAGAATGCTAGTTTGACAATTACTTCGATCTATGATTTGTGCTTTTAATTTATATAACAAGCTTCAGACTCATCTTCCACCAGACATAAGAGAATTTGCAACAGAAGATATTTGTGAAAATGCCTTGTCTGATGAAGATGGATCAGACATGATAGACTTGCTAAAACCTTCATGATACGCAAATTGCAATCCACTTTTTGAAATACCGAGAGATGATAACTCCTCTAATGTGCAATCCCCTTCCAAGTACTGCACTACTTGACGCATGTGTGGTCTCGCAGTTGGCTGAGACTGGGAGCACAACAATCCAAGTTGCAACACTAGCTCCACCTCCTTCGCCACAAAGTCCGTCTCTAAGTTTGGATCTCTTGCCTCCAGTATGTCACCCTTATCCCAGCAAGAAAACACCCATTCCACCAATATCACATCCTCCTCCTTCTGAACCTCAATCGGTCTTCTTCCACAAGCGACCTCAAGCAAAAATGCGCCAAACGCATAAACATCTGTGCTCGTAGTGGCCCTGGCCGTTCGAGTGTTCTCGGGGGCCATATACCCAAGAGTTCCCACCACATGGGTGGATTGAGGATCGGTGCCGTGATCATATAGTTTTGCAAGCCCGAAATCTCCTAACCTCCCATTTAGCTCTAAATCTAACAAGATGTTGCTAGCTTTGATGTCCCTGTGAATCACTACTTGTTCCCATCCTTCATGGAGATAATAGAGGCCATATGCAACACCCTTGATCACTCTAAATCTTTGACTCCAATTGAGGGTAACCTTTGGTTGGTTATAGAGGTACTTGTCTAGGCTTCCATTTGGCATGTAGTCATAAACCAACAGCAATTCACCCTTCCGACGGCAGTATCCAAGAAGCGTCACAATGTTCCGATGACGAAGCCGACCAATACTAACAATCTCGGCAATAAACTGTCTCATTCCTTGCCTCGATTCATGAGAAACCCTTTTCACTGCAATCTCCATTTTCGAGGTGGGTAATACCCCTCTATAAACCCTACCAAATCCACCAGCTCCTAGTAGCTCCTGATTTCTGAACCCCTTTGTGGCAACATAGAGATCTTTGTAGTTGAACCGATGTGGACTGTAGTCACGCTCCCAATCTTCAAGAACCTCTGTGAATTTTCTTCTTTTTCTAATCGCATAAGCCATAGCAAAGACTAGTATTGACAGAAAGAACAAGCATATGAAAGGCAGTCCGGTAGTGAGAAGAATGGATTTCTGCTTCTTTTTCATATGGGGTAATCTAGGAAGTTGAGACAAATCAAGCCTACGAGCTTGTCCATTTACCTGAAAGCTCCATCCGAGGATATAATGAGAAGTTGAGAGCGCACCGGTTGAGGAAGAGAACCCAACGTACATGGTCTCCTTGAAGATCAGCGAGAGATTGAAGGACAGAGACAAAAGGGGAGTGTTTGGTTTTTCGACACTGACCGGAGCTAATGTGACCCTGATTTGTTTATGCACACCATCATAATCCACCCAAACTTGCATTGCTTTACCACTAATCAGACTCAAGTTTCTGAAGCCTGGAATGTTGTTTTCAGTGTACCCAGCAGGGGAAGAATTTACGGAGAGCAGCCCATTGACATCAATCCCGACATGGTTGTCATTGATATCCTGGACTTCGGTGTTTTGAATCGTGTCAAATTCCACCGCGAAAATGTGGTTCGAGGAATTGCCATGGTTTGTCATGTTGAAGAGACCAAAGTAATAACCAGGCTGATCTCCAGGAAATTCTCTACGAGGAGCTATCACAAAGGCGAACCCAGGCCCAGCAAGAGCTGGATCTTCGGCAATTGTAGCGAAGACGAATGTGGTGGAGAATGAGTGAACAACGCCATCGGATGAATTCTTGAACATGATGGGGTCTGGGTAGAAGGCACGACTCTTGTTCTGTTGGTTCACACTGGTTAACTTCAGGAGGCCATTGCCAGTGAGTGCAGCTAAACCATCGAGGCTCAGATTCACAAACCGGAAACCATTGTACATGAAATCACGGGTTTCATGAGTCGGTGCCGTGTTTGCCAGGAGAGAAACTGCCAGAACAATCACGAATAACATGGCTAGAGGCTGAAGAAATTAGCTAAATACACTACTCTGATGAGATCACTTGGAGTTCGTATAATGATCCAAACGATTTGCACAGCATTGAATTGAGGAATGTCGTGCGATTTCAATTATCCAGTGTCCCAACTTGTGCACCCCCGACAAAAATTCAACCGATTAGTCACTTCAACCGATTGATCCGAGTCTTATGATTCCCCTGTCCTGACGCGTGATTTAATGATTGCTCTGAGTCTTAACACCAACTTAAAATTCTTCCGTAATTTGCTCGTCTCTCTACGCCACTTACGACATTCCAGCGAGTGGCCGAAGTACACCAAGTCGTCCATCAACGTGACTTGATAATGTTTCGTCGTGTTCGGTGGGTCATCGACGAGTCAATAGCCCATGGCGTACGCCGTACGATACGAAACTCTGGTCGAGGAAGCGCCACATCAAGACGAGAATTGAGAGAAGGCAATCCCCCCGCCCCCCCACAAATTTCAGCAGTGTGTTTGATGTCATGCATGATTCTTCGACGGTACTGAGAATGTTAGAACATGGAGTAGAAAAGCCTGATAATTCTATCGCCCTCCCCACCCTTACCATACGTTACCAACCACAGCTTTAATATTTCTTTTAATAAGTATATGGAGTTCTCTATATCATAAATGTATTTTTTATTTGTTTTACATCTCTGTGATTGATTTCAATCTCAAATTATCACTAAGAAATGCATAAAATGCTATGTGGATTTTTAAGATGTGTTACGATAATACAGTATCACATAATAGATTCCATATCTTTATTTCTCAAAATCGACTCTAGACATGTCAACTCTCCACCATTTAACTTTCTTTCCGAAAATCGACTCCGAATTGTTCCTCCGATATATGACAAAATAAATTTTTGAGGGACTTGTGCATGAGCTCTAAGCAACATTCGATTATTAAAGTTTGTAAAACAATAGACTAGTCAACTTTAGGAGTATATAGCTATATTAGTTCTATCTAGGAACCGGACTAAACTGTCCAGAAAACAGGTCCGAAAATTGGTTCTTATAGGAACTGGTCCAAGAACAAGTTCCAAATTTTTGGACCAAGTTAAAATCGGTTCGAGAACTGAACCAGACCGTCCTATTTTGAAACCGGTTTTATAAGCTAAAAAGCCAAAAGCCTAATTTCTTTTTCCCCTAAATTCTAACATTAACACTCCTTCATCATTTGTCCTTCTTCGAAATTCTTTTCCAGTATTTCCTCTTCTCCTAAATATTTATGGATGAATTGGGAATGGGGTTTTGTAATTTATGTTTTGTGTTGCATGTACAAACTTTTTGTTGTTTATAACTGTACGTAATTATGTGTTCATCTTCTGAATTATTGTTTTTGGCAGATAGAAATCTCCATTGTTCATCTTTTACTTTCAATAGTTTTGCCGCTCATAACCTCATATGATTTTGCTAAAAAAGATTAACCAAAAGAGGGGAAAAAAAAGTTCTCAAGTAAACCCTAGAAATGAACTGAAAAAACGAGATAGGTTTTAGGATACAAAAACTAAGAACCGATTATAACAAAATATGTTTTAAGTTGCAATTCTGGAACCTACCCAATATGGAACCGATTATCCCTAGTCTAACTTCCACTTAGAATTTTCAACCTCTATTCTATGGCCATTTCTTTTTCTTTTTAATTAAAATTTTCACCCTTTTGCCTAGCGATTTTATGGTCCACAGACCAGGACCGACTTAAAAAAACACTAAGATTTGGGGCTATCCTTCCCACATGGAAAGGGGGAAGTGGAGGGCTTGAATTCTCATATTCTTAGAGGGATCAGGGTGGAAACAATTTAATTTTAGGAATGGATTTCGACTCTCACGTCCAAAAATCTAAAAGTGAGAATTAATGTAGGAATAAAGTATGATGGACGAAAAAAAAAAGGAAGGAAAAACCATGACCAAAAATGACATCCTAGTCAGATCTCCTTATCCAGTCATGGGTGCATCCATTTGCGAATTCACCGCTCACAAGCTTCCACATCAAACTTTTTGCTTTAAGCACAACAGAACTATACAATGACCGGCATGATCATGCCATAACTTTTCAATTAAACATATCTAAGAAGGGAAAAAGACTATCCAATCAGTCCTAGAATTATTGTACTAATGGCAATTCGGCCTTAAACTTTTTTATATGACTAATTTAGTCCTAAATATTTGTACGAAAATCCAATATAGTCCTTCTAATCTATCTTTGCCTGAAAATCATTGGCGTAACCACCACATCAACGATTTTCAATAGAAATTGTCTAGGAATACTATATTAAAATTTCGCGCAAAAGCTTAGGATTAAATTAATATGATTGAATTGATATATGTACAATAAATTTAGAACTAATTGGATAATCTCACCCAAAAAGCTACTTAATTTTCATGTCAAGTTAGTTGCCTTGCTAACAAAGTGTATAGAATACAAAAGGACAAGACAATTGAATGTTTGATTGTTGAATTTGCAATGACTTTTTAACTTAACACAATCCTCAAAATGATAATTTAAGCAATCAAGTTCTTGAACTTGTTAAATTTTCCAATCAGATCCCACTTTCATCCCCCAACTCTGGCATATTGAAGTCGACACTGTGGACAAAAATTTGATGCGGAAAATTATCGATAGTACTGAAAAACGAAAAGCCATCAAAAGTTTATTTAGTTGAATTGGGCACTACTATATGGTGCTTTTTGGTCAACATTAAATTGATTCCTGTGAAGCCATATTACAAGCTCCTAAAGTGGCTTCTGTAAATTCAACACTTTCAGAAGTCCCCTGAATTACCTTCTGGTAGACCTCCTTTGCCAACAAAAGGTTGCACGTTGAATGCAAGAATTCTTTAGAAGATAGAGCCACATTACCATTTAATAAAGCAATACTGCCTATATGTATAAATACATATTAAAATTTTAAAATCAAATGTTGACTTGCTCATGATACCTTAGTTACCACAAAATTCCCAAAAACCTTATGTGCAATATGTTAGGAAAATCTCTTATGATGTTTTGAAAATAACAAAATAAATCAAAGGTTACTAACGTGTTTAATGGTTGAGTAACAAACTATGCAAATGATAGAATGTGTAAATAATTTTATCAAAGTCGATACTTGGAAGAACCGGAAGATAGACTTTATGGTGAAGTTGAACTTATTCAGACTGTATCCAGACCTTAAAGCTAAATATGTTCAGAAGTAAAATATATTCAGACTTACATCCAAATTGTAAAGTCTATTTCAGTCTGAAGATACTCAGATTCTATTTCAGTGTGAAGACACTCAGACTCTACTTCAATCTGAAGACACTTAGACTTTACTTTCAACAGAACATTCTTAGACTTTACATCCAGAACATGACAAGGTCCAGAACGAGACACAAGTTTAGATTCAGAACAAAACAACTTAACAAAACGTAACATAAGCCCCAAATATATAACGGTTAGTGATTTGGTTTGGATTCCACATCAAGATAGATTTGATTGACTCAATCTGATTAATTGACAATTGGATCTTAAAGACAAGAACTTTCTATACGAAGAAACTTTACTTATTGAAACCAAGATTCTGTTTGTATGGGCTATTAGAATCAACTTGGGATTTTACTTCTATCACTTAACGACTACCAAATCTTCTATATAGAGATCTATCCAGTTGGTAGATTGGAAGATGATCTTCTAGATACTGTCCAACGACTAGCTTAGAAGTGGATGAGTATTTAAGGAGATCAAGGACCAATGAGCAAGTAAGAAACCGAGCGTAAAATTTTATAATTCCAAAGTCTGAGCAACATTCGATCATACACTTGTCTCTTGTGAGATTAAACATTTGTAATCGTGAGAGAAATACTAAAAGAATGACTTAGTAAGATAGTGTGATCTACTACTAAGTGTTTGCACTCAAAATTGTAATATCTTGTTGATCGCATAGTGGAATCCAACCAGGAGGCTGTTAGCGTGGAGAGTGGACGTAGGCTTAATCTAAACGAAACCACTATAATTTTTGTGTTCTTATTCTCTTCCCTAAACTCCTTTACTTTATTCGTAATTCTATTTAACTGCTAAAATCTGAACTTGCTTAAAATCTATTGTTCTTAAGACTCTGTTTTAGATGCAAAGTATTTCTATTGTTTCTTTTGAAAAATTGTCTTTACACCTATTCACCCCCCTCTAGGTATTCATACTACCACTAACACAATACTTATACCAACAAATTTAGTATCTGACTGTCAAAGATTCAAATAGGAAAACATCCCTAAAAAATGATGGCCATTAAATCATTTAGATATTCCATGAAGACATTAATCTACTCTACTGCCTTTACAACTTCATTCCCTATAACAAAATCCTCTTTGGAGAACATAGGCTTGTTATTGTAAATCTGTCCTCCAAGATCACAAAAAGAGAATCCCAATATTGTTTTTCTATTTTCACTGATAGCAGGAATAACCTTTACTGTAGAATACAGGAGCCAAGCACGAAACAAGCACTCAAAAGAGATCACAAGAAACCATCTCAAACACCCAACTGGCATATTTTTATCGAATCAAACTGGCAGCTTCAAGTTAAAAACCTATATTACTGATCATCCCCAAAAGTAACTGCATTATAAGGTTCCCCACTACAAGTATGTATTACTCTATAAGGGCCCATAAAAAGGGCTCCAAAAATGTATGTGCTGAAGTACATAGCTTGAACTCAACTTATTTTGATCATTTTACAGAATGGAGCATAAGCAGTTTTTCAAAAATATAAGAGGGTCAACCGTTAATCGGGACACAAATATGTTGTCGAATAGGGAGAACTAAGTAAAAGTAAAAGTAAAACCTTGCCTGCCTGGGCCCTAAATATAACCCATAAGCTCATATAGAATTCAAAAGAAAAGCTCCACACATCATATGAATACTTGTTAGAGATGACCAACAACAAAGATCAAATATCCAAATCACCAATAATGCAGCTTATTTTTCCTTAGGTTATATCAGCGATTGCAGTTGCAGGAATTGAGCATAGGCCTATACAGCAGCAATCTCAAGCTGCAAAAGCTCATATAGAATTCAAAGGAAAAAGTTCCACACATCACATGAGTACTTGTTAGAGATGACCAACCAAGAAAAGACCTAAGTACAAAGATCAAATATCTGAATCACTAATAATGCAGCTTATTTTGGCCAAGGTTTATATCAGCAATTGCAGTTGCAGGAATTGAGTGTAGGCCTATATAACAGCAATTTCAAGCTGCAAAAGCTCATATAGAATTCAAAGGAAAAGTTCCACACATCACATGAGTACTTATTAGAGATGATTAACCAAGAAAATGGCAAAGTATAAAGTTTGAATATCTGAATCACTAATGATGCAGCCATTTTGTCCAAGTTTTATTAGTGATTGCAGCAATCTCGAGTTGTGATTACTCCACACACACACAAATGCACAAATCCGTCTATTGGAGTGAACCAATGAGTACAGGGTAAGAAAATGAACCCAACCAGTGGAATACTTGTCACCATTACTCCCTTGAAAGCAGGATTCCACTGTAAAGTAGTGAAACATTCAGTAACAACAAAAAGAAAATATTAAACATCTTACAGGTATGGCAAAGTTTCAGTGAGGCATACCAGATTGGAAACTTCCACAAACTAGCTCAACCAACCCTTTCGCCGCTTTTGCACGAGCATTAATTATTGAAGATCCTGAGCCGGCTGTTTGTGCTGATTCTTTTTCCAAGAGCTTCAAGCATTTATCTGCGACCACCAATGAAGTATCATCCTATATAGGGAGACCATCTCCTGATAAATTGAGAGCGAACAGAAAGGAACTGTATTGCAAAGCACAAACGTAAGCAAGTCACTTAGGCGCGCATGACAACCATTTTGTTTCGAAATAGTTTAGAATAGAAATAGATTTTTTATTTCAATTTCTAGAAGAGTTTCTAAGCAAAAATAACCGTTTGATAACGATACAAAATTTCTACTCTAAAAATAGAAATTCGTTTGATAACGACGTAAAATTTCTTCCTTTCGAACGGCAGCGTGCGATGACCGACGACCTTTAATATAAAAAATAAAAAATAAAATGATTTAGTAACAAAAAAATAAAGAATAAAATAAAATAAAATCAATCATAAAAAATAAAATAAAAATATCATTTTATTTTAAAATAAAAATATCCTTAAAAATAAATTTATTTTATTTATTCTATTTTATTTTATTTTACGAATAAATTTATTTTAAAATGAATAAAAATAAAAAATAAAAATAAATTTATTTGGCAAAACAGTCGAGGCAAATAAAAATAAATTTATTAAATTTATTTTTAATAAAAATAATTTATTTTTATTTATCATAAATAAATGATTTTAAATAAATTAAATAAATTTATTTTTAATAAACTAAAGATAAAATGATAAATAAAAATAATTTATTTAATAAATTTATTTTTAATAATTTTTAATAAAATTATTTTTATTTTTAAATGAATAAAATGAGTGTATTTATTTTTATTTATTTTTATTTTTTATAAAATGAGGAGAGGCAAAGGAGGAGGAGGAGGAGGCAAAGACGTAGAGGAGATGAGGGAGGACTCACTGAAAATTAGGATTTAGTGGGAAAAATTATTTTCGATTTCTTTTCCAATCAATTTCTGGAATAGAAATCTATTCTAGAAATAGAAAAACTGAGTAAGTTTATCAAACAGGTTTTATTCCGTAAAAGCAGTGCGGAATAAAAAATTATTTCTGAAGAAATTTTGGTTATTATGCACCCCCTTACTTGCCCCATTTCGAAGTGCAATCCAACAAGAGCCTCCATTGCAGCAACCATAACAAAGCAAAGTGCAAACCAATATCGCCATGATTTCCGACATAAATATACACATACCAAAAGTCGATCTCTCTTAAAACAAAACAAGAAGGAAAAAAGATTTCCTTTAACGCCCCAAGAAGGATTGCCTAAATCTGCAAGACTATGCAGCTTATCAATAGCTTCATCCAAATTACCCCTGAAACAAGAAAGGTATTTAAGCAAACCTCTGGCTTTATCTCCGATGGATATTCTAATTTTCCCACGATCAAAAGACAGAATCAAGATTATAAATCTCAACACGACCTCTCATACAAAAGAGTGGACATGGCAAGCAAGACCACTGATCTCGTGTTCTCAGCAACTTGGCCCTCACTGGGTTGGGTGGACAGACACTGCTCGAGCAGAAGCATGCCCTGAGAATACGATTCATCTGCACAAGCACATTACACATGCCCCAATCATCGAACAAGAAAATAAAGAAAACCAAGAAAACCAAGATTAGCCCTCCAATGAAAACTCGGAAAACACGAGGACGCATGAAACCTGGGAAAGTCGCAACTTTGAAGGCCCGAATGAATCAGATAAGTACCTGATTTCTGGGACCTCGCGAGGCCGAGGGCGTAATCGACCATCTGAGAAGCGACCGGGTTCAAGTCCTGACCTTTGACGCGGTCACGCAAGAGCCTGGAGGTTGGCGACGGAGAGGGAGGCGACGGTGGAAGACCCGCGGAGGCGAGCCTCGCCACCGGCGCGCGGCCCCAACAACCTCGACGCGACACCCATCATCGCTAAAGCCGCCGGCGTCGGCTTGCCGGAGATTGTACGGAAGAGGGGGAAATAGCGACAAGAAAAACCCCGGATCAAGAACTGGAAGAGGGGTTTATCACTGGGGGCGGGCAAATACGAGACGTCGTTTCTTCGCTCGTGCCAGTCCGAATGTCGCCACCGTACGGGCTTTGCTTTCACCGCATATCTTGCGGTGCTTTCCTTTTCACGGTGTAGGGAGGGACCTTGTCATAGTTTACACGATTTAGTGGCATAAGAGGAATCTACAGTAGAAGAAAAAAGATAAACATTATGTGCATATTAATTTCTATAATCACTAGGAATATATGCAGATATAAATCTAGCAGTTTCGTGTCTCGACGAGAAGATATGAACAATGATATTTCATGATCAGATTAAAATGATAGAGCTTTCAAAATGATATTTAATAAAAATTGAGATTATACTTATGCAAAATTAGTATATTCAAACCACCATAAGGAATAGCAATATGTTTTTAGCTTAACCAATTAGAGCCACTCGACCCACTTACCTCACTATTAGAATCAGCTCGAGCGTTTTTCCTAAAATTCAATGTCGCTAAACCTAAATACTTTGTTTTTAGGGATTTGCCCAAGGTGATGCTCAATTTCAATTGGGCCTCTATATTTCTTGAGAAGTTTTTCTCTACTACCTACGTCAAGTGATTATATGGTCCAACAAAATATATACAATATAAATTAATTAGTCAAGATGATTATCAAGTGAATTCGTAAATATCTTCCTTTCCAAAATTGAATATAAGTTTCTCATCTCTCTACCATTTAACCATCTTTCCCAAATTCATTTTCATATTTATCACTTTATACACAAATTTAATTCTTTTTCTTTTTTTTTTCTTTTAAACCACATATGTGTGCAATTTTTGCTAGTATTTAGAAAAGAAGAATTTACTTCTCCCAATTGTTCGTCAGATATCTAACGAATGAGATTTCGAGGAACTTGAGCAAGAGCTTTAAGCAATTAAAATTTATACATTTATATAGTAACAGGCTAATCAAATGCCACTCAGAATTTTCAACCTCTATTATATACCATGGCCTTTATTTTCCTCTTTTTTTTTTTTTTTTTTTTTTTTTGTTTCCTTATAATCATTTTCTTGTTTTGCCCAGCAATTTTATAGTCCACAAATCTGGACCAAGACTGAGGACATCTCAGTTGGATCTCCTTATCCAAGTTGGGACCCACGGTCACTTGTCCTTCCATCGGTGAATCGACGGCTCGCGAGCTTCCATGTCGGACGTTTATTTAAGTCCAGCAGAAATCAATCCAATGACCAATATGACCATGCCATAATTTTTTTCAATGGTGCGCGTATCAAGAAAATCATTCAATTCTCAAGTTGTGCTACTTGTAATGATTTTTTAATGTGATTCTCGAACTGATGACTTAAGCAATCACATTCTTAAACTTGCTAGATTTTTGTAATCCACATCATGTTCCAACTCTGGCAAATTGAAGCCAATGCTGCGGGCATAAATTCAATGTGAAAATAATCAGTAGTACTAAAAATCGAAAGGCCACTGAGAGCTTGTTTAAAAGCTTTTTCCGACTATTGTGTGTGCAATTTGGTCGACACAAATTGATTGTCCATGGTGACACCAACTTTTTTCTTTTGCATACCACGATTTTTGACAGAAACTAACAGACACATCAAGTTAAGATTTGCTGGAATTGAGCGGCCAAAAGACTTAATTAGGAAACATTTCACGCATATGGGGATCCAATTGCCAAAATTATGAATGTGAGGGCCAAATTGAAGAATCAGTGTGCATCCGGGTACTGGTTGTGCACAATTTCTGATAGGTAGGGGTGAATGTGGTAGAAAACAAGCAGCGAGCAAGCCAGAAGTTCTAGGAGGACCGGAGAGATAGAGAGAGAGAGAGAGAGAGGGAGAGAGGGAGAGAGAGAGAGAGAGATGGCCGCTCTTTTCACCATCCCCTCGTCTTCTTCTCTTGTTGCCACGACCAGAGCTTCGAAGATCTTCCATGGAGGCCGCCACCATCACCAGTTCCTCATCTTCCACAGTCCCAACCAAGCCTCCAGAAAGCCCCTCTCTCTCAGGGTCCGAGCTGCCAAGCTTCCCTCTGGGGTATCATCATCTCTCTCTCTCTCCAGAATTTCAGCTCATTTTGGATTGCTGGAAGCGCAGGTGGAAGTGCCGAAAGCAGAGCCTAAGTTCCAGGCTCCCTTTCTTGGATTCACAAGAACTGCCGAGATTTGGAACTCCAGAGCTCGCATGATTGGCCTCATCGGGACTTTCATTGTCGGGTCAGCCTCTTTTCTGTTAGCATAATTTCACGCTGCCTTTCTTTCAAGGACGTTCTAGTGTTGCGGTTACTAAATTTAGTAATGCCAGATAAAAAGGAGAGAGCATATTAAATTGATTTATAAAATCCAATTTCGTTAACAGTGCTCTTAAGACATTTTAAGAATGGTTAATTAGGAATATTTCAATTTTTATGATAGTGGTTATACATAATATGAGTTGGCAAGTCTTTCAAGAGCACTCTCGTCGAATAATCTCACAAATTACAATCAAATTTTAGCTAACGGAGCCATCCAAATACCCGGTAAGATTCTGTGGTATTACTTCGGGTGTCAATTAATATTAGGTCTTAATCTCTATGGCATTGTTCTAGTAAAACCTGGCATCAATTTTTGCACACCTGATGATGGTTTTGTCTTGATTTTGGTCAGATAATAAACAAGGGGGTTCTTGAGGTGATTGGAGTGGAGGTGGGCAAGGGCCTCGATCTTCCTCTCTGAGAAATTTCAGCTCCCCTCGTCGTATTGGAAATTTCCCTCTTCAGAGATAGTAAATACAACGACAACTCTCTTGACTCTACTCTTGCTGCACAAAGAGTAACCCTGTGCTGCTCCACTGGCTTTTCTTGTTGAATAGCATGCACAATCGACTCCATAGTTTTTTTAATTTGCTTGCAAATGACACTAACAACTTCCTCTTTTGACCATCAATAGATAATACAGGAACAACTTAAAAAGAGTATGAATTTGATCCTTCTGAATGAATAGTCAATTTGTATGTCTTCGAAATAGAGGTTGCCAGATGTTGTAGAATTCATTTTTACTATTCACTGCCGGGTCTCGCTTGCTGAACGCCCGATCATATTGACATCGCAACAAAAGAAGCGTCAAACTTCAAACCTAGAGTAAGCCGAAATTGACATTCCTTGCCTATAGCAAGAAAGGGCTTAAAAAGCTATAAGATGTATGAACAAATTGCACATATGCAGTAGAACTAAAAGGGACTAAATTTGAAACATGACAATGCTTCATAGATACAAGGCAGCTAAGCTCCCAGGTGTTCACAATCAGCTCATCAGAAAAAAGGTAGAGATCACTCTGAACAGACGAGATTTGCAAACTCTAGCAATAATTTAACTGTTTTGATCAATTTCCGAACCCAACGCGGTATGACAAACTCAAGTCATATTACTTCACTCTATTTGAAAAAGTTACATGGGATCAATAAGTTGAAAATCACTTTTCCTAGGCTGAGATGCCTCATGATACGCTGTTACATTACTAAGAAGCTCAAACTTCTACCGAGTAACAAGAACACAGCTTACAGAACCCAACAGATATGAGAATCTACAATTGGCACTTGAGAAGAGGACTCGGAGCAATCAAGCGGCTCAGATAGTGACATGCGACGATTCCACCAGGCAGACTCTGCCCAGATCTTCAGTTTCTTTCCCTCGCCCTTTCTATTCTCCTGAATGCAGAGGATCTCTGCTTGCACAACTACATTAAGGCATGTAGCTTGTCAATGGACAAAGCCTATTTAGAACTGTATGCGAGCATATTTACAAAAGGTCATAATGCATGTGTGACCACCAGGATACAAAGTATCTATACAGGAATGACAGATATGTTCTAGCAGACCATGAGACAAATGCAAAGTTAGACTGCTATAGCAAGAGAAACATGTGGACCTTCTCGTTTTCCTCCATGAAAATCTGATTAGATCTTTTTGTTGGAAGCTATCCTCGTAATTCTGGCAAATTAATTTTATAATAACCATCTAGGCAAACTAGAGACATTATCTGACATGACTAAAATACATAATTCTTGGACAACAACTTCTTTCATCCACACCATAAATATAAGATAGCAACCCCTTACAGAGGTATGAAATCCTAAACACTTTGTTTTCTCCCTCATTTCAAATATATTTAACCTAATAATCCATTGATCCTCCAAAGGGAAAACCCAGGAGGACTTTCTCCTGATAAAACTATCGAAGAAGGTCGTTGTCATCAAAGCCTGACCGATAAAATCATGTATAACAATGGGAGCTGCCTATCGGAACCGATATGGCTAACAAAAATAAGCTATAAATTGATGGTCAGCCTAGCATGGCCAGGAAGCGTGGAGGCTTCTATAAGTAAATTATAGTGGTCTGACAAATCTCGTGAAGTCTAATGAGTTTTGGATTCCTAGAAGTGAACAAGCGTTTGATACTGCTGGAGATTTTCTATTTTACTAGTAACTCACTTCAGGTAATCATATCAGATAACGGAGGTTCGGGATTCTCGCAAAAAGATCCATTTTCCATTTCTAAGTCGGAATTGGCAAGGACTTCTCTTAAGTGACAGAATATTAGGTGTTAAATTATATCTCGAATTTGAGCTCATTTATAAAATCCAACCTGGATGGACGATAAAAATAAGGGCAGTTAATTTGGCCTTATCCAATTTATCTGGTATGATGGTAATTTCATAAATATCTAAGTTACACCAAGAATTGGACTTCTTGGCAAACCGTACAGTGAAGATGAAAGCCACGGTTGAATTTTCCGTGGGGCCCAAGTCAAAGTTGTTGACTCCTGGGCATACATGTACAAAGCGTGCGTGGGTTTTCTTTAGCGAGAGGAAGCACCGCACAAGCCAAGAAGCCGCACACGGTGAAGAGCAAGCCGTCCTACGAAGGACAAAAGAAAGGACGCAATTCTTGTTTCACCGCACGCAAGCGTTTTGCTTAAGCTTGTACGGTGATTTTGTTGTCATGTCCCGAACCCTGAGCGCTTGCTCATCCCTATCTAGTCGATAATATTTTGCGACTTCTCCAAATGAGTCGTTGACTCTTTCTTTTTATTGCACATGCGAAAGCGAAAATAAATCCCCTGACAGTAATCATCTTAGGATAAAAAAGCAGGACAACAGATTCACAAAACAAAACATGCTTTTATAAATATAGAGTCATGTACAAGGTCTATGACCTAAAGACTACAAAGACTGGCTTTCCAAAAAGAAGCGGTCCTAACTAACTCACACTTCAGATTACCTCCTCTCGGCTTCAGGTCCTCCACTCGACCACATTCTAATGACCTAAAAAAATTGTTATACAATAGCCAGTGAGATAATGTCTCAGTAAGTCCATGCTCTAAACCTCGATTATGAGGGAAATATGCCAAGAAGCGTTCTAACTACACAATCACACAATCAAGGAGCTTATCTCGTCTCAAATCCACCTTGCACGTTAGTACAGTTTATATCTCAGACAACATAAAAGCATGAGCAACCACTGAGCTTAATTAATCGGAACGTCATATTGAAATTCTCAAGTAAGTACATGAGTCATGATTATAAGCTTAAATCGTTATGACATGTCACATACGTTGCCACACAATTTTGTCTTATAATCTGGCGCATTCAACTCAATTAAACATGTGTTCTTAGTTTTGATATCGGCATATAACACCGTCTACTCTCTGTTCGGCAGTCTTCTGGCTTTGCCAAGCTTCGTCTCATCCCATTGAGCACGGCACATCTCTTTTAGACGGCTTTCCCAGTGGAGTATAGGGTCCAAAATCTACTATGACCGGCTTCCCATTGTTTAGGGATATCCCAAATAGGGATAACGTCCAATTTAATAGCCAGGGATAATTTCTCTTAACTATCACACGATCACTCAAATATGGCCTAGGGCACCGTGCATTGTACTCAAATGATTCAATTAAAATGGTGAACGTGGCCTTTTCCTTCGTATTAGAAATACATTGTAAATTAGTCGTGTGTGGGTACACGGTCAACTTCACCCAGAAAAATTAACATATTTCTAATTTAAAATCCCACTATTTTATATATTACTAGAAACTATTTTTGGTGTCAAAATCCGACACCCGAGATTTTCTGAATAAATAATGAAAATTCATAATTTTTGGAATTAAATACCAAAAATTCAATTAGCACTCAATTGGCATAATTTAACACTCAATTGTAGAAATTAACTACACTATTGCAATCAGTATGAAATTCCGGTCACCGGCTATCCCGGCTTAATTTCCAGAAAAATAATTAATAATTAATTAATTTCTAAAATTAATTAAATAATTCAATTTAATTTCTAAAAATATTACCTTAGGCTAAAATCACTAAATTAAATATCGATATGAACCTGGAAAAAATCCCGAACCCTTCTAGATAAATAATATAATTTATTTAGGCCTTACTTAATCTAATCTAACCACCTAACATGCATAATTACATAATTAAATCACTAATTTAATCTAATTAACCACCTAATTCCTAATTAAATTAAACTAAACACCCCTTAAACGTCATTAGCCTACTAAGAAGAGTTTAGTGCATAAACTCACCGGTTTATTATGGAAACCGATTCACCGCGACGACGGCGGCCGAAATCCAAATTTTCGGTAGCGTCGACAGACACTCGGACTAGGCCTAAACTTGGCCCAACAAATCTCAGCCCAAACTCACCGGTTTATTGCGGAAACCGGTTCACCGTGACAACGGTGCGACAGCATCCAAAATCCAAATTTTCGGTGGTGTTGATGAACACTCGGACTGGGCCTAAATTTGGCCTAACAAATCTCAGCCCAAACTAAGATTTGTTATTGCGTTGAACTGGGCTTGCTTCGTAGGCTTGGGCTCGGAACTGGGCTTGATTGCGTGGGCCTCAAGTGAGCTAGAATTGGGCCGAGGATGGGCTTTAAATTTGGGCTGGGCTGCTGCGAAACTTTCTGGACTGAAATTCACGGGCTGAGATTGAAAGCTTTGTGGGCTTCGAATGGCCCGACTGCTGGGCTGAATTGCCGGAGAAGACCACGCGGAATGGAGCAGCTTCGGGCTTCGATGGAAACGTGGACAGCTCGAAGAAACTGAGCCGAGCAAGAAGTAGCTGCTGGCGGTGGACGACGCTGCTGGCGTTGGCCACTTGCGGTCTACCAAATGAAGTATTGTTGAAGATTGGACTCGCGGGGTTATCTTCTTCGGATAAGTGGCAGCTCGGTCCGTGATGGTGCAGATGGAGGATGAAGCGGATGGTGCTGATGATGGTTCGTAATGGAGTGCAGAAGGAAACTGGCCGAGAGATTGAGGGATTTGGTGGAGATGGGGATGATGCGGCTGATAGGGATGATGGAGAACAATGAAAGGAAATGATGGATAGCACAAACGAAAGAAAAAGATGGGCAGGAATCGAAGAAAAATAAAATGAAAATGGAGAAGCAGGGGTCCTCGGTGGAGTGCAAGATTGCACGAAAGAGAGGGAGACAGCTTAGGCATGCGTAGCAAGGAGAAAGGGAAAGGATAAGTGAGAGAGGGGGGCCAAAAGTCAAGATAAAAATATCCTAAGTCTTAATTGCTTGGTCACCCTAAGCTTCATATATATATATGTATCTCTCTCTCTAATGTTCCTCATAATTCTTTCCTGCTCAATTAATCACAAATAACCCACTTTTGATGCCAAAAAATGCAGCCTCCTTTCATAGCTCCGAATTTCATCAATTTAATGTCAATTTCTTCACTCAATTTCCCCAATTGAGGTCCAATTTCGATGAAGAAAAATCTCATATAATTTTCTGTAAGTCCCCGATACTTAAAGGCTCGACCTGGAAGTTCAAATTTCCTTCAAATTAGCCCATCCGAATTTTTGTTAATTTTTCGCAATGTTTGAATCGATTTTCCGTAAAAATCTTGGAATCTCCGAAAAATTTTCGGAGGATGAGTCGATGTTCCTAAAATAGATTGTGACATGAAAGAACTCTCAATTTCTGAAATCAGGTTCAAATTTGCGGTTAATTTCAATCTGACATGCTTTTAGCGTGACCTAGTCTATCGGGTAACTTTTAGGAATTTTTGGTGCAATTGACTGGTGATCAATTTATTTTGAGTCACAATGTACATCTTCGACACATTGGCGACTCTCGGTTGTTGTGAAAATCTCACGGTTTTAATTCGAGCACCAAGTACCAAAACGATAGAAAAATCGATCTAATGCCGATCGACGAGTATTTTGCAATCAGGTGGAATCACCCACACTCTAATCACATATCTCAGTCAAATCGACCTATCCGGCCTCTGATTGATTTCTGACAATGCCGTAATGACCCTTACAAACTAACACGGTCGAGCAGTCAATTCCTAGTTTCTATCTTAATTATGAGATAGAAGAAGTAGAAAATTCTAACATTTCTATTTTATTTGAAAAAAAAAAGTAGAAGATAATAATCTCACAAAGCCTTACAAAGGGTTCAAAAGAATGTATATAAATTCATATCTAAGGAAAAAAGTATGATAAGCAATCATAAGTCGAATTCTCAAGTCTATTACATTTAGATTTCTTCATTGTTTCCCCAAATAGTCCAGTTATCTCGTGAGTGATAAGCCTAGAGAATAATACTATTGGCGTGTCAATGGAATGCCCAATTTATTTAATAAAAAAAATCTAAAAATTCAGGCTGTCACATTTATGCTATAAGTTCACATCTAAAATAAATTATTTATTTGTAAATATTTTAAATTTGGGCTTAAATCTAGATTTTGGAAAACATTCGAAAATGTTAATGATTGTAACTCTGATTCCCCGATTATATTAAATTATTTACTATTGGTTCTTCTCGTGAATATAGATACCATCAGACCAATTCACGTAAATCTCTGATATCCTTATTGTTTCAGTTTTATTTCTTTAATATTTTTGCATTAACTTAATTTGTAAAATCCTAGTGTTTCTGCGTAATTATTTTCACAATATTAGGTGACACAATTTTGCTAAGTCAGCAGATAACCACTTCATTCGGCCATGACATGAGTTCATATGGGTCCCACCCCTCATAATTTTTTAAAAATCTCTCTCCTCTCTCTGGCCTTCTCTCTCTCTGTTACATCTCTATTTACTATCTTCACTCTTCACCTTTTATCCACTCCCCTCTCTCTCTCTCTCTCTCTCTCTATAATTGCAACTTCAAAGCTCAAACTCCATGGAAGCAAGCTTCACTATGAAGCCAGAGATGCTCGTCCTTGCACAATGCACTTCCCAATCCCAGTGTCTCGAGAGCAAGATGTCCTAGAATTCCCACTACATGGGGGGTTTGTGGATGGTGTCATGATCGTGTAGTCCTAAAATCACATTACTTTCCATTATGTTTTGAATCTAGCAAGACGTTACCAACTTTGATATCCCTTTAGTTATAAATAATAAAGCGAAATAGAAAGTTGCAAAATTTTGTGTAAATTTTGATGAATGTAGTAAAGAGTACATCAATCTATATATAGGTTTTATGATATGACTATCTAATATAATGTATCAATCAAGATATACACACAATCAAAGGGAGACATATATGTAATCTTGATAGATATAAAGAAGAATCAATAAAATTTATCAAAGTATCTCTAACAATGACAATTACTCTAGAAAAATCCCTAATTGTCTCTAAACTCAATATGACTAAGTCAATTTAACTTTGAAATCAAGTGAAACAATGTCTGATTGAGACTTGGCAGATGAAGTTTCGTTTGACAATTGTTCCTAGCAAAACTCTCAAATCTAGTTGGTCTTTAGGTAGCTAGACTGGTGGTGGCGTTGGCTTTTTGAAACAACAAGCATACGTTTGAGAATTAGAGGGGCAAGCGGTCAATGCAGCGGGCTTTGGACACGGTAACTAAGTGACTTAGCATACATGGGAAAATAATTATTGAGCGACGCAGCCTTTGTAGCTAGCCTTGAAAAAAAGCCACCTTTTTGAAAAAAGCTCGATTGAGCAATGCACGGTATAATTAACGTCGAAACACTACTATTGTGAAATGAACTCGATTAAGTGCTTCCTTAAAGAAGACTTGTGCTCACAATGCCAACAATGTTGAGAGGTGATGATGCATCTATTTGGATGTACATATATCTTAATTGATATACAAGGTCACCCTTTGATTGTGCATATATCTTAATTGACATGCTATTTAGATAATCATATTATAAAACCTATAAATAGGCTCATCTACTCTTTGAACCACTTCTTGCTACCTTGATGGAGATGATAAAGGCCACAAGGAGAACCACTAATCACTCTAAATCTTTGGCTTCAAGTGATGTTGGCCTTCAATTCGTTATACTAGCTCCTGTTTAGGCTTCCATTGGGCATGTAGTCATATCCCAACAGCCACTCACCTTTTGATGCAGCAATAGCAAAGGAGCGCCACGATGTTCTCGTGACAAAGATAGCCAGTACTCATGTGATATCCTAAAATTTGAGCCCATCTCGAATATATGAAATGGTTATTTCGTCGACGCGCCTATGGTCATTTTACTCGGAGCTGGCCTCTCACGAGTTAACTAATCTATTAGGTGAGGCTGTTAAGGGATATAAATGCGACCGACTAGAGAATTCAATCAGAAATCGACTATTCAACCATAATAATTGGCAATGGTCAATACGATATCGTTATAATCGAATTGTGATCGGATATAAAGACGATTCAATGGAATTACGTAGTTGAATTGCGGGTGGTTCTGCACGATTGCAATATTTGCATTAAATGACAGTAAACTAATTTTCTATTGATATTATACTCGGGACACGTAATTGAAATCTCGTGATTTTTTATGACGATTAAACGCCATCTACGAGTTAGAGATGCACAAATGTGGATCGAAAATTATCGACCACAAGTCGAACGTGCTAAAATCCCTAAAAGCTACTCGATAGGTTAGGTCGTACTAAAATCATGTTCGATCGATTTTAACCACGGAATTGAATTCGGTTTCGGGAATCGGATGTTTGAGCGTGTCACAATTCATTTATATGATGTCATCTCATCTTTCGGCAAAATTTCGTCGAGTCCGGAATTTTGCGGAAAAATCGATTTCAGACAAAAGAAATTAAGGAAATTCGGATGGGCTATTTAAATGGTTTATTTGGCTGCCCAAAAGGCTTTGTTTGTGAGGAAATGAAGGAAAAATGGCCATTGGATGGCCACTTGACTTGTTGGGCTGAAGACTTTGGAAGCACAAGTGATGATGGGTTGGATATTTTGCAAGGCTTTCTATTGGTCCTCCTCTTAACTTTCTTTCCTTCCTTGTTCTCTCCCTAATTCCCTCTCCCCTCATGCATTTAACCCCCACCTGCAAAATAGCCTTAGCTTCTCCTTATTCATTTGCACTCCCCCATGCCTCCTTTCTTCTCTTTGGTTCTACTCCTTTCATTTTTCTTTGTGCCACAAGCCTCCAGTGACTTCAACATCACCATCCCAGCGTTCCAAAATAGTAGTCCACCCACCGTTAGGACACCAACATCTAGCCCTTACCACCCGTCCCGGCCAACTAGCTCCGTCTGATGCCCAACTCACCCCTGCGGCCAAAGCCCGCCAACCTTGTCACCCTTACCCTACAACCAGCAACTCAACCACCATCCAGCCGAGACCAGCAATCATAGAATCGAACCAAGCTAAGCTCTCTTGGCCAAGAACTTTGTAGGGCCGTTTCCATCACCGTTGGGCCTCCGTTGGAGAAACGGTAGTCTTGGGTTTTTACCACCGTCGCCATGAACCCGCTGCCGTCTTAATCTAGTGAGTTAACTCCATAATCCATGATTAGGTTATTAATTGTGCTTAAGGGGTTAGATTAGTGTTTATTAGGATTAGTTAGTTAATCCTAGGTTAGTGTAACTAGCTTAGTTAGGTTAGCTTGGTTAGGTGATTAGTTTAGTTAGGTTAGCCTACCTTAGGTTAGATTAGTTAACTTAGGTTAGATTAGTTAACCATGGTTAGGTTAATTAATCATGGTTAATTCAATTAAGTTGGATTTACTTAATTAATCACAATTTATTTAATTAATTGTTATTAGCGTAATTAGTGACAAATTAGTCATTTCGTGAAATTTTACACTCGTTCTTGTGATGAATTTATACATGAATATGATGGCTTATATGTGTAATTGATTACTTGGTGGTAGTGATTGATTATTATTGTCAATCTCAATTTTATAGGTATTTAACTAGAAAAATACCAGGTGTCAATTTTTTATGTCAATTTTTATGTACTATATAAAATTGTGGAGTTTGAAAATGGGAGCATACTACGTTTAATGGTTCAAATTAAATACGTGACCACGCACGATTATTTTACCGGTGATTTTTAATACGAAGAAAATTGGCCAAGTTCATTATTTGAAAACAAGGTATTTGAACACAAAGCAAGGTGTTCTTGGCCTAATTTGTGCTTGTGTGGTCACTATCGTAACCCGTCACCCAACGAGAGTCGTGGGGGGGAGGGGGGAGTGAAGACTGATTAAGTTTGGATGCCTCACGTCAATGGATGTCGGTTGTGGTGGAGGTCGGGCCGATACTCCTTTATGAAATGCCGTCTAGGCATGTAGTGCTAGATGTTGCTATGCCTGATAGAGCAGGACGATGCCTAGTTATGCTGGATGACTGCCGACTGTTAAGTTGGCCGTGACCAATAAGTCGTAATAATCAGAACACGCCTGAATGGTTGTGATAGT
Source organism: Eucalyptus leucophloia subsp. euroa (assembly GCA_017140325.1). NCBI lineage: Eukaryota > Viridiplantae > Streptophyta > Magnoliopsida > Myrtales > Myrtaceae > Eucalyptus > Eucalyptus leucophloia. Next base: position 40,429,503 of record CM029478.1, read on the forward strand.
TACACCTGATTATGGAGTAAAATTATGTAGCACGGTATGATATGTGTCATAATGGTTTTACTTTATAATTGTGACTCATGTGAATGTTTGAAGGATGAAAATGATGTGTTCTGGTTATTAATTGCGCTTGTAATATTTATAAATGCATATGTGATGCACTAATATGCAAGGATGCGCCGAGGCGAGATGAGTTTTGTATGGTACGTGTTTAGGACCGCCTTCGAGGCGAATTTGCGTCCTAATCAGGGTTTAGGGTTTTGACTCACTGAAATTTATCTTACTCGTCGTGGTTAACCCTTTTTCAAGTTCTTAGTATGGAGTACCATCCGGTTCAGTTCGGGAATCCATGGGAAATGGAATTAGAGTCGGCCTTTTTCCCTATTCCCAGGATCACCCAGACTGCGAGCTAGTGGTGACCACGATTTGGGTCAATGAGGGCCTTCTTCATTTGGTGCCTCATCGCTTCAAGGCATGGCTCATTAATGAGAGTAACGGGGCTTGGGAGGGTCCCTTACACGGTTTTGATGGACCACCCATTGGGATGGAGGATGGGGAGGTAGGTTACCCCATGGACATCAATATACCGGACGGTATCGTGGAGGATCCCGAGCCCGAGTTGGAGGGATCAGGGGTGTAGGTTGCCAATGGGTTTCTTTTGAGACAGACTTTTGTTTATGAACCCGTAGGGTTAACTTGGTATGTTTATAAAGTGTGGTTTGTGAAAAATGGTTGCGTGTTTTTTACTATCCCTGTATTTGATGGTTGGCCAGGTGTTTATTTAATTCACTTCCACATGTGTTTAATTGAAAGATAAAAAGAATGAGTCAGTGATGCGTTCTGAGACGTCGCATTTTTAATCGACCATCGAGGGATGTGCGTGTACCGGGGGTTCAAGGCGTGACAACTCACGATCTCCACAATGAATTCTCTCATTCCTTGCCTTGATTCACAAGAAATCCTCTTCCCTGCAATATAAGTTCTCGAAGTAAGTAATACCCCTCTATTATAGGTGAGCATCGATCCAAGTCACCTTGGACTGACTTTGGACTAGCCTTACCCTACCTATCCTAGTCTAGTTCCCGGGGGGACTTAGCCAATCCTTGGTCTTGAAATCCCTGAATCAATACTATGTAGGCTAGTTTGCGATCCTAAGGTTGAACCAACCATGGCTATAAAATATATATAATATTCTTATATCTAGTCTAAAAAGCAAACCATAACTTAAATAGTGTTACCCTAACTTAAATGGTGTTAAATGGCATTAAACGGCATCAAACAATGTCATTCCTCTAGTACTCTTGTTCTCCTTTCTTTTTTATCCTCTCCTTTATTTTTTATCCTCTTCAATTTTTAATTTAAAGAAACAACTTTTCACTTGTGAGCAACCTTGCCCAACTCACCACGCAACACTCGCTGCTCAACACTTGTGCCACTCGCCATCGGTTGCTCACCACTCAATGCTCGTCTCGTGTCGCTTGCCTCTCTTCGCTAGCCTCGTTTGTTGTCCAATAAATCAAAAGGAAACAAAGCCCTAATTAGAAACCCTCTTCACTCGTAAGCAACGCTTGTTATCATATACATGCGGAAACGTGAATAAACAACTCCCCAGATGAATAATAGCTAGAAAATTGGGACATACATCAGACAAAACACATTGATTTATATTATAATAATACTTTTTCAAGCCATTTTCTCTATGGGCCCTCTTTTCTTTTTGCATCACATTATGTGTTTTCTGCATAAGCTAAGGGAATTCCTATCCTCTCTAGCGTGACTGCAGCTCCCAACACTAACTTCAAACTTTCATGCCTACAAGACTGAATGATAAGGGAGTGAGTTTTGGGGAAACTCGATAAGTAAAATTCCTAGTTCTCTATTGGGAAAAGCATCTCATCATCGAAACCTAGCGAGTACAACACTTGCAAATAGTGTCGATAGCATATTAGTAGCAAACTTGTTACTACCCTTAACTACATGCAAATGTCTATCACAACATGCTTTAATACATACTTACCTTTGGCTTATCAATAAATATATTAACATATCATACTAATGCATATACTGGCACTTATACAAATTCATTTATCATCGTTTTGGCTCAACTAGGCCCTCTAACCCAACCGAGGTATTTAGCTTCAAGTTAGACATCCTCGCTCAACCAAGGCATCCTTGTTCAACCAAAGCATCTTGGCGCTAGCTCACCAAGGCATCCGAGCTCAACTTAGGCATTCTGACTTAACCAGGGCATCTCGGGGCTAACTTACCTGAGGTATCTAGGCTCAAACCCAGGCATCCTAGGGCAACCAGGGCATCTCGTTCAATAACGAGACATCGTTACCAACGCTGTATAGCGACGGACGCTTTTTTCCTCTTTAAATGCATGCATAAATACATCACACAAGCCGGTTTTTATCTTTTCTTTTAGGCGACACATGTATGGCCTAAAGGCATGCTCATTCATTCATGATACATATGTCGAAATCGATCTTTGATCCATAACTTGAATCAATCATTTAGTGCTAATCCCCACACCAAACAAGGCTCGAAAACGGTACGCCTCAATATCGATCCAAGACCTTGAGGCTTGGGTACACCTCATTTAGGTGAAGATCCTAAGCTTGACGGACCTCAGTTTCGACCCAATGTGATCATACCATGTGCCGTGAATAACCCTCGGCTCATGGCTTGATTCAACGGCAAGCACAAAGTCTCCGTACCAAATCAAATCCCCAGAATTGGCACCCTTTAGTGTGTTACCAAGTACTCATGGATTTAGGGCGATCCCTATACCAAACAAGGCATAGAATCGACACGCTTCAATATTGATTTAAGACCTTTTTGCCTTGGGCGATCCCCACTCCAAGTGAGACTTGGAACCGGTACACTATTTATGCCGATTCAAGGGCTTATAGCTTTGGTGGCCTTGTCTTGCGATGAACTCAACCTGAGTGAACCTTGGCTTTATTCTAGATGTGAATGACTCAAGCACACATTCAAACATAATCATGAGTAAAACCATGTAAAAGATCCAACATTTACCCACGGCTTGACAGGTGAACACCTAACTAGACTCGCAATGGAGATTGTGACATCCTAGATTTTTAATCCTATTTTCTATTGAATAAATCGGGTATTTCATCGACGTGCCTATAGGACTGTTCTTAGAGTTGATCACTTTTGAGATAACTAGACTATCTAGGGAAGCCATTAAGGAATTTTAAGGCAATAGACTTGAGAATTTGACAAAGAATCGGCTTCTCAACCGTGCTCACTTTTAAAGGCCATTACGGCACAGTTAAAAATCAATTTGAGATCAAAGATAGGTTGGTTTGATAGAGATGTGTGGCTAATCGTGGGTGACACCGCTAAATTAGAAAATTCTCATCGACTAGTACTAGACTGGTTTTTCTATTATTTTGGTACCCTGTGTCCGTATTTGAATCATTGAAATTTTAATGACAACTGAGAGTCACCAATGTGTCAAGTGGGTTCATTGGAGCTCGAAGAAAATCAACCATGGATCATTTTCACCTAAAAATTTTTGAAACCTACCTAGTAGCCTAGGTCACACTAAAAACACGCCCGAGTGAAATTAACCACGAATTTGAATCCGATTTTAGAAATTGAATATTCTGTCATGTCACAATAAATTCTAGGAACGTCGATTCAGTCTCAAAAGATTTTTTTGCAACTTGAGACATTTTGGGAAAAAGTCATCATAAGGCCGTTTTTACCTAGAAAAAGCTGGAGATCGTTTTTGATTGCGCAATTGGGATGTGAGATGGATCAATTGGTGAGAAAAAATACCAATTTGATCATTGAGGTATTAATTGGATTTATGAGGGCTAAATGAGATTGATTTGAGAAGGAACAAGCGTCCAATTGAAGTCGGTAGCTTCCCCCTTACCTATCCAAAATGGACCATTTCAAAGGTTGTGGGTTGGTATTGGTGGCTCATTGAGAGCCAATGAACCATACTTGGCCATGGATGGTCAAAGGAGACAAGGGATTGGAAAAATGTGACCATGGTGGCCCCCCCTCTTGCCTCTCTTCCTCTCTAAGGCAAACCGGCCAGCCATCCTCCCTCCTCCCAGCTTGTTCGACCACCAGTAAGCCAAGGAAGACCAGCTAGCACACCGCTGGACCACTTGGGGCCGTTGCACGCAACCACCGCCGTCGGAACGTCGCTCGTGCCACTGTGCCAGCCCGTTGCTACTCGCGCGTCTCTGCCTCCCTCACACCATCGTTCTAGCCTCTGCGCTGGTCCAGCAGGCTGTTTTGTAGCCCAGCAAGTCGTTGTGAGCCCCTCCAGTTGCCGTGAGTCCGTGTCGTTGGCCGCTCGGCCTTGCCATTGCCTTCACCGATCTTGCTTGCCTTGTTTAGCCTTTGTTCTCTTTGTTTGCAACCTAGAATAGAGAGCTTTTTCAATGGGTTCCTAGAAGCTTTGTGGCTCGTTTTGAGGTGGTCCCGAGCCTCGATTGCTATGCCTGCCTTGAGGAAAGTCGAGCCCCGCAATGTTCCCGTCGTTTTGCATCGACCCACTCATTAAACAAGTGAGTTTAACTCACTAATCCTCACTTAGTATGTTAATGATGATTAGGGGTTGATTAGATTTAATTAAGTGTGATTAGGTAGATATATTAGATTAGAGTAATTAAATTAGTAATTTACTGATGCAGGTTAGGTGGTTAGTTGTAGCAATTAGCGAACAGACGTGTTCTAATATTTGTTGAACGAATCTTGAAAATTTTTGGGTCTGTTTCAGTGTCCAACTAGACATTACGGGCCTAAATTGGATTTATTGGCATTTATTTAATAATTTTGTAATTATTTATTTATTTATTTTCTGGAAATTAGGGTGGGATAGCCAACGACCGGAATTTTATGCTAATTATTATGGTGCAATCCGTTTATTTATGTGAGCTCTAATTTGTACCAAATTGATTTAATTCTGATTTTAGGATTTTATTCCTAAATTATTTAATATCAATAATTGGTTGGAAAATAACCGAGCGTCGGTCTACAGCGCCAACAATATTTAGATGGGCTGTAAGTGGCGAAAAAGAATGTTGTTTTACGTGGATCGATGAAGAAGTATATCACCTTGAAAAATGCACATGACTTGTTGAGTTGGTACATCACCTTGGAGAATGCACGTGGCTCGATGGCCGAGTACTTCACCTTGGAAAATGTATGTGGCTCGGTGATTAGGTATGTCATCTTGGAAAATGCATGTGGCTCGATGACGAGTACATCACCTTGGAGAATGCACATGGCTCGATGATTAGATGTATCATCTTAGAAAATACATAATACGGATTAAAATAACTGGGAAATTGTTTGATTGACATGTAATCGACTAGGTCGATTGATCAATGATTTAATCTGATGTTATGAATTTATTGATTGATGTGATATAAGGCATCTATAAATAACGTTGATTTGCAGGATGGAATTGAGGCCAAGGTAAGCCCTCTGACTTGTGTTGTGCTTAGGCAGTTCTTAGGTGTATTGGCTTCCTAATCGAGTCTTAAGGGGTTAGAATTTGCTGAGACATAGTCTCACCCCATTGTGACACAATATTTTAGGTTCCTAGATGCTAGTACCTCCATCTTCTTGTCCTTCCATGTATTTTGGTATACCCGAAGAGGTCACCGAGATAGGATATCACTCCTCGATATACCCCACTCGGAAGGACTAGAGTATGTTTTGGTGAAATCCATCGTTTGGGTTGATGTGAGTAGAGACGGCTTGGTGCCCCACAAGCATCGGTCGTGGTATCGTTACTATCATGATGGGCGAAGAGAGGGTCCCGTATCGGAAGAGAATGTGCCTTTGTACATCTTAGAGCCAACATTCGGAAAGGGGACTGTAGACCCCAAGGATGGAGCGGTGATTGATGCCAAAGACCCTAAGCTTGAGGGTGACCCTGATACTCCCGTGTATTCAGCCATGGACTCTAGCTGGAGCGAAGAGGAAGGGGAGAATGTTGAGTAGGAGGAGGAACCTAAGGAAGAGCCTAAAGGGGAGGACCCTAAAGAGGAGTCGAAGGAGGATCCAGAGTATAACCCAGATGAGGATTGAAACCCCCATCCTATTTTGCAAACTCTGAGTTGTGATTTGATATGTGATAGATTTGCTTTGTTAATAATATTTTATGAGGTTTGCTTGTATAAAAGTGTGGTTGTGGTTTTTCAGTTATGAAAAATATAGCCTACTTTTCTATCACATTGTTTTATTGTCTGGAGATTATTTATATGCTTCCGCATGCATATTAAAATAAAAGGGTCGGCGATGCGTTTTAGGACGTCACTTTTATATCAACCAGATGAGGGATGGGCGTGTACCCAAGGATCGGGGTGTGACAGAGACTACTACCCTAGAGGAAACATACGGAACTTACTTACCTTGGCAAATCTCAAGAATTAACTTGAATAGCTTAAAAGGTTAGTGATGCAAGGTTGAGAGAAAGGAGGAAGAGGAGGAGGGTAAGCGTCATTGGCAAAGTGGACTAAAATAGTGGAAATGAATGTGAGCTCCTCCTATTTATAGGCACCAAGCTCATCATTACTCACCCAAGCAGCCCAATTACATTTCTTTAAGTGGCACGGTTATGGCATCAAGGTGGCAAGCCTATTTTGCAAGGTAGCAATGCCTAGGGTCCTAAGAGAACATTTGTCATTTTCTTATTGGACCACTTATTGACCAGCTCTCCAAGGCTCAATTTAGGCTCATGATGTGCCTATAGTCCTAAAGGACACATAAGCGCCTTTAATGCCTAATGTCCTCTCTTGATTAATTGGCCTGTACCTTGTTCACCAAGGCTATCTTTTAGGCTCATCATAACCTAAGATTCTAGAGGACACGTAAGTTCATGAGTCACCAACTTTTTCTCTGAGGCAAATGTTAAGCCATCATTACTAAGCCAAATGGTCCACTCTAATTTTTCCAAATGTCCCATCCTTAATTGGCAAGCCTAATTGCACCTAAAAGAATGAGGTGGCATAGCTAAAAGATCTTGGTTGGCATTCTAAGTTATAGGCGTCATCGATGATAGCCCCCTTTTCACTCTTCCATTAGTCCACCTATACCTCGTATTTAATTAACATTAAATGGAGTTTGATAATAATTGTACCATAGTTACCAACTCGGCAATTCTAGAACATTCGGTCATTAATGAGAGCTCGCATATCGATCTTTGATTGATCCACGTGTGTGCCACTTTTTCTAGAACTTCCAAGATATTTTGGCCCACCATCATGACCTTTGAAAAGTCAATGGACACCTCATCTCTTTCATTTAATGAAGGTATTCTAGAATTTTCTCTACTTTATTCTTTCCTTACTCAATAAGACGGTCTAAAGAATTCTATCATCCAAGTTGATTCCGGGGCCGGAGAAGGGATCATTAGGTACACCTTGAAAAACCAAATCACTTACACCCAAGGGTCGGCCATAACGCCCGATGCTCACCCGAATCGTTCCTTTTGACGGTTGGTCGGCCAAAATGGTCGATTGTCCTTGGATTGGTTCAAGGCCAATGCTAAGGCTACTCATGGCCTAGTACTAAGCCAAGACACTCATTGACCTTAGAATTAGTGACGGAATAGCCGAGTCTATCCCTGAGCTCATTCTAGTCAGCACTCAATCCATCCATATGGCTCATGGTTGGTGCATTAGCAATTCATGATTGGACATCACCAATTCAAGATTCCTTTTCAATTACTAAGAATTAAATATGGAATGATACATTTTTGGTCGGCAAACAATCACATTTGATCAAGTCGGATCGTCCATATATCGATGCTTAGCAAAGCTGAATCATCTACAGTCGGGCACTATGACCGATCATGACCATCCGCCAATCCAAAACCATCCCGTGACCAATCCTCGTGATCAAAAGATCATCTTATGAGCTGGTGATCCTATTCCATCAATATGGTCGGTAGAAAATTCACGGCCGACACCTTGATCATTTCGTGACTAGTCGGTCGGTCGGTCTATCGATCGGACCATGACCGATCCTTAATTCCTTACCGATCGAACAGATTAATCCCATGGGCAATGGCCCATGGTCAATCCATTCAAGACCTTATGGCCAATCCTTGCGAGGTTGGAATCGAGGATGTTATAGGGTTGGTCCCTGATTAGGTGCTAGACTAGCCCAATTTGGACCGTGATCACACCTATCCTCTATAGAAGCGGCCAAATCCAGCAGCTCATCATAGCTCCTTGTCTTACATCCTTTAATGGCTACATAGAAGTATTTGTACTTGAACCCAGGAGGATCGTAGTCATGCTCCCAGTCCTCTAGAACCTTTGCAAATTTTCTCTTTCATCTCATCAGATAAAACCACATTTAATATAGGCATTGATAGAAAGGACAACAACATGAAAGCCACACCAGCGGCCAGCAGATAGGATTTCTCCTCCTCACTTTGGGTAGTCTAGGAAACTGAGACAAAACTAGACTCTGACCTTGTTCATTTACAATAAAGCTCCGTCCAAGGATGTAATGAGAAGTTACTAACGAGCTATTTGAGGACGAGAACCCCACGTACATGGTCTGCTTGATGATCGGGGAGAGATCAATGGACAGAGATAAAAAGGGATTCTTTAGTTTCTCAAAATTGCTAGGAGCTCATGTGACATTGATTTACTCTTTTGCACTTTCATAATCCACCGGAACTTGCATAGCTTCAGCAATAACCAGGCTTTTGTTTGTGAAGACCCCACCGGCACATCTAGTATATCCTGCAGGGGCAGATTTTACGGAGTTCGGTCAGCCCATTGGTGTCGATCCCAATGTGGTTATCATTGACATCATGGAATTCATGGTTTTAGATTGTGTCAAAGTATGGTTTGTGGCAAGAGGCCAGGGTAATTACTAGGAAGAGTTCCGGGAAATTCTCCATCGGAGCTAACATAAAAGCGTTCCCGTAACTGCTCAGAAGTGGATACTCGTAAATCACATTGAAGATGAAAGTTGCGGAGAAAGAGTACACAGATCCACTGGATGAGTGATTGAATTTGATTGGGTCAAGGTAGAAGGCATGACTGCCTTTGTTTGGTTGCATTAGTTACTTTTAGGAGGCCATTGTCAGTGAATGCGGCTAAACCACATCCGCTAATATTGGCTTACCGGAAACGTGAAACTGCTCGTATCGTGAGCTAGTACGAAGTTTGTCGGGGGGAGAAACTGCCAGATCAATCACGAAGAACATGTCCAGAAAGTGGAGAAATTCGCTGAACACACTACTGAGAAAATATTGTTTGAATCTCCTAGGATCAAATCAAAACTAATGCAATTTCAACTGTCGGTACCCTGACTTGTGTTACTATATTCCCTATGAATAAAAAATTCACGTGTTATGTCACGCAAGCATTAAAAAAAAAAAAAAAAAAAAAGTAATAATCCTTATAAAAGATGGACTTGCTCTTATACTCTGGAGGCTGACCAAAAAGGGAAACCAAAGGAGGCAATTTAAGTTAATGCATACATTCCCAATAACATGTAAGTATATACTGCACAAATCGGTTCAATCCATAGAATCTTAAATTACAGTTTACATATACTCACAAGTTGCAAACTACAAGTACTTGATGCATAAGAACACTAATTTGATAATTACTTCGATCTATGAAAAGTGCTTTTAATATATATAACAAGCTTAAGATTCATCTTCCACTAGAGAGGAGAGAATCTGCAACAGAAGACATATGTGAAAATGCCTTGTCCGATGAAGATGGATCAGACATGATAGACTTACGAAAACCTTCGTGATATGCAAATGTCAATCCACTTTTTGAAATACCAAGAGATGATAACTCCTGCATCGCAAGATCCCCTTCCAAGTACTGCACTATTTGACGCATGCTTGGTCTCGCAGTTGGCTCAGACTGGGAGCACAACAATCCGAGTTGCAATACTAGCTCCACCTCCTTCGCCACAAAGTCCACCCCTAAATTCGGATCTCTTGCCTCTAGAATGTTGCCCTTATCCCAGCAAGAAAACACCCAATCCACCAATATCACATCCTCCTCCTCCCGAGCCTCAATCGGCCTTCTTCCACAAGCAACTTCAAGCAAAAACGCCCCGAATGCAAAAACATCTGTTCTCGTGGTGGCCCTGGCAGTTCGAGTGTTCTCTGGGGCAAGATATCCAAGAGTTCCCACCAAATGGGTGGTTTGAGGATCCGTACCGTGATCATATAGTCTTGCAAGCCCGAAATCTCCTAACCTCCCATTTAGTTCTGAATCAAGCAAGATGTTGCTAGCTTTGATATCCCTGTGAATTACTACTTGTTCCCATCCTTCATGGATATAAGAGAGGCCATATGCGACACCTTTGATCACCCTAAATCTTTGGCTCCAACTAAGGGTCTTGTTTGGTTGGTTGTATAGGTACTTGTCTAGGCTTCCATTTGGCATGTAGTCATAAACCAACAGCAGTTCGCCCTTCCGGCGGCAATATCCGAGAAGTGTCACAATGTTCCGATGACGAAGCCGACCAATACTAACAATCTCAGCAACGAACTGCCTCATCCCTTGCCTTGATTCATGAGAAATTCTCTTCACTGCAATCTCAGTTTTCGACGTGGGTAATACCCCTCTATAAACCCTACCAAATCCACCAGCTCCTAATAGCTCCTGATCCCTAAACCCCTTTGTGGCAACATAGAGATCTTTGTACTTGAACCGATGTGGACCGTACTCGTGCTCCCAATCTTCAAGAACCTCTGCGAATTTTCTTCTTTTTCGAATTGCATAAGCCATAGCAAAGACTAGAATTGACAGAAAGAACAAGCATATGAAAGGTAGTCCAGTAGTGAGAAGAACGGATTTCTGCTTCTTTTTCTCATGGGGTAATCTAGGAAGTTGAGAAAAATCAAGCCTATGAGCTTGTCCATTTACCTTAAAGCTCCATCCGAGGATATAATGAGAAGTTAAGAGCTCACCAGTTCCGGAAGAGAACCCAACGTACATGGTCTCCTTGAAGATCGGCGAGAGACTGAAGGACAGAGACAAAAGGGGAGTGTTCGGTTTGTCAACATTGACTGGAGCTAATGTAACCCTGATTTGTTTCTGCACACCATCATAATCCACCCAAACTTGCATAGCTTTACCACTAATCAGAGTCAAGTTTCTGAAGCCTTGGATGTTGTTTTCAGTGTATCCAGCAGGGAAAGATTTTATGGAGACTAGCCCATTGACATCGATCCCGACATGATTGTCGTTGATATCCTGTATTTCAGGGTTTAGAACCGTGTCAAATTCCACCGCCAAAATGTGGTTCGTGGCATTGCCATTGTTTGTTTTGTTGAAGAGACCAAAGTGAAAACCAGGCTTAGCTCCAGGAAATTCTTTACGAGGAGCTATCACGAAGGTGAACCCAGGACCGCCCAAAGTTGGATATTCAGGAATTATAGCGAAGATGAATGTGGTGGAGAACGAGTGAACAGCGCCATTGGATGAGTTCTTGAACGTGATGGGATCTGGGTAGAAGGCATGACTTACCTTCTGTTTGGTCACGTTGGTTAACTTCAGGAGGCCATTGCGAGTGAGCACAGCTAAACCATCTAGGCTCAGATTCGCTGACCGGAAACCACTGTACGTGAAATCGCCAGTTTCATGAGTCGGTGCTGTGTTTGCCAGGAGGGAAACCGCCAGAGCAATCACGAATAACATGGCTAGAGGCTGAAGAAATTAGCTGCATACACTACTCTGATGAGATCATCCGAAGTTCAAATAATGATCCAACCGATTTGCACAGCATTGAATCGAATCTCGTTTCAATTGTCAGTGTCCCAACTTGTGCACCCCCAACAAACCCTCAATTGATTGGTCCGAGTCTTATCATTCCCCTGTTGTGTGATTAACTAATTGCTCCAAGTCTTATCAGCAACGTAAAGTTTTGTAATTTGCCCATCTTTGTATGCCATTTGCGCCATTTCAGTGAATGGCTGAAGTAGACCAAGACGTCCGCTCACGCAAATTGATGATGTTTCGCTGTCTTGGGTAGGTCATGGACAAGTCAATTACCGATGGCATCCGATGCGAAACTGTGGCCGAGTGTTGACACCTAAATTTTGATAATCCGATTAGCTATTTATTGCATAAAAATTAGTGACTGAAATTTAGTCCCTAAACAAATATTAAATTAAACTGCATTTGCATTGGACCGATAATAGATGGACTTAACAGCAGCTGAGTTTGACCTGTCTTGCTGCATGTCGCACCTCCCATCGCCTTAGTCCATCGCATTCCAGGGTTGCCAGGTCAAATCCTGATCAATTGACACAATCGAGCTTTCGGGAGATAGTCCAACAGATCCAGACGATCTCTCACACCACTCTTGAGTCCCTCGTCGTTTCGTCTGTGACTCGTGTTGCCCTGCCGTGCTGAGCCGCGAAGCCCCGACGTGAGCTGCTCCGACATTATTCTTTGGCCCCACGCCAAGACGAGCTGCTGTCCTGTCAAGCTCGTCCCCGAACCAAGCCATCCTGTGAAGTTTCTGCTTTGTAGGTTCGTTGATCGTAAGCACCACCGCGACCCTCGCCAAGCACCACCACATTCTGTTGTGAGTAGCTATTCAAGGATCGGAATTCAGAAGCCAAGATTCGAATTAGGTGAAAATCTTATCTATTTTGATTTCTGAAAATTCCATTTCCTTGTTTGAAATATTCGTTGATGCACGTGATTAAAATTTCCGATATACTAGCATATCCATAATCTCGAGTAGCCTTATAAATTGGGAAATCTTCCTAATTTCACGACATGCATACGATCGACAATCCAATTTCACGTCCGAAATATGACTCACAATCGCATGGAAAAAACGCCAATCCAATCTCACGCTTGAGATACGATTCGCAATTTTGTTAAAAATTGGTCAATCCAATCTCATGCGCGAGATACGATTTGTCAATTTATTAGACGGATATCAATCATATCTTACCTTATTTGCTGTCGTGTTGTTTGAATCGACTTTGTTTCCATAAAAGAAAACCCAAAAAATATATATTGAGTTAGATTAGGTTCATGTTAGAATATCGCTTGTTTTAGGGTAGTTTGCATGTTTAAGATTAGGAAATTTATTTATTTCAAATTTTTAAATAAAAATACAAAAAACATTAATATAGGATGTTAGATTCTTTTTTCATTAATTTAGATTGCACGTTTAATTACTGGACAATTTTAATTTCGAATTTTATAAAAAAAGAAAAAGAAAAGGCTAGAATTAGAGCATTCTTTGCACGTCATCTAGTCATTGCATATTAGGAAAAGATTGCATGTTTAATTTAATTATATATAATCTTTCTAATTAATAATAAGTTTAGATAAATTTTCCTAGATAGATTGCATTTTAGGTTAGGGATTGCCTAGTTAAGATAGCATTCTAGTTTAAATTAGGATTTAGCCTAGTCTAATTCCTAATATAAGTTGGATAATATTTCAATCTAGATTGACAACTTTCGCTATTTTCTATTTCGAATTTTACATAAAATACCCAAAAAAAATTGCCTTGGAATAAATTAGTTTCTTTCTCTATGATAGATTGGATGCTTACTAAGAAAACACAAGAATACTATACTTATGTCACGTAGTTTAGGTCATATTGCTATGTCATGTCACGTCGCTTCATGTTAGATTAGTAGCATGCATTGCATAAATCATGATTCTTATTAAACAAGTGAAAATAAAAATTAAGTGATTGCGTGTTAATTAGAAATCATATCTAAGATTGTTGATATAAATTATGATCTAACACTGCATATGCTTTCCTTGCTATGAGGTAAGTCTCGTAATTTATTTATTGCTTTTTTTTTTTTGTATTAAATTGGTGGTTTACGCACCCGCATGATTACCTTACATGTTAGGGAAGTAAATTAAAATCAATTCGAGCTACCTGCAAAACATTTTTTCGAAATAAAAGAGAAAGGTACCAAAACGGCGTTAAAGAAATGTAATGTAATTAAGTTCCCAAACTCACAATCTCTGGTTTGCAAGAGTGAATATTTTACTTGGGTTTCTAATCAACCCACCAAAAATAGATTAATGACGACTCCTAATTGAAAAATCACTTGCATGTTAAGAACTTGAACCTAAGTCATGAATTAGTATGGGCTTGGGAAATTTTGAGCTAAGTTTAGGCTTAGTAATCCATTAGCCAAACCCTAGGTAGTTTATCTGAGATTAGGTCGCAACACCGAGGAAGCATCACAACAAGATGAAGATGGAGGGAAGGACAATGCCCCCACAATTTTCAGCTGAGTGTTTAATATCATGAATGAATCTTCCATGGTACTAAGAATATTAGGAACTGCATGGCAACATTCCAATTTTTATGTTATTTTGTTCTTTTGTTCCTTGAAAAAAAAAAATAGAGATCTGTTTAATATCTTTAGTTAATTTTTCTTTTCTCTAAAATAAAAAAGTGGCCAAAGAATAGATTTGAAACATAAATAAGAAGTAGAAAAAAGTAACTTCTTATTTCCAAAAATAATTTCAAGAAATGAGTCATTTTATTTCTTTTCTTTGTTTTTCTTTTCTTTTTCTTCCTCTTATAATTAGTTAGCGGAGACTTGCTGCCTACCGTCACCACCAGTTGCTGCCCCCTATCACCACCGTTAGCCACCGTTCACCGGTCGCCGCCTAGCAACTGACTAGAGGAGAAAGAAAAAGAGAGAAAAAATAAAAAAAAATAAAAATCTTAAAAAATTACCAAAAAATTGAAAGAAATTCTACATCTCAGAAAAATTTGTGGGTTATACCAAAGACATTCTTGTTCTTTTTCTATTTTGGGAATGCAAATTTTGTACAGTTACTAAACTTGTTGTTTTACTCATAAACTATTTCAGAGAATAAAAATAGAAAAAAACTATTTATAATCCTCAAAAAAGAAATGTTACCAAACACACCCTTAGTACATGGAGGAGTAAAGCCTAATAATTCTATCTTAGAGAATGAATTTGGTGTGTTAAGTTGCATGTGTGAAAGATCCCATATTATAGATTTGATGCGTTGTAAACTTGACTCAGAACTCATTGTAATGCAAATCCAAATTGATATATTAATATGGAATGATACTTAGACTAAGAAAGAACACATCTAACAAGTTCGTGCATGTACACATATGAGTTGTATTAGAGATCTCTCATATTAGAAATTTGAGTGTGATGTGAACATTTAATATTATTCAAGTGGACCCATAATTCATTGATTTAAACATTTAAGTAAAGTTAGGTCTAATTGCCTCCGAACACAAAGAGATAAGTTGAAATTTGCCTTAGTCTTTGCTAATTTCTAATACCAATTGAATATGCGTGATTACTAAGAAAAACCTCTATGGAATGGATTATCCTCATGTTTGTGTACTTAAAGGTGACAAGCGGGGAAACAATAACTTTTTATTTGCCGTATGCCAGGATTTGATGATATGTTTATGTTGAAAACATATTTTGTCGCTTTGATGGTCTCATATGCCCAGGGTGGACTAAATAGTTTGTATTAACCACAAGTCCTAAATTTGAGCCCAAACGTATGTTGAGAAAACTCCTATTAGATTTTGAAGTTAACAAAACTTTTATATTTCTATTCTTATTCTCATTCCGAGGAATACTAGACTTTTGTGAAATTCTATCAAAGTCTATCTTACATCAGAGTCTGTCCCACTTTGACGAAGACCCAAACTGAACTCAAGTGAAGAACGAAGAAATAATCAGACTTGGGATTATTATTCTTCCTTCAAGGACTTAGTACGAACAAGATATAGATGGCTTTCTGGTTGAAATTCTCTCTTACCTTTTTGGATATTATTAATGAAATCAATCACAGACCGGTAAAATCAATTTGGAAGACAAGTTTTTTTTTTTTTTTTGGGAAGAATCTACTTATGGAAACCAAGAGTTTGATTGTATGGGCGACCAGGATCATCGGACTTTCATCTCAATCTTCAAACGGCTCAAGATCTCTTGGATTGATTCTGTCCAATGGGTTGATTGGAAGAATTCCTCTAGATAGTGCCAACGGTCATAAAGGTATGGGGGAATATTTAAAGAGGTTTTTCAGGTCATTTGTAGGTATGCGTGAAAGCTGGAATTCCAAAGTTTGAAGCTTCTCAAATCACTTATTCTTCATCAATGGTGCTCATACGTGTATTCGAAAGAGAGAAACACAAAGGAGTGACTTAGTGAGAGAAAAAGAAACTTTTTAGTGAGTAGTTAGTGTTATACCGCTGTAATTCTCTTTCGATTCATAGTGAAATCCAGTCAGAAGACTGTTAGGGTGGGAGAGTAGACATAGGCTTAATCTAATCCGAACCACTATAAATCTTGTGTTCATTTTCTCTTCCATGAACTCCTTTAATTTATTTGCTGTGATATTTTTCTAAGTTTCATTATATTTTAAAACATATTATTTGGGTCTGAAGCTTTATCAGAAATCTATTGTTTAACAGACTCAGTTTAAAAAAAATATATTTTTACTGCATTTTTAGACAAATTTGTTTTTACACCTATTCACTCATATCTAGGTGTTTATACTAGCTCTTTCAATTGGTATTAGACCCTGTGTGCTTACTTTATTGAAGTGTTTTTACTTCTAAGCTAAAGATCTTCTATAGTTAATATTCTAACTCCAGAATTGGTTGAACGACAGAGTAATACCAGACCTCTGAAAAAAAAAAAAAAAAAACAAAATGAGAGGCGTTCCTCAAATCTAGAGATCCCCTAGAGTGGGATGTTATTGAAAAATGAATCAATCCAAAGGCAACATCAACTTCAGACAAAGGGAAAGAAGTGATAGAAAAATATGCTAATGAATCCACACAAACTGAAATCAACAAGAGACGAGCTCTTTATGCAAAAGCAATTTATTCCTTATACTGTGTATTGTCTCCCACTAAGTATAACATAATCTCCTCCTGTGAAATAGCAAATGAAGTTTGGGACAGACTTCATGTCACTTATGAGGGGACTGATCGTGTGAATGAGACAAATATAAATATTCTACTTGGACAATATGAGTCTTTCATAATGAAGCTTGGAGAATTTATTTGCGATATATTTAGTCGCTTTACAGAAATTGTAAATGGCCTGGCTTATCAAGGCCAACCAATTTCTGGACCAATAAAAGTCAACAAACTACTACATGGACTTTCAAATGACTAGAATCATGTAAAGACTTCAACCAAAGAAACTCAAAGGATCATGCCTCTATCAATTGACGAACTAATAGGCACACTTCAATCGTATGAAGTGGAGTAGATCAATGATGAGGAAGATCCAAAAGGTAAGAAATCAATTGTATTAAAATCTAACGTTGATTCTGATGATACAGATTCGAACGATGAAATGGACGATGAGAAACTGGCTCTTATGATAAAGAAATTCAGAAAACTAAATAGAAAAGGAAGAAGGTTGAATTGGAAGAAGCAAAGCATGCAAAATCCCCAAAAGAGACCAACGGATGACGTTGAAACTAGCAATAACGTAATATGTTTCAAGTGTAAGAAAAAGGGGCATATCAGACCAAACTGTCCCTTGTTGAAAAAGAAGAAGGGGAAGTTTGAGAAGTACAAGAAAACTCTTAAAGCAGAAACCTAGAGTGACATTAAATGTGAAGAAAGCGAAGAGGAATTTGCAAACATATGTCTAATGGCTCACTTAGAGTCAAACTCAAAATCATAAACATACATTGATTCAGATTCTGATAAAGAATTCGAGGTCACTATTAAAAGAAAAATCAAATGGTATTTGGATAGTGGCTATTCTAGGCACATGACAGGAGACTCAAGTTGCTTCATAAAGCTTGAAAGACTAAAATGATGAAATGTTTCTTTTGGTGGAAACAGTAAAAGAAAGATTATAAGATATGTAACAGTAAAGATTGAAAGTTTGACTATCAACAATGTTTCCCTGGTAAAAGGTTTAAACTACAATCTTTTGAGTATAAGTCAGCTTTGTGATACATGTTTCAGAATAAACTTTCAAGAAGGTATTTGTTTTGGAATAATCAAGATTTTTCTCAATCCTTTATTGGGCGAAGGCATGTCAACATATATCTTCTGGACATAAATCTAGAAAATTCTCAGTTCCTTATTTCAATATAAGATGAAGCAAGTCTCTGGCATCGAAAGCTTGGTCATGTAAATATAAAACAAATTGCCAAAATTTCTTCTAAGAATCTGGTTTGAGGGCTTCTTAACTTGGCTTATCAAAAGTCTGAATTGTGCACTCCCTTTATCTTGGGAAAACATATCAAAAGTTCTTTTAAACCAGTAAATCAAGTTTCTACCAATCGTGTTTTGCAGCTTCTTCATATGGATTTTTTTGGACCAACAAGAACTCAAATTATTGGTGGAAAGAAATATTATATAGTAATTGTGGATGATTATTCACATTTCTCCTGAGTATTCTTTTTGGTAAGTAAGTCTGAAACTTTCTCTTATTTTTCAAAGTTTGCCAAGAAAGTTCAAAATAAGAAATGTTATGCTATCTCAAGCATAAGAACAAATCATGGAAGTGAGTTTAAAAATCAAGATTTGCAAACTTCTGTGATGAATCTGGTTTTCAACATGTTTTCTCTTCTCCATATACTCCAAAATAAAATGGAGTTGTGGAAAGGAAAAACGGAGCTTGACAGGAAATGGCTAGAACTCTTTTGATTAAAAGCAAAATATCTTTTTGATTTTAGGCAAAAGTAGTCTCTACTATCTATTATATAATCAACAGGGTGTTTTTAAGGCCTATTCTAAAGAAGACTCCCTATGAAGTATACTAAGGGAAGAAGCCTAACATTTCTTACTTTCATGTTTTTGGCTGTAAGTGCTTTATCTTGAAGAATGCAAATCATTGATCTGGAAAATTTGAAGAAAAATCCGATGAATGAATTTTTCTTGGCTATTCAATGTCAAGTAAAGCTTATAGGGTCTTTAATAAGAAGACTCAAACTGTAGAAGAATCAATGAACATCAGATTTTAGGAAAATATGCAGAGTCAACAAGATCAGGTTCAACTTAAAGAATTTGAACCAGTTCCAGACCCAGTAAAGTCAAATTCCCCTGGAGAACTTCAATCTTTTGGAGAACAGCAACAAACAGAACTAGAAGAATCAAAGGAAACAGATGATCAACAAAATGACAAATCTATTAGCAACCGAAAGCAAAAATCAAGTCATCCCAAAGAACTCATTATTGGCATATTAGATGAAGGCATTTGCACCGGATCCAAAGGAAAAGAAAATTCCAGTGCATTAGCACTTATTTCAGAAATAGAACCAAAAGGAGTAGAAGAAATATTATCTGACGAAAGTTGGATAGAAACTATGCAGGAATAACTTAAACAATTCAGCAATAATGATGTGTGGAAGCTGATTCCTAAACCTAAAGGCAAATCTATGATTGAAACAAAGTGGGTATTCAGAAACAAGATGGATGAAAAAGATAAAATAATCAAAAACAAAGCAAGGCTTGTGGCAAAAGGATACGCATAGGAAGAAGGGACAGATTACGATGAGACTTATGTACCAGTAGTAATGTTAGAAACAATTAGATTATTACTTGCTTTTGCCTGTTTTTAAAAATTCAAGTTATTCCAAATGGACATCAAAAGTGCTTTCTTTAATGGATTCATACAAGAAAAAGTCTATGTGGAACAACCACCAGAATTTGAAAATCCCAAAAAACCATACTCTATCTATAGACTAAAGAAGGCATTGTATGGTTTGAAGCAGGCACCTCAAGTTTGGTATGAAAGGTTAAGTAAGTTTTTAATAGATATTGGCTTTGAGAAAGGAAAGGTTGACACAACTTTGTTTATAAAAAGAGAAGAAAAAGATTTTCTGTTTGTACAGATTTATGTAGATGATATAATCTTTGGATCTTCTAACGAAAATCTCTGCAAGAAATTTTCAAGATCTATGCAGGAAGAATTTGAAATGAGCATAATGGGTGAATGGACTTTCTTTCTGGGATTGCAAGTCAGGCAATGAAAGAAAGGAACATTCATTCATTAGGAGAAATATGCCAAAGATATTATCAAGAAGTTTGGAATTGAGAACTGCAAGAAAACATAAACTCCCATGTCAAGCTCATCAAAGCTCGACAAGGACGAATGAGGAAATAAAGTAGATCAAAAGCTATACGAAAGCATGATTGGTTCTCTTCTTCAAATTATTTCTTTCGAACACAGTGTATTCAAACCCTAATTCTCGAACTCTCGTCTCTCTCTCTCTCTCGATTTTTCTTGCGAAAACACTCTACAAATTTCTTTCTCTCTTCCACTAGAGCATGTCATCGAAGTCCTCCAAATCTGCAACAATGTCGTTGTAGAGGAAATCTTCTCGCATTGCTAGTCGCAGCCCTCGCAATATGCCTAAAGGACCAACTCATTTTGATCTGACTGGAGAAGATTCTCCCCGGAGTTCTTCTCGTCACTCTACAGATGAGGAAGTTACACAGGAGGCAACATCCAATTCTGTAAAGAGCCCTGAGGTACTTTTCAAACATTATAAGTTTTTGAAACAGCGTGGAAGTCCTGTGGACTTTATCACTAACTTTCTGAAAGACAATGGATACGGAAACAAAACTCTATTTTTGAGAATGATGGAAAGGTTAGGATTGGTGCCAAAAGGAATAACAGAGAAGGAATTTTTGAACTTTTATTCCGATCCTCATTTGGGGTCAGAAAATCAGCCTGAGAATAAGGATGACGATGAGAGAATCTTTATAAATTTCCAACCAAAGATGGTTGCGGCGGCTAAGATTACTGGAGAAAGAACGAAACTTTTTCATTCAAAAGAGCATAAAAAGGTTTCTGCTCAAATGTTGAACATAGGGGTCATAAACCCGCGAACAATAGATTTTGACTTTCTGGATTCTATAAAGGTTAACTTAAGGGAGAAGTTAGCCAAACTTCAATTTGAGAAATTTTGTGCAAAGACATCTGAAGCATATCATGAATTAATGGCATATTTTTACTCGAATCTATCATTTGTGGATCAAACTCATATTCTGTTTACTGTATGTGATAGTGTGTTTGATGTAGATGTGGATCTTCTGGCTAACATTTTGGGTGTAGAACGAAGTGGTTTTTTGCCCATAAATGTATCCATAAATCAAGCTACTAAGTTTCTTATGAAAGATAGATTTCTGAGTGGGAGTATTACTTAGTCTCGAATGCTTGCTTCAAACATTCTGCTACATAAGATAGTGATCAATTGCATCAGACCTAACGCTACCTCTGTGACTGATGTTTTGAGGTTTGAGGCAAAGATAATGTGGGCAATATGCAATGGAGTTCCTTTTTCACTCCTACATACTATCTTTTTGCACATGTATAGAACAATAATGAAGGAAAAAGGGCAACTGCCCTATTATGCTTTGATAATGAGATTATTCAGACACTTTCAGATTCAGCTACCTTCTCAACTTTGATCAAGGATTCTTGCTCCTATGGAAATAGGAATGAAAATGATTTCCAAGATGAGGCTGAAAGATCTTTCTAAAGCCTTGGATCTTTTGAAGAATGAATCATCTAGCAAAATCAAGGAAGGATTTGTTGCTGTAAAGAAGCGCAAGGGAAAGGATGTCGTCTAGAAGACATCAAAGAAGAAGAAAACTATGCTTCTGCAAGATGAAGAAGAGGAAGATGATGATTTGCAACCTCTGCCATCGCTTTGCCCAATCTTCAAGGTTTTGTTGATTCTAAAGAGCCAGGAGAAGAAGAGGGTGAAAAGGAAGAAGAAGAAGAAGAGAGCGATGCTGAAGAATCTGAAGAGAAGGAAGATGAGAATGAAGACTCAAAAGGAGACGCTGGTGTAATACCAAAATTGAAGGAGACTAAGGAAACCAGGGACATTGCTGCACTTGAAGTAGAGGAGACTGAACCAAAAAAGCAATCTCGTGCTGGAAAGGAGAAGGTGCAAGAAGGACAAGTTTCGTCTCAACCTGAAGGCACCAAAATAGAGGGAGACCATGAGAAAACTCCATTAATTGCACCTGCTGCTAGTGATGGTATTAGTAGATCTCCTGCAGATGTTGAAGATGTATTTACATCTCATTTCCCTAAAGTTCAAGTTGAAAAGAAAACTGTAAGTCAGGGTAAGCAACAAACTGCACACGTTCAAGTAGACGTTCTTTTAATTCTAGATACTCCATAGATTCATTTTGCTAAAGCTAGTGCCCAAACCGAACTTGAAGCAAACTATCCAAGGATAGTAGAACTTCTTTTGGAGATAAAGGCACAGCATTATGCCATGGGGTTTTGTTCATAAAATTCTATACACAAGTGAACGTGTCAAATAAGTAATATAATGATAAGAAAGAGTATCGTCTCACGAAGATCGATGATTAATAAACTAATTAAATACTAAAATAGATTAATTCTAAAATTTATCTAACAGATCAAAATATAATTTAAAATAAATTAAAAACAAAATTTGGAGACTAAATACAGTAAATTAATCAGATAAATATGTTAGAGCATTTGATTTCACCATAACCACTAGGTATGAATTTTATATTGTTGTGGATACAAGAACGATATCAAACATGTGATAGCGGAATTTTCTAATCTATTTACTATCCTATCTCGAGGTATAGTAAATCTACTCGGCTTATTAATCCACTATATCTCTATGTGAATTAAAATAAACATGAGTGCATTAAAAACTATAAATATTCCCGGCTTACAATGAGTATTTTGGATCACCTTATTATCGAAAGCTACGCAAATAATGCGGCATATCTCTATCCATGTTTAATTCGTGGTTATATATTATAATGAGCAATTGCATATTATCACTTCTCAGTCTCAAACATGCACATCAGATCATTCAAGTGGTAGCCAGTCACTCAAAAACATTATGCACAATAATATATAACTCACATAAATGAAATCAATTGTAAAACATAAAAATCATGAAATTCACATCATCATGATTATGCTACATCGTAACCCTAACAAAAGAAAATTAGAATATAGTAGAAGAAAAAATAAAAATATAAATCAAACCCAGCATCTTGAATTAAAGAATAAGAATCTTGTCACAACTTTTGTCTTCTCTTCAAATTACTTGAAAAACTCTCAGAATAATAAAAAACGATCTAACAAAAACCTAATTGTTCTCTTTGGCTCTCAATGTTCTCCTATTTATAGGATATATCCAAGATCCTTATCTCCAAGCAATTGCGCATAAAATTGGGGAGTAAATCAGAGGATTTTGATTTAATATCTATCTCCCAACACTTTTTTGATTTGAATTCCTAATTTTTTCCATTCTTTTCCTTATCTTCTCCATATCTCATTATTCTCATAAATAATGAAAATTCAAATAATCAGAAGGAAATTAAAATATTTTCTCATAGATATTGCATTATCTGTTGCCTAAAATAGGTAAAATAACTCTATTTTTTATAGAGTTATCAAACCCTCAAACTTAACATTTTGCTAGTTGTCAAGTAAAATCAAGACATAACATATACTCAAACTAACAACCTCATTCATGACATATTTCCATAATTGCTCAAATTCACAATTCAAAGAAAAATACAAATTTCATCCAAACATTAAAATTGATTTACAAGTTAAGATCAATTCTAATTATGTGATCCAAGTGTGTATATAAGAGTCCTTATCTTTTTCGAATTATATGCAATCCAGATAAATTCACATTAACATGTAACCTCTAAAAAATTCTCAATAATTATGACCAAATTTCATAGGTTTGCTTTTCATTCCTCTCTCCACTAATGTAAGCTAATTATCCAACCAAAAATTAGTAGGACTTTTCTCGGTTTGTAATGTAAGGCTGGGCTAAAGGTGAGATAACGGTAATTTTAAGCTCAAATCACTCATCAACACGTTGATTTTTAGGATCTAATTAGAGCCAATGTTACTGTCCAATTTCACTCCTTCAAGATAATTTTTTTGCCACCATATATCATCATTTCATTTTTTTTTTTTTTGTGAATTGCTTTATGGTGGAGTTTCTCCTAAAGTCCCTCCTAATATAACATGAAAATTTCCTACCCATTGAGTATCCAAAAGGCTCACTCAATTGAAAGTTAAATAGGGAACCATAAAAGTCATTTTTTTTTTTATAATACACCCCGAAGAACCATAGCAATCACTTTTTTTTTTTTTTTCTTTTTTTCATACTCCATCATTCCTTCCAAATTTCTATTAAGCTCAAATTACTTTTTATCTTAAAAAAAAAATCAACATGTTCATAGGGCATGAGACAATGATATAATTTGATAACGGCTAGGCTAAAAATATATGGGTGCTAATGAAAAATTGGGTAATGATTAAGGCTTAAGGGGGTGACTAGGGATAAATAAACAGGGTTAGCTCGAAAGACTCAATTGATCCAAAAATTGCCTAAATCATTTCTCAGTTAGATTTAGCTTAGGATTTCGTATTGAGAGAAAATCAAATAAATTCTAAGATTTTGGTGAATTTTAAGAAAATCATATACTTCACATGAATGTTATCTAGATTTACACACAATTCAAAAATTAATGACTTTTAGTTCTTAGTAAATGGATTAACATAATCAGAATTAAAATTAACTCACACATCAATTGCAAATTTAAATAAAATTTAAATTTTCTTAAGAATCGCAAAAATTCACAACCAAAAATGCAATCATGATAAAAAAAAATAGATTTAACCAAAAAATTTGTCTCTCTCCCAAACTTGAATGAAGCAGTGTCCTCAATGCGAATAATAGAAATAGGAAGAAGACCTTGATGATTAAACTCTTGAAATGTGATCCATAAAAAAAATTAACCTAGATAAAACAAAGAAAAGTTAATCTTTTTTTTTTGGCAAAACATAAATTTAACAATAAATAAATAAATAAAAACATAATTAAAATGTTTGGGTTGCCTCCCAAAAAATGCTTACTTTATAGCTTTCACCCAAACTATCTCAAATGTCGCTATTTTGGATGATGAAATTCAATGGTGGTCTTCTGTTTGTTGTAACCACCTTCAAAGTAGGGTTTCAAACGTTGACCGTTCACTTTGAATGTGCTATCAGTGTCATACGCAACTTCAACAGTTCCGTTAGGGAATACTTGTGTAACTGTAAAATGACCAAACCATCGAGACCGCAACTTTCCTAAAGAAAGTTTAAGACGAGAGTTATAAAGTAAGACTTTTTCACCAATTTTGAATTCTCTTCTGAATATGTGTATGCTCCTTGTACAATTTAGAATTTTCATAGGCCTCATTGCGAAATTCTTCCAATTCATTCAGTTGCAAAAATCTTTCTTCACCTGCAAATTACATGTCAAAATTCAAAAATTTCAATACTCAATATACTTTATGCTCTAATTCCACTAGTAAGTGACAAGCCTTCCCAAACACTAGCATAAAAGGAGACATCCTAATTGGAGTTTTGAACAATGTCATGTAGGCCCAAAGTACATCATCAAGTTTTATTGACCAATCTTTTTTTTTAATGACCCGAGAACCCCCATACAGCTAGTAGCCGGCGAGGTAAACCCGAGGTGATGCTAGGAGAGGACCCACCACCCTGACGTTACATTTAAGACACCAAGTGTCTCCACTAAGTTTCGAACCCTTCACCTTTGGGGAAGGATCAACGAAGCCCTTATCCAGCGAAGTCACCATGGCTGGTGGTTTATTGACCAATCTTTCCTAGAGGCATTCATTATTTTTTCTAAAACTCTCTTGATTTCTCTATTTGAAACCTCTATTTGACCACTAGTTTGAGGATGATGAGGGTTGCAACCTTATGTGTGACTCTATACTTACTAAAAAGTGCTTCAAATTGTTTGTTGTAAAAATGTGTCCCCCTATCACTTATGATTGCCTTAGGAATGCCGAATCGGGTAAAAATATTTTTCTTCAAGAATTTGACCACAATTTTAGCATTATTTGTTGGCAATGCTACAACTTCTACCCACTTAGACACATATTCCATAACCACTAAAATGTATAAATTTTCATAAGAATGTGTAAAGGGTCCCATGAAATCAATTCCCCAAATATCAAATAATTCACATACAATAATGTTGTTTAAAGCCATCTCATTTTTCTTGAAATATTTCTAGTTCTCTGACACCTATCACTTGAAGCTACATAGGAGTATGCAACTTTGAAAAGTGTGGGCCAATAAAATCCATATTGTAAAATCTTAGCTGCAGTTTTGATGGCACCAAAATGGCCACCTGTCTCTTTATCATGACAATGATATAGAATGTTTGCCTTTTTCTTCGTCTGGAACACATCTCCTTATAATTTGGTTGCACATATTTTAAACAAGAAAGGTTCTTCCCAAAAATAATTTTTTCTTCTATTGCTATGATAATTTAGGAAGAACATTATTTACTAAATAATTTACAAAGTCGGCGTACCGGGGAATTTTTGTGGACTTAATGGAAAAAAATTTCTCATCAAGAAACTTTTCCAAAATTGATCTTACCTCTTCATTTGAATTTGTAATTCTTGATAAGTGATCTGCAATTAGATTTTCAGCCCCTTTCTTATCTTTAATTTCCAAATCAAATTCTTGCAACAATAGAATCCACCTGATCAACCGGGGTTTTGATTCTTTCTTTTCAAGCAGATACTTAATAGCAGAGTGGTCAGAATAAACAATAACTTTTGAGACAATTAAATAAGAATGAAATTTATCAAAAGCAAAAACTACTGCTAAAAGTTCCTTTTCTATTATTGAATAATTCAATTGTGTACCTGATAAGGTTCGACTGGCATAGTATATGGTTTGAAAATTTTTATTCTTCCTTTATCCCAAAATAGCTCATATCGTAGAATCGTTAGCATTACACATCAGTTCAAAAGGTAAATCTCAATTTGGTGCTATCATAATTGGTGTTGAAATTAACTTCTCCTTTAAAGTGTTAAAAGCTTGCATGCATTCAACAAAAAAATTAAAAGAAGCATCTTTTTTCCAAAAGATTAGAAATAGGTTTAGCAATTTTTGAAAAATATTTTACAAATCACCTGTAAAATCCTGCATGCTCCAAAAATCTTCTGACAAGTTTCACAGATGTTGGTGGAGGCAATTTTGCAATGACCTCCACTTTGGCTCGATCAACTTCTATTCTGTTTCGAGAAATTTTATGCCCAAACACTATTCCTTCCTGCACCATAAAGTGACATTTCTCCCAATTCAAAACAAGGTTAGTCTCCTCACATCTTTGTAAGACCAAAGTTAAATTATTTAAACAAGAATCAAATCATAAGCCAAAAATGGAAAAATCATCCCTGAAAATCTCAATATATTTTTCAACTATATTAGAAAAAATAGCAATCATGCATCTTGAAAAGTAGCTAGTGTATTACAAAGACCAAAGGGCATTCTTCTAAAAGCAAAAGTACCATATGGATAAGTGAAAGTAGTTTTCTCTTGATCTTCTAGTGTAATAGGAATCTAATTATACCCCAAATATTTATCAAGAAAGCAATAAAACTCATGCCCTGCAAGTCTTTCTAACATCTTATCAATAAATGGTAAATGATGTAATTACTAGTATGAACACCTAGAGATGGGTGAATAGATATGAAAACAATCTTCTCAAAGAATAGTAAAAATATTTTGCTTTTGAAATTGAGTCTGAACAACAACAGACTTTGAGCGAGTTCAAACTTTAACAGTTAAATAGAACAACGAACAAAATAAAGAAGTTCAGGGAAGAGAATAAGAATGTAGAAATTATAGTGGTTTGGCTTATATCAAGCCTACGTCCATTCACTCACGCTAACAGCCTTCTAGCTAAATTCTACTATGCGATCAACAAGCGATTACAACTTTAAATGTAAATACTCAGTGGTAGATCACACTATCTCATTTCTTTCATGATCACAAACGTTTAAGCTCATAGAGACAAGCGTATAATCGAAGGTGATATAGCTAGTACGAGTACCTAGAGGGGGGATGAATAGGTATATAAAAATTTTTCTTGATGATTGCACAACATTTAGACAATTGAAAGATTTGCAACAATTAAAAATTAATCGTAAAACTGAGTAAAGGAAAGAGAGAATTGAACACGCGGTTTATAGTGGTTCGGCTTGATTCAAGCCTACGTCCACTCTTCTACACTGACAGCCTATTGGCTGGATTCCACTATGAACAAAGAGATGTTACAATGTTGATCTTCTTTGATTTCTAGGAGTAGATGATCTACCACACTCGCTCAAGGTATCACCAAGTATAAACACTCTTTGTGTATACAATTTCGCTCGAACTGTATCGACTAATAATCAAGGTGCTTCAGATTTTGGAATTTCTCTATCGTTCACGTTACTAAAACAACTAGAACGTCTTCCTTTTATACTCCTTTATGCCATCATAGCCGTTGGCACTTACCAAAGGAATTCTTCCAATCTACCCGTTGGACAGAATCAATCAAGAAGATTATTCGAGCTATTTAAGGAACCTGATGATAGCCCATCAATCCTGTTCGTCCATACAATCAGGATCTTGGTTTCCAAAAATAGAACATTCCAAGAATATTTCGTCGACCATCGGATCTTTAATCGATCTTAGATAAGAATAAAAGAATCCGAAATATTTATCCAACCAAGGGATCTTCTCCAGAGGATAGGATCGAATCCTCAACCATATATTTCGGCTCTGGATTTCCTTCGTCACTGGATTAGAAAGACTGTCAGTGAGAATAGTCTTGAGTCTTGAGTCTTGAGTTCTGAGTCTGGTAATCATAAAGTCTTCAGACTTTAAACTGTCGGTCTGTAAATATCCAGACTAGACTGATAGAAACGTTTTGTCAGCTTCAAAATATTCTGGAAAGATTTCTCCAATAGAAGGTCCCTCAGACTTTGGAATTATAAATTCTATGCTCCATTTCTTACTTACTCATCGGTCCTTGATCTCCTTAAATACTCCTCCACTTTCAAACTAGCCATTAGACAGTATCTTAGAGGATTGTCTTCCAATTTACCTATTGGACAAATTTATATCTAGAAGATTTGGTAGCCATTGAGTGATAGAAGTAGAATCCCAAATTGATTTTGATTGCCCATACAAACAGAATCTTGGTTTCCATAAGTAGAGCTTCTTTGTTTATAAAGTTCTTGTCTTCAAAATCCAATTGTTAAATAATTAGATTAAGTCAATCAAATATATCTTGATGTAGAATCCAAACTAGATCACTAGCCGCTATATGTTTGGGGCTTGTGTTACGTTCTATGAAGTTGTTTCGTTATGAATCTGCTTCGTTTTAAATCTGCTACATTCTATTTGAAGTAAAATCTGAGTGTTTTCAAACTGAAGTAGAGTTTGAGTGTTTTCAGACTAAAGTAGACTTTACAATCTGGACGTAAGTCTGAACATATTTTGCTTCTAAACATATTTAGCCTTAAGTTCTGGATATAGTTTGAATAAGTTTAACTTCAGCATAGAGTCTGTCTTCTGGTTCTTCTAAGTATAGACTTTGATAATATCCTTTACATGTTCAATCATCTGCATAGTCTATTACTCAACCATCAAACACATTAGTAGTCTTTGATTTATTTTGTCATCTTCAAAACATCATAAGAGATTTCCCTAACAATCTCCCCATTTTTGATGATGACAAAACAATATCTGAATATGCAGATATGTAATCACACTTTCCAAAATATTGATAAATCAAAACAATGTAATTCAAAACAAAAGATAGCAGAAGATAGCAAATAGATTGAGCATAATAATATATATAAAAAAATAACAGCTCAATATTATGCAATAAATTATATCAACCAATCAACACATATGCATATTTATATTCTCTCCCCCTTTTTGTCATAATAAAAAAGCGATAACAATAGAAATAGTATCACGTAGAGAATATAAAGCGGTAATATATTTTGCATGAAACACAATGTCCAGAAAAAATTCAGTTTTTACAAAGTAAGTCGAATATTATATATATGTAATATAACTCACTTCAATCATATATATCAGCAACTATCCAATAAAGATCATGGATGGATTATAAAATTCACTTACCCTTTTTGTCATAATAAAATGATAATGAAAATAAAAGATTTGTTAATGACAAAAGGTAATAAGAGATGCACTAACCGGATTTTGTAGAACTTAAATTCGGACACATTTACCTTTTCCTTCCTTCTATAACAAGATCACGATCAATTAAAAAAGATTTTTCCATAAATGATCAATGCTCCCCCCCCCCCAATTTGTTGCATTTTTTAGTTTGATCACGATTCTTTCATTTCTCTTGGATTCGCTTTCTCCCCCGTCATCATGACAATATTTATGAATAGCACTAATTGTGGCATATTTACGTTAAGCATAATATCTTTCCAATATTTTCTTCATAGCAACAATATCCACAATGATCATTTGCATTTTGAAATTCGAGGCAAAGAATTATTTTCTTCAATCAAGCTCTTCTCGAATTCAACCTACATAAACTTAACGAACTTTTTGCACAAATAAGTTGTAATAATATCCACATAATATATAATGCCCTTTCTTCAAAAAAATAAATTGAATAGCATATATAAAATTATCAATTATTAAAATTCAGAACTACTCAACCTTTTGTACGACACGTTAGGGACTTGCTCAATAGTTTGCAAAAAACTTTGCACAAGGAAGAGAATCTTTGAGCTTCTAGAAAATAGTATAGAATCTCCATGATTTTCAAATCTAGCTTTCTAAAATCCATATAGAAGATTCTTTTGTGACGTGCAAATTCTTATATAACAGATAATAATCTTTGCAAAAAATAACACATAATACCTTCCTTTGATTTATGGATCAAACTTGCTAGATATGAGATATCTTCTAAGAATATAGCAAGAGTATCCATGAATTTGCATTAATATTTTTCAAGATCAAAGGGATTTCCTTGAGCATAAATCTCAAAAATATATTATTGAATCATTTCGCGAAAAGAAAGTTGATATTGCTATCACGTGCCAAAAAAAAATAAAATTGCAATGCCTTATATTTATGACAAAAGATATAAATCATATATTATTCATAGGCAATCATCTATAATCTTCATAAAATCGAGTAAAAATTTGCAAGGTGGGTTGATAAAAAAAAAAAATTTCTCTTACCCAAGGTATATGTTTCAAATATACCATTGATTAAAAAAAAGTAGATCATTACCAATCTTCACCTAAGATTCTTTTCTTATTGCACCAAAATCTGTGTAGATTCGCAATCATTCTTGCCTTATTGAATTTCATGTAATCAACTCATTTCATTTTTAGTATCCATCAGTTTGGATCCTTCCATTTGGTTAGAGCAAAATAGAAAATCTCCATAGATAAACAAATATTCTTTCTTAATTCGTCATAACAAAGTACTTTAAGGAAAGAATATATTTGCACAATAAATTAATATCACATAAAATAGATTTTCACTTTGCAAAATATGACAAAATTAGAGAGCATAAAATTAGACAAAATAATTTGCATTATCTCTAAGAAATATGACAAAATCACACATATTAGATCAAATCACAACTCACGAATCACAAAAACAAATCATACGATTCTTTCTTAAAACAAAATATGATCATTATAAAATCTCAATCAACCAAGGATATATCGAATATCAAGTATAATGAGAATTATGTGCCCAAATAAAAAAAAAACATTTCTTACCAAGTTCTTTTTCTTCTTTTCCTTTATTTCCTGTAAAAATAACTCATCTTTTCTTTGGTACCCATTTTTTTTTTTTTTTGGGTCCATGAAAGTTAGTAGAATATGTTGTTTTTACCCAATGTCTTTCTTAATAGGTCTCCAGACTTTAGGACATTCTTTTTTAAAGTGTTCTAAGTCACCACAATGTAAACACTTGAGGGCATTTCGACCAACAGGTTTTACAAATACTTTTTGAAAATGATTTTTGTAAAATGCCTTTGAAGGTTTTTGTCTAATTCTCTATTTTACTTTAGGAAAATCAATTAAAGAATTACTTTCCTTATTGAAACCAAGTCACAACTTATTATAGTAAGGAACTTGTATGGAAATAATATGCTCTAAAGTTTTTGAATCATTTGAAAATTCCTTTTTTAAAGAGTCATTTTCGTTGACGAGTAAATCTCGACTTTCTTTTGTTTGTAGAAAATATTTTTGCAAAATTTCAAACTTTTCTTTTTGAAAACAATCCTGTTGCTTAAGCCGTGAATTCTCATTTTTTAGTTCAGAGATTCTTTTAAAAGAAGATTTAAGATTTAAGCAAAGCTCATTTATATACTTAAGAACTTTGATAGGAATTGCTGAATGACTTACCTCGATTTTCTCATCGGATTCTGAGTCTATGTCTGAGTCAGACTCTAGTTCTGAGTTTGTTTCCGATTCAGAATTTGAGTCTGAGTCTAAATGTGCCATCAAGCATATATTTTCTTACTCATCATCTTCTTTCATGGTTCTTTTCTACCCATTCTGCTTGTATTGTTTTCTTCCACCTAATTTCCTTCATTTTATACTTAGCTTTTTGAATTTCTTAATCATAAAAGCAAGTTCTTCATCATCCATGTCATTTTTTGAGTCAGTATCATCATAATCAACGTTAGATATTAAAGCGATAGACTTCTTACCCTTGAGATCTTCATCAACGATTTGTTCCACTTCGTAGGATTGAGAGTGCCAATCAATTCATCAACAGAGAGTGGCATAATCCTTTGAGTCTCCCAGATTGAGGTCTTGACATGGTTCCAATTTTTTGAGAGATTTCGCAAAAGTTTGTTGACCTTCATTGGGGAAGAAATTGGATGACCTTGATACGCCAAACCGTTTACAATTTCTGTAAAACGGCTGAACATATCTCTAATTGACTCTCTTTGCTTCATCTTGAAGGATTCATATTTGTCGAGCAGAAAGTTTACTTTTATCTCTTTTACACGATCAGTCCCTTCATAAGTGGCATGAAGTCTATTACAAACTTCTTTTGTTGTTTCACATGAAGAGATTTTATTGTACTTAATAGGAGACAATGCACAATATAAAGAATATATGGCTTGTGCATCAAGAGCTTCTCTTTTGGACATCTCCATCCGAGACATAAGAGTAGAGGGTTTGCTTTATTTGTCTTTATCAATCTTATTTGATGTAGATGCAACAGTGAGATTAATTCCTTTTTCTACAACATCCCATTGCAAGGGATATTTGGATCTTAGGAATGCCTTCATTTTGTTTTTCCAAACGTTATATTCATTTCCATCAAAATATGGTGGCTTGGTGTTGCTCTGTCCCTCCATAAGTCCTGGTGCCAAGATACTAGCTATAGAAGATCTTTAGCTCAAAAGTAAAAACACTTTAATAAAACAAGCACTTGACTTTGATACCAATTGTAAGTGCTAGTATGAATACCTAGAGGAGGTGAATAGGTGTGAAAACAATCTTCGCAAAGAACAGTAAAAATAATTTTATTTTAAAACTAAGTTTGAAGAACAATAGACTTTGAGCAAGTTCAGACTTTAACAGTTAAATAAAACTACGAACAAAATAAAGAAGTTCAAGAAAGAGAATAAGAATATAGAAATTATAGTGGTTCGGCTTATATCAAACCTGCGTCTACTCTCCCACGCTAGCAACATTCTGGCTAGATTCCACTATGCAATCAACAAGAGATTACAACTTTGAGTGCAAACACTTAGTGGTAGATCACACTATCTCACTAAGTCACTCTTTTGGTATTTTTTTTTCACGATCACAAACATTTAAGCTCACCGAGACAAGTGTATGATCGAATGTCGCTTAGACTTTGGAATTATAAATTCTACGCTCCGTCTCTTGCTTACTTATCGATCCTTGATCTCCTTAAATACTCCCTCACTTTCAAACTAGCCATTGGACAGTCTGTTAGAGGATCGTCTTCTAATCTACCAATTAGACAGATCTATATCTAGAAGATTTGGTAGCAGTTGAGTGATAGAAGTAGAATCCCAAATTGATTCTAATCGCCCATACAAACAGAATCTTGGTTTTCGTAAGTAGAGTTTCTTCGTTTATAAAGTTCTTATCTTCAAGATCCAATTGTCAATCAATTAGATTGAGTCAATCAAATCTATCTTGATGTAGAATCCAAACCAGATCACTATCCGTTATATGTTTGGGGTTTGTGTTACGTTTTGTCAAGTTATTTCATTTTGAATCTGCTACGTTCTATTTGAAGTAAAGTCTAAGTGTCTTCAAACTGAAGTAGAGTCAGAGTGTCTTTAGACTGAAGTAGACTTTACAATTTGGACGTAAGTCTGAACATATTTTGCTTCTAAACATATTTAGCCTTAAGATCTAGACACAGTCTGAATAAGTTCAGTTTCAGCATAGAGTCTATCTTCTAGTTCTTCCAAGTATATACTTTGATAATATCATTTACATGTTCTACCATCTCATAATCTATTACTCAACCATCAAACACGTTAGTAGCTTTTGATTTATTTTGTCATCTTCAAAATATCATAAGGAATTTCCCTAACAAAGGAAAGTGATCTTTTCTAGTGGCATCATTCAATTTTCTATAATCCATATACACACGCCACCCAATAACTGTTCTACTTGGAATCAATTCATTGTTGTTGTTTTTCTGAACAATCATACCATCTTTCTTTGGCACAACTTGTACAAGACTTACCCAGGGACTATCATAGATAGGATAGATGATACCTGCATCAAGTAGTTTAATTACCTCAGCTTTCACTACTTCTTGCATCTTCGGGTTCAAATGCCTCTGAGGTTGGATAGCGGGTTTATATTGTTTCTTCATCAAAATTTTGTGCATGCAAATTGAATAACTAATTCCTTTGATATCAGCTATTTTCCATCAAATTGCACATTTATACTCTCTTAATACTCTGAGTAATTTCTCCTCTATCAAATCTATCAAAGAAGAAGATATAATCACTGGTAAAGAAGAATTGGAGGCTCTTCAATCGATGGTTTAGGCTTTGTTATGTGTTGTCCCAACTCCTAAAGTTTAATTGCCTTTTGCCTTGAATATGGTGGATTTACCTCCATGAAATTTGTGTACTCCTTTATCTCCTCATTCTAAATATCTTTGTCCCTTAGTCAAATCAGACATGCTTCAAGTGGGTCTTTAAAAATATTTTCCCGAAAAACCTTATTCACCAACTTGTCAACTGTCTCGACTTTAAGACAAGAATTATCATCAGATGGATATTTTATTGCTTTAAAAACATTAAATGAAACAAGATCATTTTAAACTCTAAGAATCAGCTTCCATTGTTGTACATCAATAAGAGCTCTTCTTATTACTAGAAAAGGTCAACCTAAGATAAGTGGTACCTCAAAACCTTCCTCCATGTCAAGAACTATGAAATCTATAGGAAAGATAAATTTGTCAACTTTTACCAAAACATCTTCCACAATACCTCTCAGATATTTAACTAATCGATTAGCTAATTGAAGTGACACTGTGGTTGCTTTTACCTCGCCTAATTCTAATTTCTTGAAGACTAAATAAGGCATTAGATTAATATTTGCACTTAAATCACATAATACTTTTTCAAAGTAAGAATCCTCAATAGTGCGAAGAATAATAAAACTCCCTAGATCTTTTAATTTAAGATGTAATTTGTTTTATAGGATGGTTGAACACTCCTTATTTAACTTCACAGTTTTATAATACTCCAGTTTCCTTTTGTTTGCTAAAATCTCCTTAACTTTTTTTGCATAACTAGACATTTATGCTAAGGCATTTGCAAAAAGAATGTTAATGTGTAATTTTTGAAATACATCAAGAAATTTAGAAAATTGCTTATCTATTTTGTACTGCTAGAGTCGTTGAGGGAATGGAATTGGTGGCACATATAACTTGGGATTATCTGGAAAAATTTTACTCTTGCTTGTCTCATTTGATTGTTTATTGATCACCTCTTCCTTATCTCTAAAAATATCTTCTTCTCCCACTTGTTTATCACTTCTCAGGGTTAAAGCCTTTTTGTTTTCAATTGATTTTTTCTTTGTGTTGCTCAACAAAGAACCTTGTTGTCTCGCTGACATCATGCTTGCTAATTGACCCACTTGCATATCCAGATTTCTAATTGCAGCATCTTGGTTTTAAAATCTCACATCTGTGCTTTTGATGAAGTCATGAGTCGTATTAGCAGGTTTGGTGACTATATCTTCCAAATTTGACTTGTCTCTTCTGATTGTTTGAATCCTGGTGGTCTCGTCACATTCTGATTATTCCATAAAAAATTTGGATGATTGCACCATCCCGCATTGTACGTGTTGGAATAGGGATTATTTTGTGACCTGTTAAAATTCCCAACAAAGTTAGAATTTTCACTAGATTGTTTAAAAGTATTACCTACCTGACATTCTGTGCTAACATGTCCTCCACCACAAAAATCACATGTCAAATTCTGAATTTTCATGGCTGAAATACTCATATTATCTAGCTTTTTGTTGAGTGCTTCAAATTGTGCAATAATTGCAGCAAAAGCTTCCACTTTGTGAACTTTGCTAGCTTTTCACATTGTTAATCTCTTAGTAGGCCATTGATAACTATTGTACGCCATCTCCTCTAATAGATTGTAGGCTTCTTCTGGTGTTTTATTATTTAGAGTTCTTCCTGCAGCTGCATCAGTCATAGAACAGAGATTTGTATTAGAGCCATTATAAAAAGTTTGTACCTGCATCCATACGGGTAGTTCGTGATGTGGGCATCTCCTAAGAAATTCTTTGAATATTTCCCATGCTTCATATAATGATTCATTATCCATCTGCATAAAATTAGTAATATCGTTATGCATCTTCGCAGACTTTGCAGATGGAAATAACTTACCAAATTTATGAGCCATATCATTCCATGTAGTGATTGATCCTGCAGAAAGAGAAGAAAGCCAACTCTATCTTTGTCTCTAAGAGAGAATGAAAATAATCTCAATCTAATAGCATCATCTGTAACTCTATTATATTTAATGGTGTCATAGATTTCAAGAAAAAAGCATCGATGTGAGCGTTTAGATCATCGCTTGGTAGCCCACTGAATTGCACTGATTGTTGAAGCATTTAAATGAGTGACGGCTTGATTTGAAATTTGTTTGCTTAAATTGCAAGTCTTTTGATACTTGATGCAATGCCTTGAGCTATTGGTGCAACATAATCTCCTAAGAGCTTACGTGGATTTTCATTATCACCATCTGTCATCTTCTTAGCATGATTTCTCTGCTCTCTTAGTTGCCTTTTAAATGTACGCTCGATTTCTGGATCAAGCTCAGCAAGTTTCCCTTGTTAGTTACATGTCATAAACCGAGGTACACCCTGAAAAATAAAGCAAAATGAAAGCTAGATTAAACTTAGAATTATTTAGTATCAATATTAATTACTATTAAACAAACAATCCCCAGCAACGGCGCCAAAAACTTGTTCGTAAAATTCTAAACCCAAGTGAATGTGTCAAACAAGTAATATAATGATAAGAAAGAGTATCGTCTCACGGAGATTGATGATTAATAAACTAATTAAATACTAAAATAGATTAATTCTAAAATTTATATAACAGATCAAAATATAATTTAGAATAAATTAAAAACAAAATTTGGAAACTAAATGCAGTAAATCAATCAAATAAATATGTTAGAGCATTCGATTTCACCATAACCACTAGATATGAATTTCAGGTTATTGTGGATACAAGAATGATATCAAACATGTGATAACGGAATTTCATAATCTATTTACTATCCTATCTCTAGGTATAGCAAACCTACTCAGCTTATTAATCCACTATATCTCTATGTGAATTAAAATAAACGTAAGTGTATTAAAAATTATGAATATTCCTGTCTTACAATGAGTCTTTTGGATTATCTTATCACTGAAAGCTACACAAATAACGCGGTATCTCTATCCACGTTTAATTCATGGCTATATATTATAATAAGCAATTGCATATTATTACTTCTCAATCTCAAACATACACATCAGATCATTCAAGTAGTGACCAGTCACTCAAAAGCATTATGCACAATAATATATAACTCACATGAATAAAATCAATTGTAAAACATAAAAATCATGAAATTCACATCATCATGGTTAGGCTACATCGTAGCCCTAACAAAAGAAAATTAGAACATGGTAGAAGAAGAAATAAAAATATAAATCAAACACAGCATCTTGAATCAAAGAACAAGAATTCTGTCACCAATTTTGTCTTATCTTCAAAATACTTGAAAAATTCTCAAAACAATAAAAAAACGATTTAACAAAAATCTAGCTGTTCTCTTTGGCTCTCAATGTTTTCTGATTCATAGGATATATCCAAGTTTCTTATCTCCAAGCAATTACGCATAAAATTGGGGAGTAAATCAGAGGATTTTGATTTGATATCTATCTCCTAACGCTTTTTTTTATTTGAATTCCTAATTTTTGCCATCATTTTCCTTATCTTCTCCATATCACATTATTTTGCGTAAATAATAAAAATTCAAATAATCAGAAGGAAATTCAAATATTTTCTCATAGATATTGCATTATTTGTTGCATAAAATAAGTAAAATAACTCTATTTTTATAGAGTTATCGAGTTTGAGATTCAAAAGTTACATGCTACTTTAGGATCTATCTCAAAATTTCTTACAGGCAAGGTACAATCTCTTGACACTCAAGTTCAAACACTGAATCAATAGGCTTTGCAGACTGTAGCCAAAGTGAAGAATGCATATCATCAGTGCCTACATAAGCTTGAGGAGACCGTGTAGTCACTGGAGGATTTCCGACTTGTTCACATTCCAAAATAGCCCTGATCATCTTTTCATTCACTCTCTTTATTCATGACCGACTTTATCTTTTTGCTGATGACAAAAAGGGGGAGAGTAAGAGCAGATTTAAAGTTCTTGTTTTGATTTTTTTTTTTAACTTGGTTGTGTGGTTTGAACTTTTGAACTTGTGGTTTGAACTTTTGTGGTGCTTGAACTCTAATTGTTTTATGGTTGCAGAACTGTTACGACTAATGTGTTTTGTGGATGCAGATTCTATGTTATCCAGTTCTACAATGATCTGTCTGTTCTTATTATAAATTATCATGTACTACTAAAGTGTTGTTTTGCAGGATATAATGTTTAAATCTACATGAAAGTTTTGTCAACATAAAAAATGGGGAGATTGTTGAGAAAACTCCTATTAGATTTTGAAGTTGACAAAACTTTTCTATTTCTATTCTTATTCTCATTTTGAGGAATACTAGACTTCTGTGGAATTATATCAAAGTCTATCTTACATCAGAAGTTTGTCCACTCTGACGAAGACCCAAACTGAACTCAAGTGAAGAACGAATAAACAATTAGACTCGGGATTATTGTTTTACCTTCAAGGAATCAGTACGAACAAGATATATATGGCTTTCTGGTTGAAAATCTCTCTTATCTTTTTGGATATTATTGATGAAATCAATCACGGATCAATAAAAATAAAATCAATTTGGAAGATAAGTTTTTTTTTTGAAAGAATCTACTTATGGAAACCAAGATTTTGATTGTATGGGTGACTAGGATTATTGGACTTTCATTTCAATCTTCAAACGGCTTAAGATCTCTTTGATTGATTCTGTCCAACGGGTTGATTGGAAGAATTCTTTTAAATAGTGCCAATGGTCATAAAGGCATGGAGAAGTATTTAAAGAGGTTTTTCAGGTCATTTATAGGTATGCGTGAAAACTAGAATTCCAAAGTCAGAAATTTCTCAAATCACTTGTTCTTCATCAATAGTGCTCATACGTGTATTCGAAAGATAGAGAAACACAAAGGAGTGACTTAGTGAGAGAAAAAGAAACTCGTTACAAAATAGTCAATGTTATACTACTATAATTCTCTTTTGATTCATAGTGAAATCCAGCCAGAAGGCTGTCAGTGTGGGAAAATGGACGTAGGCTTAATCTAAGCTGAACCACTATAAATTTTGTGTTCATTTTCTCTTCCCCGAACTCCTTCAATTTATTTGCTGTAATATTTTTCTGAGTTTTGTTATATTTTAAAACATCTTATTTGAGTCTGAATCTTTATCAGAAATCTATTGTCTAACAAACTCACTTTAAAAGAAAAATATTTTTACTGCATCTTTAAATAAATCTGTTTTTACACATATTCACCACCTCTAGGTGTTTATACTAGCTCTTTCAACATAGAGAAGCTAATGGCCGAAACCAAGCTATGATAATATAATTGACCCACAAGACCTATTGATGGAATGTCTAATTACTAGGAGTTCACCGATCATGAGTTTCCAAGTGAGCAGAATTCAAGTAAAGTACGAGAAATCTTGAAGTATGTGCCAAAGTTAAATATTGAGTTAAGGTAGATCCTCAACCCTAGATAGTTAGAGATCCATGTGGATGAAGATCAGAAGTATAAAGGATGGTCCATTTAATAACATAAGAAGATCAATGATAGATGATAATGAAATCATAGCAACACATCAGAAAATATAACAATGAACAATAGACTAGTCATCTTTGGTCATCTTTGAAGATGGAACCTTTTCACGCTGAAGTTTGAAGATGAAAAAGTCATACATAGCAGACCAAATTAAATTGATTCTACCTAATTGTTTGAATCTCCCTAGGATCATCAAATTGAATGTAATGCAATTTCAGCTACTAGTGTCCCCACTTGTTTCACTAGTAATACACCATTAACTCGTTGAATTTTCTAGACCTAGGGACCCAACCGTCAAATCATGCAAGGATTCAAACTTGGTGTGCAACCAAAATCGTACTCCACCTCTAAATATTGTTTTTAATGCTATGGCCTTGAGAATGACTCCTCATTTCTCTAATTAAACCGATTGGCCCGTGACTTACCAACATTTGAAAAGTCTTCAATTATTGCCTGTCTCTATTACCATTTTCCACATGCGTGGCCAAAGAAGACCAAAACGTCAATCTACGGACCCGTGACTCCTGTTAAGGTTATCTTGTCCTCGGATAGTCGTCAATGACCTGATAAGTATGCAAAGTACCTAGTGTTGCGAGGAAGTTTCACAGCACAAACAAGGCTTCTGTTGAGAAAATTTATCAAAAAAATCCTAAATTTATTGTATTTATGTATTTAATACAGTCTCAAAAATTTTTAATACTTGTTCAATTTAGTTTATGAATTATATAAAAATATTCAATATAGTTTAGGAATTATATTAAATATGTACTAAAAGTTTAGGGATCAAATTAAACAATTTAAAAATTTCAAGATCACATTACATATTGAATTAAAATTTTGGAATCATATTGAATAAATTAAAAAATTATTATTTATGTTGCTAGTTAAATTAAAAAATTGAGGATCACTTTTAATTTTTTTTTTTTTGCTTTTTTCTTCGTGGGGCAGCTTGCTTGATGAAAAAAAAAAATCCCACAAAGTCTTCTTTTCCTTTTGTATGGCTGGGGCGGGAAAGCAAACCTAGACTTTTATTTTCTTTCCGCTCATTACTCCATGGGCCCATGTAAATATATTTATAAATTAGATACACGAGCCCCCATTTTTGGTCTTGTAGTGCAGGAGAATTTTTTTTCCTTTTTTTTCTTTTTATTTCAACCGTTACAGAGAATATCTTTGGCAGTAAAACTTGGATATTTATCCAACCGGGTCTGATTTCGTAAACGTTTAATGTAGATGAGCCAAGTCCGTTATTTGTTTTGATAATTGGTCTTAATCATTCTTTGATCATGAGGAGCAACCATTTTCGGTCCTTAATGGACTTGCTAGTGTATGACTTTTATGTCCTCTATAATATAGTGGAAATTTCGCCGCTAGTCAATGTAATATGCGTCAAATCCAATATGCATCAAATCCGGAGATCCCCATTTAATTAGTTTTCATAAACACACCAGTCATTGTTCGTTTGAAAGGAGAACTTATCCTACAAAAGCAGCGGATAACGTCCTGAGAATAATTTTTCCCACTTGATTTAGTGAAGGCTTTACTGGCATGACAATGGAGTGTGGCATGGGGGGGCACTTAAGTACCAAAAGTTAGAAAAGTGACACTTAAGTGTCAAAATACAAACAAAATGAATCATTTATGTGCCAATGGTGAGAAAATTTGATCAAAATATTGACGTAGCAATTTTCTGGCGAGGCAAGTGCAAAATGACGTCGTTTTGCACGTTGATATGGCTGGATAAGTGCAAAAACTAAGTCGTTTTGCTACTAGCGTGGGTAGAGAGAGAGAGAGAGAGAGAGAGAGAGAGAGTGTGTGTGTGTGTGCGTGTGTGTGTCACGTCCCGAACCTCGAGTGTGGACACATCCCTTGATGGTCGATAAAATTTGTGACATCCCAGGAATCGTCGCCGACCCTTTCTTTTAATTGCACATGTAGAAGCGTATAATAAAATCTCCAGACAACACAAATATGTGAATATGGGATAGAAAAGCAAGATACCATTTTCACCAAAACACTTTTCATAAAAAACCAGTTTATACCTTACCAAAAAAAAAAAAAAAAAAAAAAAACAAACCAGTTTATACACAGAGGCCAACGTTAAGGTCTATGTACAGGAGATCTATCTCCAAAAAGAACTACTGAGCCACCTATGCTCCTGACCTTTCCGCTTCAAGCTCTTGGTTCTTCACACTAGGGACCTGAAAAATGGTTATATTAGTGAAATTAAAATCTTAGTGAGTCCTCCCCTAAGCCCTTGATTAGGACACCAACTCAACTTGGGATATCTCTTCAGAACCAACCCACCAATAAGCCAAGACTAACAACCAATAAATTGATTCACAAGCAATCTTACTTGGTATGCCATACCCTGCACGTTAAATCTCAGCACAATACACACAATGCACATAGTCACTAGATGATGCAATTCATTAATCACATATGAGTTGCGTCACAAGCGATCTCACCTGGCCATTACCACACCCTGCATGTTATCGATTCATGCGTGCGTGCCATAAACAATGTGCTAAACTCATGCATAGTCAAAACCAATGATACCATGATTCTCATACACTCTTGCACATTAGTACATCACCTATCATGCATCAATCGATCACACGGGTTCCGATTATAAGGTAAAGTCGTTATGACACGTCCTATATCGCGCCACACAATTTCACCTCATAATAAGGCCCAACCATCTCAACACTTACGTGTGCTCTAGTTCTTATGGCCCATTGGCCACGGTCAACTCCCAGTTGACAATCCAATTAATTTATGACCCATCGGCCATGGCTAACTTTCCAATCAGTGATCATCCGACTCCAGCCGGGCTACTGATTAAAATCAAGCTTCATCCCGCCCCGTCGGGCACAACTACGTCGTGAACTCCCATTCAAACGGTATCCCAAAGAGGGACATCAGTCCAGAGTCTACTGTGACTGGCTTCCGACTCCCGCCGAGTATCGTCCCCAAACTCCCATTGGGTGATGGTTCAACTTTTAATCATGCAAGCTCACTATTAAGACTCCCTTTTTATCTATGAGTAGTTAACCAATGCACAATGCTTGCAAATACAATCTCAAATCATTTTCCCCTAAAGGTGGTCCATTTCGATATTCCTCGGACAAAGCATATTTCCATTTTTTTCTGAAATTCACTCAATTGATGTGGATGTTCATGCATTTATATACTCAAATCACCTCATAAGATCAAAGCACATGAAATTAGACACTTTTTATTTTCAGGTGAACAGTGTTTTGTGAACAATGCGCGTGAACAATGTCGCATGAACAGTAATTTTCCAGAATTTAATAACTAATAAATTAAATCCAAAAGTCATTAAAAACACTAATTAAAGTAAGTATTTAATCAATTAAGGTTAAACAAGCCTAATTAAGCACATAACCCACACTTAAGCCAATAAAGTAAAATTAAACTAAACTAATATTAGTCACTAATCTAACAACCTATCTTAAGACTAATATAGCTTAATTAAATCTCCTAAACTAGAATCGATTCTAATTAAATCAACCCTAAGCAAGTTTAGGCATTAATCAAAGGATTAGGAGCTAAACTCACCTATTAAATGGGCCGGGGACACGCATGTGGCGGCAACGATGGAGGCTATGCACCGAGACTTCAACCACAACGATCCAAGATAGTCCCAAGGCTGAAACAACAATCACAAGGTCAAACTCCCTTTGTAACTCCAAGAAACCAAACAGCAGAGGAGGAAAAGGAATGAAACAG
Organism: Eucalyptus leucophloia subsp. euroa; assembly: GCA_017140325.1. Classification (NCBI taxonomy): domain Eukaryota; kingdom Viridiplantae; phylum Streptophyta; class Magnoliopsida; order Myrtales; family Myrtaceae; genus Eucalyptus; species Eucalyptus leucophloia. The sequence continues at coordinate 40,473,637 of CM029478.1, forward strand.
CTTCGCCAGAGCTCCGGTGAGGGGTTGGCCAGCAACCGGCGACACCTGGGGGTCGGACTTGCTGGTCGTTGGTATGAGTGGAGGTTGGGTCGAAATGGAAGAAAAATGGCTGAAACGGGTGAAACGGGCGAAACCGTGCAGGTTGCCAAGCGGACTAACGGACTGGTGACCGGTTTCTTCTTGTTGGCGTACAAGTCGGCCGGCTACTTCGTTCGGTGCAAGGTTGGGCTCCTCTAAACGGTTTGGATGTGTTGAAGACAATGGTGGGTGGCTCGAAGGCTAATTCGCACGGGAAGACCACTTTTAACTTAGATCTTTGGAGAAAGGTCAGCTAGAGCAGAAACTAGTAGAAAGAGAAAACGGGGGAAAAAGAGGTCCAATGGGCTTGTGACTTGCTTCGACAATTGCTGGCTTCTCTCCTCTAGTTTTTTCAAGCTTACAAGACTCCACAATAATGGAGAAAGTAGGGAGGAAGAGGAAGAAGTGGTTTGCTGAAGCTTGAGGGAACAAAAGCCTTCAATGCTCTCCCTAAGGTCTCCAAACACTTAAGTGTTACCCTCACCACCTTCAGCCTTATCCTCAGCCATTTCTCTCTCTCAAAACTTCCTCAAGAAGCTTTCCATGTGTCCCAAATGTTGCACCCCACCATGGCCTACGAATTTGTATAGTTTGGCCTCTAATTCATTCAATTCCCCTTCAATCTCATTCAATTTCTCATCCAATCAATCCCAATTGCCGCCCATAATTTTATCCAATGTGTTCACACTTAAATCTACATTTTTCCTTGTATAATGAACCATCTTGTATCCCAAAATTGCGATCAATAGCGGGCCTACAAAGTTCCCGGTCCAAAATACTCTTACTTTGAAAATTCGCCGAAAATCTTGGTTTGCAGAAAAATCTTCTAAGGATGAGTCGATATTCCTAAAATGATTTGTGACATAACAGAACTTTCAATTTCTGAAATCGGGTTTAAATTCACGGTTAATTTCAATATGGCGCGATTTTAGCGTGTCTTAATCTACATGGTAGCTTTCGGGAATTTTTAGTGCATTTGACCTGTGGTTGATTATTTTCAAGCCACAAAATGTATCTTCGACACATTGGCGACTCTTAGTTGTCGTGGAAATATCGAGATTTCGAAGATGGACACAAGGTACAGAAAAGACAGAAAAATCAGTTTAGTACCGTTCAATGAGAATTTTACAATTAGGTGGAATCACCCACACTTAATCACATACCTCTGTCCAATCAACTTATCTCTAGTCTCTGATCAATTTTGACCGTGTTGTAATGACCCTTGCAGATTAGCACGGTCGAGTAGTCGATTCCTAGTCGAATTCTCAAGTCTGTTGTGTTAAAATCCCTTAACAGTTTCACTTGATAGACTAGTTATCTCGTGAAAGGCCCTCTCAGAGAATAAGGCCATAGGCACATCGATGAAAAGCATATTTCATCTCATCGAAATTAGACTTGAAAATTAGGATGTCATATATATATATATATATATATAGAGAGAGAGAGAGAGAGAGAGAGAGAGAGAGAGAGAGAGAGAGAGAGAGAGAGAGATGGAGATTTTAGGCCTTGCCACCACCTCCCTACCATCATCGGGAAGGGCTAGCAACGATGGGGAAAGGTCAGCCAAGGTCGCCAAGCCTTGGCTAGTGGCTGGCTTGGCAACCTCGACCAACCAGCGGTGCCCCAATCGGCGGTAGCCCATGGCCCAACCAAGTAAAGGTCGGCGACCCTCACCGAATTTGGGGGAGGGCCACAACCCTCACCCTAGATTTAGGCCCTTGCCGCTAGTTGGCTGGGGTTGCTGGAAATTAGCCAGGGCTTGGCGACCCTAGCCGACACTCCCCCCACCGTCGCTGACCCTTCTCGGCTATAGTAGGGGAGGCAATGGTGGCAAGGGCTCAACCCTCGCCTTCTGCCTCTTCTCCCTCCTTTCCTTTTTTTTTTAAACAATTAAATTATTATTTAAATTGAAATATTTTAACTCAGCTTTTCGACGTGTCATAAAGGTGAGTTATATTTTTTTTAAAAAATGCCATGTAGGATTTCGGGCCACCTTTGTTGAACTTGGCATTCATGTATCCCTTATTTTTTTTTTAAAAATAATAGTGTCGAAGTGTTACTTTCGTAAATTTTGGTACTTAAGTATCCCATCGTGTCAAGTTTTGGTATTCCAGATGTACTTTTGCCATTCAATATGAGATCCCATTAAACATCTTGGCATCACATTAACATCCTAAGAATAATTTTTCTGCCAATGGTATATAGGCATTGATTATGTGACACCCAGATTTTTTCTTTCTTTCTTTCGCTAGTTAAGCTACGCATATTAGAAACTAAGGCCACTACTTGATTTGAAATACCTCATGTCCTTTCTAGTTAAGCCACAACCCCACTTCGTGCATGGGATGGCTATCCAAGAAAATTCTTTCCCTCCCCACGTGGACGTCAGGTGGAGACGCAAGGTGGGGCCGCACTTTTATTTTTTCTTTCTTCCCTTAGAAGTCAACTTCAATAGCCCCATTTCGCCTGCATTTCTTCCCTCCCTACCGATACACCCCACCACTTTCCTCCTTCATTTCGTTTCCCTCCGCCCAAACCAGACCCAGTCTCAGCCTCCTCACAGCTCCGCGCCTTCTTCCCAGTAGCGAAACTAACTCTGTTTTGCCCTGTTTGGAGCCACCGCAGCCAGCTGCAAAGTCCCTTAGCTCGTCTAGCACCTCTTCCCTTCTCCACAAGTGCCAGCCTAGGTAAGTAGAGCTGCTATTAAGGTCTTGAGTACATGCATTACCTTCACCTAGCTATGCATGTCGATTTCAGACTTGGTATTGCGATTTAGGTGCAGAAGTTGGGCGCTAAAGCTCTGTCCAGAGCTGGGTTGGGAACGAATGGGTTCGCTACTATTCGGATGCAAGTGTAGAGCTATCCCTGGGGTCTAGGGTGTTCGGATGAACTCCTCGTAGCTCTGCATGTGCAATCTATGGACTGTGGTTGCTATTTGAGTCCGAAATTGGGTACCGAATGCACGTTTTTGGACTGGGTAGGCCTTCGATGTAATCACCTAACTTCGACGAGTCATGGGTGTCGAGAATTGCTTAGTTGACCACTCCTAGGCTCCGGTTTGGTTAGTTGGTTCCATTAGATTTAATATAGACTTGTAGATTATAAGTATTTTGAGTTTTGCCTGCTGTTTTCCAGAACTGAGAACTCTTGACCTCTCTGGTTTGTCAATTTTGTGTGGCTCGTTGTGTTGAGATTTGGGTGAAACTTCTTTCATGAAAGTTGTGCAAGATACCTTAAACTATGACATATGTTTTTCGTGGATTTTTTGAGGTTAAATAGTTAGTGTATGGACATAAGTTTCTATCAGGTGTATGCAGTGCAGAACTACAGTACCTATGACTTTGTGACCTTGTGAATTTCTATAGAAGTTCCTAGCATGATTTTGGTCATGATTCCTTCATGAAAGTTGTAGTAGACATCTTCATGCATGACATATTACAAATTGGTGAAGTTTTAGGTACTGGAACATACTCTTATTTGTGCACGCTGATGCTGGAAAACAGTTAAGTTTGTGAGTCTTAGTTGTGCGATTTGCTGCTCCCTGTACAGAACGAATTAGGTTTAGCATCCTACGTGAAAAATGTTTGTTAATGTCTTATTTATAATATACTAAAAATTTAGGATTTTTCAAGCCCATTTCATATGGTTTTCAAATTAATTCCCGAAACTATGCATTCTGGTTGAGGTTACCCTTATTCCGAGTTTGTTGGGATTCATGAGGAAGGTGATCGAATCCCAGGTTATGATCTTCTGATGGTTTTGTATATGACATATTGTCTAATGTTGTGATTATGATCTCAATAAGACACTGGTTACTTAAGAATTTAATGTGGTGCTTGTGATGTCTTGTACCATCTCATTGTCATGCATGCAGAGTATGATGTAAAATGCTACGTGTGATTGTTGTGGCATTGCATGAGTGCGATATGCATGCAATGCATGAGATGGTTTGTGATACCCAAGTTTGTTTAAGTGTAGGACTCATATTCGACTTTAGGAAAGCAAGAGTTGTTTTGTGCACAAGAATTGTTTAGTGCTGCAATAGGATGAGATTACATATGTTTTGTAGTCGGCCGAGACGCCGATGAGAGGCCCCGGGTGTCAGGATGCCTGGAGAGGGGTAAAAGGGAGTGATGGCGTACTCTCCAGAGGACTGAGGAAGGTTGAATGACTCCTCAGGAGACCTTGCGATGCCAGATTGGGTGCAAGGGGTATAGGGTGGGGTGCCCTCTCCTCCTTGGTAATTGTTGCAGCCAAACCCACATAGACACGTCAAATAAATAGTTTCTGTTTTATTTCGATCTTTAGTGGGAACCACACTTATTATTATTATTATTATTATTATTATTATTATTATTATTATTATTATTATTATTATTATTATTATTATTTTATTTTTTTTTTAGTAAAGAGGAACCGCACTTATTAGTCTCTTATTTTAGCACTGGATTTACCTTCAGGCGAATAGTATAGATTCCTAACTGAACCCCATAGTGATGTATGGCGAAATATTTATTTGTTAGCGGCCAACCCCCAAGCTAGGACTATTGGCCTACTAGCTGAGTTTTATTTAAACTCACACTTGTTTTCGGTGTCTTCTTCATATTAGAAGAGGTCCTCCGCTCCACCTGCTATTGCCACAACTATTCTCTATGGCACCCCATCCGACTTCGTATGGCAACAGGAGGAGATCCACAACTAGCATTTTCCAGGTGTGACCTTCGTCAAGTGTACCTCCTACTTGACGGTGGACACAGGGACTCCAATGGGGCTAGCACACCTGGTCTTTGTAGCCATTTATGCATGCGCGGGAGGCTAGCTAATGGGACCTCTACCCCCGTACAATGAAGATATTGATGATCCTGTTGAGATCGATGAGTTCTTAAGCTTCACTTCAGTATTGGATACTTGAGGGGATGATGAGTCACAAGTCATTCAGTATTATGATATCCAAGCTAGAACACAAGTGCTTGTCTTGGACAAGTTCACTGAACGTGACATACACAGAACAATTGGCGATATAGAAGCTTTTAGCGGGGTCAATGTCTAATCGTTCATGCTTTGATTAGGTGTAAGATCCTTAGACTTGAGGCACGATGCTGACTTGTATGTTGGATGGCTATGGTTCATAAGTGTGCATATTGACACTTCGTCAAATCGTCTCTATACTTAAAGGTCATAGTTTGTTCACATACGAAACCACATGCATGCGCAATATGGAATTTGTCTTCTTGTTATATATAGATATATAAGATTGATGTCCTATGCAATCTAATCGTGACATTGTATTGAAATCCTCGCCCGAGTTGTAATCGAGAATGAATGGTTCATATCTCGAATGAATACATGTCAATTAGATTTGTGCATATAATTGAATTGGTGGCTTGACCAATAGTTCCATGGCCTTTGTTCGATCGGGACATGGTGAGACAGAATGATCGAATTACACGGTCGCCAAAGCTGACAGGTTCATTATGTTCTGAAAACATTTCATACTATATCAGTAACCATAATATATTGCTAAGATTGATCTAAACAATCAGTTCTTTTGGTTGTGCTAATGTGTTAATACAAGTCTTGCTGCTAGCTCAATGATGAACCTAAGGATGTCACACACCATAACTAATTAGAATGACAATTGAACGAGAGAGAGAGAGAGAGAGAGAGAGAGAGAGAGAGAGAGAATATTGCAAATGTGTCAACAATTGAGCCAATCAAATTGAGTCGGGCTAGAAATAAAAGTTTTGATGAAGGGGCTTCAGAGTTTACAAAGTCTAACGCGGGTTTCAGACTCTACGAGTGAATTAAAGATCTAAAGCGTGCTCAGATTCAGTGATCGAATTAATAATCTAAAATGAGTTCAGAACTAATAGTTGCATTAATGATCTAAAGTGAGTTCGGAATTAATTGCATCATTAATGATCTAAAGTGAGTTTATAATCAATAGCCAAATTAATTATCTAAAACAATTTCAGACTTAACGGCTAAATTAGAGATATGAAACATTTTCAAATTTAATAGTCACATTAAGTCTGAAATGGTTTCAGAACTTAACAGTCACATTATTGATCTAAACGGTTTTAGATTTAAATGACCAATTAAAGTTCTAAAACAATTTTAGAAGTAACAGTCAAATTAAATATTTGTAATAGTGACAAAGTTAATACCCAGAATAAAGACTTGTAATAGTTACAAATAAATGTTTAGAATAATGCTCTGTAACAGTTATAGAGTTAATGCCCGAATTAGTGTCTGTGACAATATCAGAACTTACGTCCGTTAGGAGTTACGGCCGAATTAATTCTAAAATAGTTTAGAGTTAATGTGCCAATTTAAATGTGATCCGCGCTGGCTATAAAAGGTAACATAGAGAAAAGATCACTAGATGATGGACGATCGATAATAGACAATTGATAATTAAGAGTGCTGATACTGATCAACAAAGTCACTCACATGAGAGCAATTGCTAGCACAATTGTAGTTGTGAAATCTCTCAATTTCTCTCTTTTGTTCAATGTGAGAATTGGTGGTTGTCTGAACTAGGGGCCCGACACTTGTGGAGCTAGATTTGAAGAATGTCAAAGCCTGTGAAGAGATCATACGTTCTACATCTGAAGAATGTCATAACCAGTATTATCGGAAAACGTTAGATGTTCGTGGTCAATAATCCAAGAACATCATAACAGGAGTTACCAGAAGGCATCAGTCATTCACGGTCAGAGTCTGAAGAATGTCAAAAGTACTTCTATGAGGATATCAAACGTTTGTGTTCAAGACCCAAAAAGACTTATGAACCAAATTTTGGAACACGGTACAAGGTTAATATTATTAGCCCCTTTAGCTCTTCTATGCATTTTTGTTAAAATGCATGTAAATGCTATGGAAACATGTGTATAAGTGTTTTTACTTTCGCTGTGATCAGACTTTTGGTCTTAATTTACTTATGCGCGTATGCTTATTTATCGAAACAAATACCAACAATAACTCCTCTAATGTGAGATTCCCTTCCAAGTGTTGCACTACTTGACACATGCTTGGTCTTGCAGTTGGTTGAGATTGGGAGCACAACAATCCAAGTTGCAGCACTAGCTTTACATCCTTCGCCACAAAGTCCCTCCCTAAATTTGGATCTCTTGCCTCCAGTATGTCACCCTTTTCCTAGCAAGAAGACACCCATTCCACCAATGTCACATCATTCTCCTCTTGAACCTCAACCGGTCTTCTTCCGCAAGTGACCTCAAGCAAAATGTGCCGAACGCATAAACATTTGTACTTGTAGTGGCCCTAGCCCTTTGATTATCCTCTAGGGCCATATACCCAAGAGTTCCCACCACATGGGTGGATTGAGGATCAATACCTTGCAAGCCCAAAATCTCCTAACCTCCCATTTAGTTCTAAATCAAGCAAGATGTTGCTAGCTTTGATAGCTCTGTGAATCACTGCTTGTTCCCATCCTTCATGAAGATAAGAGGGGCCATATGCAACACCTTTGATCACTCTTAATCTTTGGCTCCAATTGAGGGTCACCTCTGGTTGGTTATAGAGGTACTTGTCTGGGCTTCCATTTGGCATATAGTATAGACCAACAGCAACTCACCCTTCCAACGGCAGTAACCAAGAAGCATTACTATGTTCTGATTGTTGAGAAAACTTCTATCAAGTTCTAAAATTGACAAAACTTTCTTATTATTGTTCTTGTTCTTATTTTGAAGAATACTAAACTTTTGTGCTATATTATGAAATTTTGTCAAGGTCTATATATTCCAAAAGTCTTTCCCATTCTGACGAGATCCAATCTAAAACCAAGTCCAGAACGAAGGTATAATCAAACTCATGATTATTGATCTGTTGACAAGGATTTAGTATGGCTTTCTGGCGAAGAATTTCACTTACCTTTTATAAATATATTGGTGGAATCAATCACAAATTGATGAAATCAATTTTGAAGACAGGTTCATTTTTGGAAAGCATCTACTTATGGAAACCTAGATTCTGATTGTATGAGGGATTAGAATCATCGGATTTTCATCTCAATCTTCAAACAGCTAAAAGATTTCCTTAATCGATTTGTCCAATGGATTGATTGGAAGAAATTCCTCTAGAGAATGCCAATGGTTAAAAAAGCGTAGAGGAATATTTAAGGAAATCATTCAGTCTATTCGGGGTGGTGCGTGAAAATTGAAATTCCAAAATTTGAGGCCTTCCAATCACTTGTTCTTCATCGACAGTGCTTACAAATTGTATTCAAGAGAAAAAAAAGAAAAACACAAGAATAGTGACTTAGTAAGAGAAATCCTTCACTGAGTATTTCAAATCATTGTATTTCTCTGTTGATATTGTAGTGAATTACAGCTAGATTCTATCAGGGTGGAAGAGTGGACGTAGGCTCGACCTAAGCCGAACCACTATAAATCTCATGTTCACTTTTTTCTTCCCTTAACTCTTTTTGATTTGTTTATTACAATCTTTTTTTGAACTTATCAAATTTCTAAATCATCTCTAATTGAGTCTGAATTTACTTCAGAAGTTTGGTGGCACTTTTAGTCAAACTTTGCTGGAAATATAACTTTTTCTGCACTTATTTGCTTAATTTGTTTTTACACCTATTCACCCCCCTCTCTAGGTGATAATACTAGCGTTTTCACCAATGACAAAGCCAACCAATACTAATAATCTCCGCAATGACTCCCTCATTCCTTGCCTCAATTCATGAGAAACCCTCCACTGCAATCTCAGTTTTCATGGAGGGTAATGGCCCTCGATAAACCCTACCAAATCCACCAGCTCCTAATAGCTCCTCATCCCCGAACCCCTTTGTGGCAACATAGAGATCTTTGTACTTGAACCTATACAGACCGTAGTCGCGGTCCCAATCCTCCAGAACCTCAGCAAATTTCCTATGTTTTCTTATCGCGGAAGCCAAAGCAACAAATTTCCTATGTTTTCTTACCGCGGAAGCCACAGCAAAGACTAGAATGGACAGAATAAATAAACATATGAAAGGCAGTCCACTAGTGAGAAGATTTTATTTCTGCTTCTTTTTCCTATGGGGTAATCTAGGAAGTTGAGACAAATCTAACCTTTGAGCTTGTCCATTTACCCTGAAGCCCCATCCGAGGATATAATGAGAACATTGAGAAGTATAGAGCGAGCCAGTCGAAGACCAGAACCCAACATACATGGTCTCTATGAAAATTGGCGAGAGCTTGTAGGACAGAAACAAAAGGGGACTGCTCGGTTTGTCGACATTGACAGGAGCTAATGTCACACTGATTTGTTTCTGCACGCCATCATAATCCACCCAAGCTTGCATTGCTTTACCACTAATCAGACTCAAGTTTCTGAAGCCTTGAACGTTGTTTTCAGTATATCCAGCTGGGGAAGATTAAGTCAGCCCATTGACATTGATATTGCGGAGTTCATTGTTTTGAACCGTCTCAAATTCCACAGCGAAAATGTGGTTCGTGGCATTGCCAATGTTGGTTTCATCGAAGAGGCCCAAAAAAAAATTAGGCCAAGCTCCTGGAATTTCTCTACTAGGAGCTATCACAAAGGTGAACCCATGACTGCCCAGAGCTGGATATTCGGAAATTGTAGCGAAGACGAATGTGGTGGAGAACGAGTGGACAGCGCCACTGGATGAGTTCTTGAACCCAATAGGGTCGGGGTAGAAGGCATGACTTACCTTCTGTTTGGTCACGTTGGTTAACCTCAGGAGGCCAGTGCCAGTGAGTACAGCTAAACCATCGAGGCTCAGATGATTCGCAGACTTGATACCACTGTACGTGAAATCGCCGATTTCAGGACTCAATGCTGCATTTGCCAGGAGAGAAACCGCCAGAACAATCACGACCAACATGGCCAGAGGCTTTGAAGTTCCTATAATGATGCGGGAGACTTGCCCAGCATCGAGTCCAGACTCAAGCAATTTCAATCATCAGTGCCCCGACTTGCACACGCCTAACGAGCATCCAGCCGGCCTTCAGAATGAATCCCCTGCCGTGGGGGTAATTGACCGGTCCCGGTCGTATTATACCTCTGTCGTGTGATTAACTGATTGGTCCGAGTTTCATCGGCAACCTCCTGGGACTCGCCTGTCTCTGTACGCCAATTACACATTTTTAGATAGCCGCCAAAGTAGACTAAGGCGTCCGTCAACGTCAGTCGATGCTTTGTGGTCTTCCCATTGCCACAGTCATAGCCGAGTCAGTAACCGATGGCTTACGATGACCGCAAGATGATGCATGGTGATGTCTTTCTTCTGGAAGCACACGAAGAAGGACAATGTCCCTACAAATTTCAACTGTCTTTTTAATATCATCATGCATGTCTCTCTCACGAGAATGAGAGGATAAGTACATAAGAATAGTCAAGCCTAGGAATCTTATCTCTGACATTGACCCGGAATTCGGTGCGTTGGGCTACCAGTGCGAGAGATCCTACATCGGAGATTTAGTGCAATACGAAATAGTTAGTGTGTCCTAATTTGCTCTTATGTTAATACAAAGGGATATTTGAATTTAGGAGACATATATGATAACCTCATGCATATGTACGTATGAGTTCTGTTGGAGCAATTCATATTAGGATTGAGTGTGATGTGAGACGTTAATATTATTCTAATTGGACCCATAATTTATTTATTTAAATATTTAAGTGAAGGTAGATTCAGCTAATGTATTAATGGATTTGTCTTGAGCCTTAACCTTCCATATTATAAATAAGTTCAAATCTGTCTTGGTCTTTGCTAATTACAAATTCAAATTTAATATACACAATTATTGAGGGAAAAGTATTAAAAAAAAAAAAAATCCTAAACTTTTCGCATCGATGCCAATTTAGTCATGGATTTTTTATTAGTGCCAATTTTGTCTTAAACATTTTAATTTGGTGTCAATTCATACATTCTGACTAATTTTGGCTGAATTTTGCTGACATGAACATTAGTTGGCTGACATGGCATGACTAGAGCTGATGTTGAAAACTTTTAATAATATTTTAATATTTTTTGAATTATTTTATTTTATTTTATTTTATTTTATTTTTCCTTTCCTTTTTCTTTTTTTTCTTCTCCTCCCCCTTACTCTATCCAACCGATCATCAGACCTCAACAATTGGCTAGAAGCGATGGCTAGCAAGGTCGACCTCGACCTCGCTAGAGGCTGCAAGTCACGCTTGCAAGGGCTTAAGCCCTCACTAGTGGCCCTATGAGGCTTGACCTCACCAAATCTAGTGACGTTGGGCCTTGCCCATGGCCCACGAGGCTTGACCCTTGCTAGATTCGGTGAGGGCAAGCCTCATCACCCAATGTGAGGCTACCCTCACAGCACGGCCTCTGGCGAGGCTTGTGAGAGGTCGACGAGGTTGATCTCGACCTCACTGGCCGTTGCCTCTAGCTCGTAGTTGAGGTCCAACAACTGACTGGAGTAAGAGGGAGGAGAAGGGAAGAAAATGAAAAATAAAATGAAATAAAATAATAAAATATTCAAAAAATATTAAAATATTATCAAAAATTATCCACGTTGGCGCCAACCGTGCCACGTTAGCTATGTTAGCTTACCAGCATCCACGCCAATAAAATTTAGCCAAAATTAATTGGAAAGACTAATTTAGCAACAAATCAAAAGATTTAATACTAAATTGGCACCAATAAAAGGTTTAAGACTAAATTGACGCAAATGCAAAAAGCTGATGACTTTTTTTTTGACACATTTCCCTAATTATTGAGCAAAGCCTTTTTCATGGAATGTGTTCTCATCACGTGAGTACTGAAAGGTGAAAAACCGAGACAATTTACATAGCTATGATCGGTTTGTATAGTCATAGGTGAACTGAGTTATTATTGCTCAAATCATACATTCCATAGCAAGTATTTTGACATCAGACCCAAAAATTAGGCTCAAACATAAAGAGGAAAATGGCCCAAACTACACCATGTCAATACACTTACTGACAAGATCAATCGATGGAACACGTAATGAGTTTATCGATCCTAAAATTTCAATGGATAGAATTCAAGTGAAGTATGAAACAATGGTGACAATTGCTTGACCCAAAGCATGCGCAAAAGTTAAAGATTGTGTCAAGGAGTATCCATCGATCCGGGATAAACCGTCACTAAGGAATGGGAAGCAGTTACAAATGATCCCTAAGCCCAGAAAATTATAAATTTCTATGGAGAAATACCATAAGGCATAACCGGATCATCCATATAAAGACATAAGAAGAATAAATGATAGATGATCACAAAATTACAATGGCACATTATAAAAGTAATAATCATTAGCAAACTAAACATCTTTGAAGATGGAACATTTTGACTTTGAAAATACGAATATGAGAATATCATTTATGGCGGATCGAAGTAGATTAGGTTCTGCTCGAGTTTGAGTTTGAATTTCGAATTAGATTAGGTTTCTTGATTCCAATATTCATCTTTGTCTATAAAAGCATTTTGGTCGTATTTGGTCGGTTTTTAACTTTCTTTACACATTTCAGTCATCTTCATTAGCTGTTCATGTTCAGTTTCAATCATCGAGAAAGCACGGCCTTCAAGAATGTAAGCCCTATGTTCGATTGAATAACGTTTCATGCAATTTCCTTGTTAATTTCAATCTATTATTTGTACATAATTAGTAATTCAAAGTTTGTAATGTCCTTGAGACTTCAAAGCACATCATAATTCATTCGCTTAATTGATCATTAATCACCCTCCATTGAAATTTATTTACCATTCAAAGTCATTGAGTATTTGGTTACCTCAATCTTGAAAAAAATTCACGTGACAGAGTGCGACCCTTGTAATAACTCTAAAAAGCGTACTGTGTTGGTTGCCCTCCCCACCCTTGTCATCCATAACCAAAAACAAATCCTGGAGCTTTAAAGTTTCTTCTAATAAGCATATGGACTTCTTCATATTCGTATTATTTTGGACATCTCTATGATTAATGTTGAATCTCAAACATAATACTTTAAAATAGATTGAATGCTATGTGCATGGTTAAGGCGTGTTATCATTATATGGTCCAACAAAATATATACAATATAAATTAATTAGTCAAGATGATTATCAAGTGAATTCATAAATATCTTCCTTTCCAAAATTGAATTTAAGTTTGTCATCTCTCTACCATTTAAAGATCTTTCCCAAATTCATTTTCATATTCATCACTTTATACACAAATTTAATTAGATTTTTTTTTCCTTTAAACCACACATGTGTGCAATATTTGCTAGTTTTTAGAAAAAAAAAAAAGAGTTTACTTCTCCCAATAGTTCGTCAGATATATAACGAAATGAAATTTCGAGGGACTTTTTTTTTTTTTTTCGGTCGAAAAAACAGTAGTATATTACTAACACAAATTAGATGGACTGTTCCGTAACATATCCGAGGACATAATATCTAGTAGAAACAAAGGAGGAGAAGACAGCCAATCAGAAGAAAGTAAAGAAGTCCCATGGGCTTTTGCGGCCCCATCAGCAACTGCATTCGCCTCACGTCTGCAGAAACAAACCTGCAAATTAGGGAAACGAAGCAAGAGGGTCGAACAGTCGTCAAAGAGCACTCTGCTCTCCCATGGCGTCATGTTAGGGTTATGGAGGGCTTCCATGAGGACGGCGCAGTCCGATTCTAGCACAAATCGATCTATGGCTTTCCCTTGCTGCAGTAGGAATTGAAGAGTAAGAGAAAGGGCGAGGATCTCGGCTTGCAGGGCTGAGGAAGCTTGAACAGAGCGAGTAAACCCGTTGATCAGAACGCCTGAGGAGTTCCGGCAAACGCAAGCCACCGATGCTTCAGTAGTTGCAGAAAGGTAAGAAGCATCTATATTGACTTTTATTACTCCCTGTTCCGGTGGTTTGCCATCGTGTAGTTACTGCTGAGATCTGCGAGCTCTGTTTTGCCTTTTTTCCATTATAGCACCTACCAGACAGAACGTTTGCCAAGGCCACCTGCACAACTTGCTCCGAGTTCGGTCTTTGCTAACGGAAGACGGAATTGTTACGAACTTTCCAGATCTGCCAAAGGATGGAAGCAGTAGTCTCCAATACTGGTAAGCCGTCTCTGGTTTCTAGTAGATCTACCAACCAGCTTTCAATTCTTTGAACACCTCGTAAATGAATTGAGTTTTTAACCAAAGAATGAGACCAAATAGCATTTGTCCAAAGGGCAGGACAAGAATAGATGTTCTATTGTTTTTGGGGTCTGATCATTGCACAAGCCACATACCGGATCCGATATAATGTGTCTGATGTGGAGATTTGCTTTTGTTGCCAATGCATTGTTGCATACTGACCACATGAAAGATTGTATTTTTGGGGTAGTATTCATATTCCAGATTCCATTCCATAGTTTACAGGGAACTTGGAAAGATGAAGAATGCACGTCTTGATTATTCATGAGGTTTTGAGCTCTAATAGAATTGCAGCAACTTTTCACTGTAAATTGGCCATTTAACTTTTCCTTCCATATTAGCCGATCATCATGTAGTTGTGGTCGAATAGGAATAGACAGAATTTCTGCCACAGTGTGATTATCAAAGCTCTGGTGAAGGAGGGAAGTGTTCCAAACATTTTGGTGTGGTAGCAAAAAACCAACAACCTTTTTTGGTTCACCTCTAGGAGCAGACCCACCTAAAACGCCCTTAGCTAGCCATCTATTCTCTTAGATGTTTGTCCTTTTTCCATCACCAACTGACCATTGAGTCTTGTCTACTAGTGAGTCCCGACCTACCAAGAAACTCTTGCCAACCCCAGGAGGGTCTTGTTCCTTTTGTAGCATGCTAGAAATCTTGTGAATGATAGTACAAGCCCTTGAATAGGCGGCTCCATAAGGAGGAAGGATTCTGAAAAAGCCGCCAAGCTTGCTTGCCTAGTAAAGCCTCTTATTGAAGGCGATAAGGTCTCGAAAACCCAAACCTCCATTGTCTTTCCGACTCTTCATTATATCCCAATTCTTCCAATGGATGCCAGACTTGCTGCTATTGGATTGCCACTAGAAACTAGCTATTCTCTTTTCTATTGACTTGCATAGTGAAATAGGGATTTTAAAAGTTGACATTGCATATTGGGGGATTGCTTGAACGACAGTTTTAATCAACACTTCTTTTCTCTTTGGAAATAAGCCTTTCTTTCCACCCTTCTAGCTTTGATTGAACTCAGCCAGCAGCCAAGCAAACATTTCTCGTTTAGATTTCCCCCAATCTGAAGGTAGACCAAGATACTTGCCAGTCTTTTCTAGAACAAGGACTCATAACCCATTAGCCAAATTCTCTTGTAGGCTAGTAGGACAATCTTTTGTAAAAAGCAGGCCAGATTTATTTCGATTCACTACTTGTCCAATAGCTTGACAATATTGATTCAGAACATTAGCTAGATTATGACATTCCAGGAGTTTACCATCTAAAAAAAATATGGCGTCATCTACGAAAAAAAGATGAGATAGGGTAGGACACCACCTATTTAGTTTAATACCTGTTAGATTTCCCATTTCCACTGCTTTGCTGATGAGAGTAGAGAGAACATTTGCCATCAGGATGAATAGATAAGGAGATAAAGGGTCACCTTGTCTCAGTCCCCGAGTTGGATGAAAGTAGGATAGAATTTCTCCATTAAACTTGACGCTCAAAGATATAGTTGTTACACATTACAGCACCCATTGAACCCATTGAGGGTGAAAGCCAAGCTGCGGAGATAGTCTATTAGAAAATCCCATTCCACCCTATCATAGGCTTTTTGCATCTCTAGCTTTAGAACTGCCTGAAATTTCTTTTTCCTCTTTCTTATCCTTAGCTGATGAAGCACTTCTTGAACTACAAGAATATTGTCCTAAATTTGACGGCCACTAACAAAGGCACTTTGTTCTGTCGCTATTAGCTCAGGTAAACAAGGTTTAAGTCAATTGGCTAGGACCTTTGATATAATTTTATAAATAAAATTGCAAAGGATGATTGGTCGATATTGGTCAAGTCGTTCCAGGTGAGAGATTTTAGGTATTAGAGCAAGATATGTCCTATTATATTCAGGTTGCAACACACCAGAGGTGAAAAATTCCTGGACAACAAAAAAAAAAAATCTTCTTGTAAAATTTCCCAATGAGATTTATAGAACTGACTATTTAAGCCATCAGGACCCGGAGCTTTTGATTCCCTTAGTTGAAAAGCAACAAGCCAAACTTCTTCTCTAGAGATTTCAGCGACAAGGTTAGTATTCATTGCTGATGTCACCACAGGATTGCACTGTGCAAGAACAGGTCCGTAGTCCCGATGCCCTGCAGATGTGTATAAATCCTTAAAAAAATGAGTGGTCTTCTCCTTGAGGTGGGTTGGGTCACGAACCCAATCATTCTGGTCATTTTGCAGCATACTTATCCTATTGCGCTGTCTTCTTTGAATAGTGGTTGCGTGGAAAAACTTCGTATTTTTATCCCCCTAATTTAGCTAGGTGACTCTTGATCGCATCATCCAAAATTGTTCCTCCTGTTGCCATAACTTCTGGATTTCTTCTTGCATATTTTTAACCTGAACCTGTTCATAATGACGATTGGGTTTGTTATTTAGAATCTGAAGCTGTTGGTTAAGAGAATTTATGTGATGCCTCACATCTACAAATTTGGATCGGCTCTAGTTTGTGAGAACAATAGAAACTACCTTCAGCTTATGAGGTAACATTACTAATCCAAGCTAGAAAGAAGCCCAAGATTCTGCAATAACAGATCAACACTCCATGTCCTGTAACCAGTAAACTTCAAAAGTAAATGTTTTTTGTCTCTTGGTTTGAACAGCTTCAGTTGCTAGAAGGAGAGGGCTGTGGTCAGAGCCAATAGCTGGTAATGCAAAGACTTCGGCGTCAGGGAATGTAGGTTGCCATTCTCTAGAACCTAACATTCGATCCAATCTTTCTTTTACAAGGTCCTCACTAGAACGATTATTGTTCCAAGTGAATGTGCAGCCTTTGCCGCCCAAGTCCATTAAAGAGCAATCATTTAGGAATTCTTGGAATGAGTACATACGATGAGGGTCTGCTGGACGCTTGCCCACTTTTTCCCAGGGGTACAAGATGTCATTGAAATCGCCTGTGCACATCCAAGGTAAGGTATTACCTTGACTTATCTGTCTAATTTCCACCCATAGACTTTGTCGGAGATGGTACACTGCTGGTGCATGTAAGCATGTTAGTCACATAGTCAAGCCAAAGTCCAAGTCCGTGCATATTAGGTCAAAGAAAGCCATAGATTGATGGTCCACAACCAGAGAAACACGGTCGTTCCAGAATACCGCTAAACCACCTGCCAAACCGATAGGATTGTCAAGAAAACCATGAGAAAATCTTAATTTCTTTTGAAGGCGAAAAAGCTTCTCTTCTTGATTTTTAGTTTCCATGAGAAACAAAATGTCAGGCTTTTCTTGGGTCACCAAGACCCTTAAAGCTTGAGCTGTCAAGAGATTGCCCAAACCCTGACAGTTCCAACTTATGAACCTCATTTGTTACTTGGTGGCTGTTTAGGGCTAGCCACCAAAGCCCAACATGCAAAATCTTCTGCCTCGAGGATGGTAGTCTCTTGTAACTGAGATTCATCAAGCCCTTCATACGTGCTGAGCCGTTTAGCTTTCTAGATAGGACCCAATTTTACATTCAATCGTGTGCTTTTAACCTTCTTTGATTTGAAAAAACCTGATGCCGCTTCAGTAATTTGGAGTTGCTTTTGTTGCGCAGAGATTTCATCAGAGTTTGCTGCATACCTCGAAGACCCCGTGACTAAAGGCTGTCATTAGATCGGTTTGGCTATAGTAATAAGTTGGGTACTAACAGGTAGCTCCATGATATTTTTGTCTTTGGACGTTTGTGACTGGTCAGCTGAAACCAATATGGGCTCATCTTTAGCAAGAATCAAAATAGAGGGCGACTGCGGAGTTTCTGGGATATTCTCTTCAGAATCCTGCTGAGGGTTGATGGGTGCATACGAGGTACGCCAAAAGGGACTATGTTCCCTAACTTCTACTCTGAGCCATTGGCCATAGCACATATTATCCTTTCCTTCCACTTTGCTTTCATCATAAGGGAAATCCTGACAATACATGGCATAGTGGCCGAGCTTACCACAGGAATAACATAAATGAGACAGCCTTTCATATCTAAAATCTAGTAAAAAATTTTTCCCTTCCAATCTAATTAATTGCCCTGTTTTAAGTGGCCGGTTGATATCTATTTCCACTCTTGCCCTCCCTGCTTTCAGGTTTGAAGCATCCTTATTCTCAGTTTTTATAGTCAGCACGTTGCCTACATGTCTCACGACTTTACGAATCAAAGTTTCAGTACACCATTCCAAAGGTAAGCCAAATACTTGAACCCAAAAGGTGCAGGTATTAAAATCATAGCAGTGCATAAGTGTGTTTGGTGTCTAGGGTTTTAAGATTACCAAGTGATTGGTGAAAAGCCAAGGGCCATTCTCAAATATTCACTGTTTTTCCTCTACTGATTTGAACCTCACAACATACAGACCAGCTTTGCCTTGAGATATATCCACTTGGTCAGTGTGCCAAGCCCTTTTCATAGTGGTTTGAAATGCCTGAAAATTAACTGATGAAGTAGAGAAAATCTTACCCACCAAGATCAATTGGCATTCGTTGATTTTATCACTTAGAGCTGCTTCATCCCAAACTTCTAATTGTTGTTCCGGCCAGAGATGGCCCAATCGAGAGCACAAAGCAGCTAGGCGAGCATCATCATCAGTAACTAGGTAGTCCATTGGAGAGAGTCAACAACACAAGTCGGGGAAAGAAATCATCTGGGGAAAGAGCTAGACAGCAGCAGTACAAGAGTTGAGCACAAGTGGGCAAGCTGCGCCAACCAAACCCCTGTCCAAATAGCCAAATTGGAGGAAGAAAATAAACATCGAGAAATTAGGGCTCCTTTTGATCAATACAATTGGAGCATGCAACCATGGATGAAGGCAACAAGCAAAGGGCGATGGTGAGGGGATGGGAAAGCTAGGGGAAAGGGAAGCTGAAAATTAAAGCTGGGAAAACGTAAAGGAGCGAAGAAGAAGCTGAAGGGGGCAACATCAAAGAAACTGTGAAGAAGACTTCAATGGCGGAGAATACGGGAAAGCTACCAAAGAGGTAGAGGGAGCTCTACAAATCGAGAGATGGGCAGGGAGGGTTAAATTTCAAGGGACTTGAAACAAAAGCTTTAAGCAACACTCAATAATTAAAGTTTATGTATTTATGTAATAATAGGCTAATCAACTGCCACTTAGAATTTTTAACGCTTAATGGTTAAAGTTTTTTTGTCCTTTTTTTCTTTTCTTTTTTATAAACATTTTCCCTTTTTGCGTCCGCAGAATTGCGCAGGGAGATTCTCCTTGGTTTTGGTTTTCAGGAGGGGTCTTTGCCGGTGTGGTATCTTGGAGTTCCTATTATCTCCTCCCGACTCGGCAAGGCGGATTGCATCTCCCTTGTGGATCGCATAACTACTAGAGTCCAGTCTTGGACCTAGCATTTTCGATCCTTTGCTGGACGTCTTCAACTTATAAGGTCAGTTCTTCATGCAATCCAAGCTTATTGGGCTAGTGTCTTTATCATTCCTGTTGTAATGTTGGATCGTATTGAGCAGATCTTGAGACAATTTCTCTAGAAGGGCCTTGACCTAGGGAGAGGTGGTGCCAAGGTATCCTGAGATGATGTTTGCCTCCCAAAAGAGGAAGGAGGGCTAGGCATTCGCAATCTCAAGGATTCTAACAAGGCAGCTATGCCGAGATACATTTGGATCTTGTTTACAGATAAGGAGTCCTTGTGGTGTAGGTAGATCCACTCGATCTTCCTTAAGAGAAAGAGTTTCTGGGTGGTTAAGCAACCCACCTTCTGCTCTTGGGCATGGAAGTGAATCCTCTACCTTAGGATTGATTTTCAGCTTTCTTTTCTCTAGAAGTTAGGAGATGGCCGCTCTGTTTCCTTTTGGTTCAACCACCGGCACCCAAGAGGCCCCCTCAACCTAATTTTTTTTTTTTACTCTTTCATCTACAGCTCTGGCCTTCCCAGGCATGCTACGGTGGCTGATCTTTTTCGCCTGTTGGTCAGTCCATATGAGAAGTTTTAGAGTCTTGGGAACATCCCCTTACCTTTCTTTTGCGGGCTCTGGATCGTTTTACTTGGCAAGGAAGCGCATCCAGTTTATTCTCGGTTACTTCGACGTGGCACCTCTTCAGAAAAAAGAAGCCTCGAGTCAATTGGGCTACATTGATCTCGAACAATGCTATAGCTCCAAGATATCAGTTCAATTTTTGGCTTATAACTAGGAACTATCTTCTTACTCAGGCCTTACTGTTATCTCATGGCAGGATTGGGGATGCGGTGTGCGCTTTTGCAAAGTAACGCTAGATTCTATTGATTATTATTATTTTTTATTGTAGCATTACAACTAGTTTTGCATTCCTTTGGGCCGCTAGATGCAACCTCCCTTGGTGAAATGGGACTTGGGCTGACAACCTTTGCTAGGCTATAAAGTTCTTGTCCGGTAGGGACTTCTATCACTCCATTGCTCGGTTCTCTTTTTGGGGCTCTTTGCCACCTTATTTGGAAATACAGGAATGAGGTTCTCTTTAGAAATTATACCTTCACACTTCCGACCGTGAAGAACCACCTTATTAAAGTGGTTAAGGATAAGGCTTTGACTTTCACGAATGTTGAAGACAACCTAAGAAATGGGAGACTTCAACGTGGTTGGGGGATTGAGCCCTGCATCTTCACTTCTACTCCGTAGTATTCCCTATTTGGAATGGAGGTGTAGGTGGGTCCGCTGTTGTGCTTTGCCTAGCTGATGTGCTTAGGTTCTGGCCTTGTTTATTGCCAGTTGTCTCGTCCTTTACGGTTGGGTAGTGACATTTTGTTGGGTTTTTGGGCTTGGGTTGCCATTGTTTGGTTGGCTGGTCGCCTTCTTTTGTTTTGGTCCATCTTCTGGATGTGGCTGTAGTTGTGCGGTCTTCGCCGCGTTTTTGTGCCTTGTTGGCTTCCATTTTCTTATTTCAGTACCCTTCCACTTATTATTTCTTTGTTAATTATGAGTGTATGTTTTGGTGCCGCTTTGTTGTAAATATTGGTTAAAAAAAAAAAACATTTTCCCCTTTTGCCTAGTAATTTTGTGGTCCACAAATCTGGGCCAAGATTGATGACATCTCAGTTGGATCTCCTTATCCACGTTGGGACCCCAAATCACATGTCCATCCATTGGCAAATCAACGGCTCATGAGCTTCCACGTCAGGCATTTATTTAAGTCTAGAATCATCCAATGACTAATATGACCATCCACAACTTTTTTAAACGATGCATCAAGACAGTCAATCAATTTTCATGTTGTGCTACTTGGAATGATTTCTTAATGTGATCCTCAAGCCGATAATTTAGGCAATCATGTTCTTGATTAGACTTTTCTAATCCACTCCATATTCCAACTCTGCCAAATTGAAGCCAGCGGTGTGGACAGACATTTGATGTGAAAATAATTAGTAATGCTAGAAATGGAAAAGCCATTGAGAGTTTGGTTAGAAGCATTTTCTAACGGTTGTATATGCAATTTGATCCGCGCAAATTGGATTGCCCCTGATGACACCAACTTTTTGTTTGACATACCAACAATTTTGATGGGGACCGACAAACACATCAAGGTTGACAACTAAAAGAGTTAATTAGGAAACATTTCAAGCATATGGGGATTCAATTGTGAAAACTATGAATATGAGGCCCAAATTGAAGAATCAGTGTACATTCACGGACTGATCGTCCACATTTTCTAATAGATAGGGGGAATGTGGGAGAAAACAAGGAGCCAACAAACCAGAAATTTCTGGAGGACCGGATAGAGAGAGAGAGAGAGAGATGGCTGCTTCTTTTACCATCCATTCATCTCCTTCTCCAGTTCCCACGACCAGAGCTTCGACGATCTTCCATGGAGTCCGCCACCATTACCAGTTCCTCATCTTCCACAGTCCCAACCAAGCCTCCAGAAAGCCCCTCTCTCTCAGAGTCAGGGTCCGAGCTGCCAAGCTTCCCTCTGGGGTACCATCATCTCTCTCTCTCTCTCTCTCTCTCTCTCTCTCTCTCTCTCTAGAATTTCAGCTCATTTTGGATTGCTGGAAGCGCAGGTGGAAGTGCCGAAAGTAGAGCCCAAGTTCCAGGCTCCATTTCTCGGATTCACAAGAACTGCCGAGGTTTGGAACTCCAGAGCTTGCATGATTGGCCTCATCGGGACATTCATTGTCGAACTGGTCAGCCTCTTTTCTTTTAGCATAATTTCTTGCTCCTTTTTGTTCAAGGACGCTCTGGTGTTGTGGTTGTTAAATTTAGTAATGCTAGATACAAAAGAGAGAGCATATTAAATTGATTTATAAAATCCAATTTTGTTAACAGTGCTCTTAAGACATTTTAAGAATGTTTAATTAGGAACATTTCAATTTTCATGATAGTGGTTATTCATAATATGAGTTGACAAGTCTTTTGAGAGCACTCTCGTCAAATAATCCCACAAATTATAAATCAAATTTAAGTTAATGGAGCCAACCAAACACCCGACAAGGTTCCGTGGTATTACTTTGGGTGTCAATTAATATTAGGTCTTAATCTCTATGGCATTATTCTAGTAAAACCCAGCATCAATTTTTGCACACCTTGATGATGGTTTTGTCTTGACTTTGGTCAGGTAATAAACAAAGGGATTCTTCAGGTGATTGGAGTGGAGGTGGGCAAGGGCCTCGATCTTCCTCTTTGAGAAATTTCAGCTCCCCTCGTCGTATTGGAAATCTCGCTCTCTAGAGAAGTAAATACAATGACTTCAAGTTGGTGACAACTCTCTTGGCTCTACTCTTGCTGCGTAAAGAGTAACCCTGTGCTGCTTCATTGGATTTTCTTGTTGAATAGCTTGCACAATCAATTCCGAAGGGTTTTTAATTTGCTTGCAAATGACACTATCACCTTCCTCTTTTGACCATCAATGAGATAATACAGCAACAACTTGAGAAGAGTATGAATTTAATCCTTCTGAATGAATAGCCAATTTGTATGTCTTTGAAACAGAGGTTGCTGCAGATGTTTTAGAATTGATTTTTACTAATCACTGCAAGGTTTCGCTTGTTGAACACCCGATCATATTGACATTACAACAAAAGAAGCATGAGACTTCAAACCTGGAGTAAACCGAAATTGACATTCCTTGCCTATAGCAAACAGGGCTTAAAAAGCTGCAACTTATATGCACAAATTGCACATAAGCAGTAGAACTAAAAGGGACTAAATATGGAACATGACAATGCTTCATAGACGCAGGGCAGCTAAGTCCCCTGGTGTTCACAATCAGCTCGTCAGAAAAAGGTAGAAATCACTCCGAATAGACAAGATTTGCAAACTGTAGCAAGATTTTAACTGTTTCAATCAGTTTCCAAACCCAATGCAGTATGACAAACTTAGTCATACTACTTCACTCTTTTTGAAAAAGTTACATGGGATCAATAACTTGAAAATCACTGTTCCTAGGCTGAGATGCCTCATGATACGCCGTTACATTACTAAGGAGCTCAAACTTCTACCGAGTAACAAGAACATAGCTTACAGAACCCTGCAAATCCGAGAATCTACAATTGGCACTTGGGAAGAGGACTTGGAACAATCAAGTGCCTCAAATAGACTCTGCCCAGCTCTTCAATCTCTCTCCCTCGCCCTTTCTATTTCCTGAATGCATAGGCTCTCTGCATGCACACCTACATTAAGGCACGTAGCTTGTCAATGGACAAAGCCTATTTAGAACTGTATGCCAGCATATCCACAAAAGGTCCTACTGCATGTGTGACAAGCAAGATACAAATTATCTCTACAGGAATGACAGATATGCTCTAACAAACCATGAGACAAATGAAAAGCTGGACTGCTATAGCAAGAGAAACATGTGGACCCTCTCGTTTTCCTCCATGAAAATCTGATAAGATATTTTTGTTGGAAACTATCCTCGTAATTCTGGCAAATAATTTTATAATAACCATCTAGGCAAACTAGAGACATTATCTGACATGACTAAAATACATAATACTTGGAAAGCTAGTTGTTTCGGCCACGCCATATACCATATATGTAAGATAGCAACACCTTACACAGGCATTACCTTAATAATCCTGACCACTTTCTTTTCTCCCTCATTCAGATATACTTACCCTAATGATCCACTGATCCTAAGAGGGAAAACCCAGGACTTTCTCTTGATACAACTACCGGAGGAGGTCGTCATCATCGAAGCCTGACCAAAAGAATCATGTATAACAATGGGAGCCGCCCATCGAAAATGATGTCGCTAACAAAAATGAACTATAAATTGATGGTCAGCCTAGCATGGCCAGGAAACGTGGAGGCTTCTTCAAGTAAACTATGGAGGTCTGACAAGTCTCATGAAGTCCAATGAGTTTTAGATTTCTAAAAGTGAACAAACGGTCGATACGTCGGAAGTTTTTCTATTTTATTAGTAACTCACTTCAGGTAACCTGGATTGTTGCAAAAAGATCCAGTTCCCATTACTAAGTCAGAATTGGCTAGGAGTTCTCTTAAGCGAGAAAATATTAGGTGTTAAATTATATCTCAATTTAAGGGTTATTAATTTGGCTTTATCCAATTTATTTGGCATGATGGTAATGTCATAAATATCTAAGTTATACCAAGACTCACAACTTCATAGCTCAAACTCCATGGAAGCAAGCTTCACTATGAAGCCAGAGACGCTGGTCCTTGCACAATTCGCTTCCCAATCCCAATGTCTCGAGAGCAGGATGTCCTAGAGTTCCCACCACATGGGGGTCTGGGGATGGTGTCATAATTATGTAGTCCCAAAATCCCATAACTTTCCATTATATTTTGAATCTAGCGAGATGTTACCAACTTTGACATCCCTTTAGTTAAAATAATAAAGCAAAAGAGAAAATATTTTATTTTGATGTGTGTAATAAAGAGTACATCAACTTATCTATAGGTTTTATGATATGACTATCTTATATAACATATCAATCAAAATATACACACAATCAAAAGGAGACATATATGTAATCTTGATAGGTACAAAGAATTAACAAAATTTATCAAAGTATCTCTAACATTGAAAATTACTCTAGAGAAATCCCTAATTATCTCTAAACTCAATATGACCAAGTCAGCTTGACTTTGAAATCAAGTGAAACAATGTCCAACGTCCGATTGAGACTTCGCGGATGAAGTTGTGTATGACGGCTATTTGTGGCGAAACTTTCAAGTCTAGTTGGTCTTTGGGTAGCAAGTCTGATGGTGGTGTTGGCTTTTTGAAACAACAAGCAAAAGTTTGAGAATTGAAGGGGAAACAGCAAGTAGTTGATGCAGCTGGCTTTGGACACAGTAAGCAAGCAGCGTAGCATATACGATTGGCATGGGAAAATAGTTACTAAGCGACGCAGCCCTTGCAGTTAGCCTTCAAAGAAAGCCATCTCTGTGAAAAAAGCTCGACAGAGTGATGCGGTTGGTGCAATTAACATCGAAACACGACTATTGTGGAATGAATTCGATTAATTGCTTTCTCAAATAAGACTTGTGCTCGCAAAGTTAATAATGTTGAGAGGTGATGATTCATTTATTTGGATGTGCATGGGGACGGACTCATCTGGACACGCACCAGGTGCTTGGGGGAATATTCTCCTGGCTTTTCTGCCAAGACCGAAGCGTTTAGTTGCTGTTTGGACACCTCCGCTACTCATCTTTGAAAACCGACACCATAAACAGAAGGGGAACGTTAGAAATAATTAGGGATATCTTTAAGATAATTTTCAATGTTAGAGATATTTTGATAATTTTGTTGATTCTTTGTATCTCTCAAGATTACACATATGTCACCCTTTGATTATGCATATATCTTAATCGATATGCTATCTTAGATAAAATATTATAAAACCCATATATAGGCTCATCTACCCTTTGACCCACTTCTCGCTACCTTGATGGAGATAATAAAGGCCATAGGCCGCACCTCTAATCACTCAAAATCTTTGGCTCCAAGTGATGTTGGCCTTTGGTTCGTTATACCGGCACCTGTCCAGGCTTCCATCGGGGATGTAGTCATACCCCAACAGCCGATCACCTTTTGATGTGGCAATAACCAAGGAGCGATGTTCCTGTGACAAAGATGGCCATACTCACGATCTCCGTAGTGAATTTCTAATTCCTTCGCCTTGCTTCACGATGAACCCTCCTCCCTGCAAATTTCAGTTCTTGAAGTGGGTAATGCCCCTCTATAGACCCGGCCAAATCCAGCAGGTCGTAATAGCTCCTGGTCCCTAAATCCTTTTGTGGCTACATAAAAATATGTGTACTCGAACCCATGAGGATTGAAGTCACGCTCCCAGTCAAGAAGATTTGCAAATTTTCTTTTTCGTCTTATCAGATAAAACCACATTTTTTTTAAAAATTTTTTTTGGTGAACATAAAACCACATTTAAGATATTGACAGAAAGGACAACAGGATGAAAGCCACAGCAGCAGTCAACGGATAGGATTTCTCCTCCACCTCACATTGGGCAGTCTAGGAAACTGAGACAAAACCAGACTCTGAGCTTGTCCCATTTACAATAAAGCTCCTTTCCAGGATGTGATGAGAAGTTACTAACGAGCTGGTTGAGGACGAGAAACCCACGTACATCGTCCCCTTGATAATCGGCAAGAGATCAACGGACAAATATAAGAGGGAAATCTTCAGTTTCTCAACATTGCTAGGAGCTAATGTGACATTGATTTGCTTTTGCGCCTTCAAAATCCACCAGAACTTGCATAGCTTCACCAGTCATAAGGCTCTAGTTTGTGAATGTTGGATTTTGCAGAAACGTGTGTTGGCAAGTGTGTGATATATAGCAAGGGAGTTGAGAAATCGACAAGCGACAAGATAGGATAGTTCAAGAATAAAGAATATGGATATAGTTTATCTAGTTGATGGAAATGGATAGTACAAGATATTTTGATAACGGAGGAATATTTCATGGTATGAAACTATCTAAGCTCTACTCCTCTACCGTGGGTGGAGGTTGAAACCTCTCACGGTGGAGGGCTCACTCACACAATTTCCAACACTCTCCCTTGATCCATTTTTGGGATATTCCAGACTTGTGTCATAAAGCCTTAGACATACCTTGAAATTCCTATTGTAGTTTGTCCCATACCTTTTATTCCATCTTCATTCCATGATCCCTTGGTTCTACGATCCCTTGCATTCTTTCGTTGGAACACTAGCACCTGGCTTTGAATGTGCATGTCTTTTCTTCAATGATGTACCATATGTCTCAGGACATCAAAATGTTCTTAATTGTAATTGTTAGGTTGGGCTCTAGCTTAGGCTCTCGTCAGCTCTAACTCTGGCTCCGACTTTGGTTCTAGCTCTAGCTCTGACTCTGGCTCTCTTGGCTCTCACTCAGGCTCGCGCCTTTTTAGTTGAGGATGGTGACAAATGCCCAAAACTCCATCTGAATATGCTTAGCTCTAGCTTCATGGTCGCTTATGCCTAGCTCAGTTATGAAGCCCAGCGCATCTAGCTCTGATACCGGTGTTAGATTTTGCAGAAGCGTGTGTGGGCAAGTGTGCGTGATATATGGCAAGAGAGCTGAGAAATGGACAAGCGGCAAGATAAAATAGTTTAAGGATAAAGAACATGGGATAGAGTTTATCTAGTTGATGGAAATGGATAGTACAAGATATTTTGATAACGGATGAATATTTCATGGTATGGAACTATCTAAGCTCTACTCCTCTACCGTGGGTGACCTCCACCCACGGTAGAGGGTTCACCTCACACCCTCAAATGACTACAAGCCTATTTACATGCAATTACAACTCACTTAGCCACGGCCTTAGACAGCTAGACAATTGCTGGACCTTAGATGACCTGTTTTGGTTGACATTTGTTTTGGCCAAGAAATCTTCTTCAACTTGACTTCTTGTTGCCCATGTTCAGGTTTCTTTTTCAGCCACTATTCTTGACTTTCTTTCAATTTCAGCTAGTAACCACCATTCTCAACAATTCTAGACAATCTTCAACATGGATACTACTGCCAACATTCTCGTCTTCGTGACTAAGTCAATAGTTTCTAGATAATTTAGAGAAATGGATCGCAATTTCCAACTGTGAAGACCCCACCAGGACATATAGTATATCCTACAAGGGCAGATTTTACTGAGGTTGGCTGGCCCATTGACATCAATCCCAACGTAGTTATCATGGACATCATGGTTTTGGATTGTGTCAAATTATACTATGACAATGTGGTTCGTGGCATTGCCATTGTTGGTTTCGTTGAAGAGGAGAAAGTAATTACTAGGAAGAGCTCCGGGAAATTCTCTATCAGGAACTAACATAGAAGTGAACCCGTAACCACCCAAGGTGGATTCTCGTAAATCACATTGAAGATGCAAGTTGCGGAGAAAGAGTAGGCAGATCCACTTGATGATATTTGAACTTGATTGGGCCAAGGTAGAAGGCATGACTATGCTTCTGTTTGGTTGGATTGCCAGTGAATGCGGCTAAACCATATAAGCTAAGATTGGCCGACCAGAAACGTGAAACTGCCGGTATCGTGAGCTAGTACAGAGTTTGCCGGGGGAGAAATCGCCAGATAAATCACGAAGGATATGTCCAAAAGCTGGAGAAATTCGCCGAATGCACTACAGAGAAAATATCGTTTGAATCTCCTAGGATCAAATTGAATCTAATGCAATTTTAGCTATTGGTACCCCAATTTGTGTTACTATATTCCCCATGAATAAAAAATTCACATGTCAATGGTGCATATATATTAGGGACGCGGCTGTTAAATCATGCGAGGATTCAAAAAAACAAGTAATAATCCTTATAAAAGGTAGACTTGTTCTTACACTCTGAAGGCTGACCGAAAGGGAAAACCAAAGGAGGCAATTTAAGTTAATGTAGACATTCCCAAGAACATGTAAGAATATAGTGCAGAAATTGGTCTGATCCATAGAATCTTAAATTACAGTTTACATATACTCACAGAGTTGCAAACTACGAATACTTGACGCATAAGAATGCTAGTTTGACAATTACTTCGATCTATGATTTGTGCTTTTAATTTATATAACAAGCTTCAAACTCATCTTCCACCAGACATAAGAGAATTTACGACAGAAGATATTTGTGAAAATGCCTTGTCTGATGAAGATGGATCATGTTGGAGAAATCTTCTTGAAGTGTTTTGAAGCTGACAAAACATTTCCATCAGTCTAGTCTGAAGGTTTGCAGACTCTACTATTTAAAGTCTGAAGACCTCCGGATAGCCAGACTCAAGATTCAAAGTCTATCCTCATTGACAGTCTCTAATCCGTTGAAGAAAGGTTATCCAGAACTGGATGTTTCGTTAAGGGCATGACCTTATCAACTGGAGAAGATCTCGTGGCTGGAAAAGACATAACGGAATCCTTTGATTGATCGAGATTGACAAGATGATTGAAGATCCGATGATTGCCTGAATATTCTTGGAAGATTCTACTTATGGAATCGATATCCTGATTGTATGAGCGAACAGGATTGATGGGCTATCGACACATTCCTTTAATAGCTCGAATAATCTTCTTAATTGATTCCGTCCAATGGGTAGATTGGAGGAATTCCTTTGGTAAGTGCCAACGGGTATGATGACATAAAGGAGTATATAAGGAAGACGTTCTAAGTTGTTCGAGGTGTGCGTGATAGAAAAATTCCAAAGTCTGAAAGCTTCCTGTTATTTAGACAATTCCTTTGAGCGAAACATTGTATTCAAAAGAGAGTCTATATTTGTAAGAAACCTTGAGGAGATGTGGTAGAACATCTACACTGTGGAATCAAGGGAAAGCTGTGGTGTAACTTCTCTTTTGTTCATAGTGGAATCCAGCCGGTGGGCTGTCAGTGCGGAAGAGTGGACGTAGGCTTGGAATAAGCCGAACCACTATAAACCCTGTGTTCAATTTTCTCTTCCTTACTCTCTTTATCTTGATCGTATTTCATTTTGTTAATCAAGAAAGAATTTCCTTTCTATCGTTTGCCAAGAATCGCTTCCGTATCTCGATAAATTGTTTGTGCACCTATTCACCCCCCTCTAGGTGCTTATACTAGCTATTTCAATTGGTATCAGAGCTCGTGTGCTCACTTTGTTTGAAGTGTTTTACTTTAGAGTAAAAGATCCATGACTAATATGTTGGCTCCAGGGCTGGTAGAAAGGCAAAGCAACACGAGACTGCCTTACTTTGACGGAAAGGACTACAACATATGGAAGAACAAGATGAAGGCGTTCTTAAGATCAAAGGATCCTCTGGAATGAGTCGTTGTAAAAAAAGGAATCATTCCTAAAGCTACATCTGTCTCAGAAAGAGGAAAAGACACTGTTGAGTCCAGTGAAATGAGTCAGGAAGAGATAATCAAGAGACAAGCTCTTGATGCAAAAGCAATTTATTCTTTATATTGTGCTTTATCACCTACTGAATATAACAGAATATCTTCTTGTGACACAACCAAAGAAGTCTGGGATAGATTACACATTACTTATGAAGGAACCGATCGAGTGAAAGAGACTAGAATCAACATTCTTCTCGGTCAATATGAAGCCTTCAGAATGAAATCAGGAGAATTTATAACTGACATGTTTAGTAGTTTTACGAAATCATGAATGGTCTTGAAAATCAAGGTCAACCAATTTCGATCCCATGAAAGTGAACAAGCTACAAGCGTGGACTCTCCAAGGATTAGAATCACATAAAGACCTCAATCAGAGAGACCCAAAGAATCATGCCACTGTCTGTCGATGAGTTGGTTGGGACCCTTCAGTCTTATGAAGTGGAACAAATCAATGAAGACGAAGATCCTAAAGGTAAGAAATCTATTGCATTAAAATCTAATGATGATTCTGATGTAGCAGATTCTGAAG
Source organism: Eucalyptus leucophloia subsp. euroa (assembly GCA_017140325.1). Lineage (NCBI taxonomy): Eukaryota > Viridiplantae > Streptophyta > Magnoliopsida > Myrtales > Myrtaceae > Eucalyptus > Eucalyptus leucophloia. The sequence goes on from CM029478.1 coordinate 40,504,662, forward strand.
ACGATATGGATGATGAAGAACTTGCTCTCATGATAAGAAGATTCAGAAAGCTGAATAGAAAAGAAAGAAGATTAAATGCAAAGAAACAAAGTTTTCAAAAGCAATAGACCAAGTTTGCTGAAGATGATGAATCAAACAAAGATGTAGTCTACTGTGAATGTAAGAAAAAGGGACACATCAGACCCAACTGTCCTCTTCTAAGGAAGAAGAAAGGAAAAACTGAAAAATATCGAAAAGCTCTCAAAGCAGAAACCTGGAGTGATACGGAGTGCGAACATAGTGATGATGATTATGCCAACATATGTCTAATGGCACAATCGGATTCAGAATCAAACTCCGAAACTAATTCAGATTCAGAACGTGAATTCGAGGTAAGTAACTTCAAAATCCCTATTAAAGTTTCAAAATACATTGATGAATTATATTTTAGTCTTAAGACTTCTCTTAAAAGAATTTCCGAACTCAAAAAAGAAAATTCTGCTTTAAAACAACAAGGGAATGTTTTGGAAGAAAAAGTGAAATACTTAGACCAGAATGTTTCTTCTCTCAAAGGAAGTAAAGATAATCTTTTAAAAGAAAATGCATTTTTGAAAAATGACATTTCAAATATTTCCAAAAGATTTTCTTTAGGAAATGAAAAACTGGAGAAAATACTTTCTGTTCAAAGACCTTATTTCAATAAATCTGGTTTAGGAATGACTGCTGAAACTATTTCTTTAATCGATTTTCCTAAAGTAAAAGAAATAATCAAACAAAGACCTAGAAGAAATGCTTACAAAATCATTTTGAAAGGACCTTTGTAAAACCAGTAGGTCGCAATGCTCTTAGATGTTCAAAATGCAATAGTGCAGATCATTTTGAGAAAGAATGTCCTATGGTTTGGAGACCTGTCAATAAAGTTTGGGCAAAAATCGTATATCAGACTAACTCAAAAGGACCCAAGAAAATATGGGTACCAAAGAAAGCTTGAGTCACTTTTTAAATGCAGGTCATTATCAAGAAAAAGGTGAAATGGTACCTGGATAGTGGATGCTCGAGACATATGACAGGAGATTCAAATTGCTTCATAAAACTTGTTCAAGTGAATGGTGGAAAAGTCTCATTTGGAGGAAACGGCAAAGGAAAAATAGTAGGATTTGGAACTGTAAAGATTAGGAACCTCACAATAAGCAATGTTTCTTTAGTTGAGGGGCTCAATTACAATCTGCTCAGTGTCAGTCAGTTGTGTGATGCCGGTTTTAGAATCAACTTTCAAGAGGGTATTTGTTCAGGAACCAATAAAGACTCTACTCAGTCATTCATGGGTCGAAGACATGTAAATATCTACCTTTTGGACGTAAAACCAGATGAGTCGCAATGTCTAATCTCAATTCAAGACGAAGCGAGCTTGTGGCACAAAAAGCTTGGGCATATTAACATGAAGCAGATAGCCAAGATCTCAGCAAAGAAGCTTGTTCATGGTCTACCTAATTTATTATACCAAAAGTCTGATCTATGTACACTATGTATATTGGGAAAACAAGTAAGAAACTCCTTTAAACCAATAAATCAAGTTTCCACTAACCGTGTACTGCAGCTCTTGCATATGGATCTCTTTGGACCAACAAGAACGCAGAGCATTGGAGGTAAGAAATATTGCCTAGTAATTATGGATGATTACTCATGATTTACTTGGGTATATTTCTTAGCAAGCAAGTTTGAAACTTTCTCTTACTTTGAAAAATTTGCTAAGAAGGTTCAAAATGAAAAGGGGTATGTTATTTCAAGTATAAAAACAGACCATGGAGGTGAATTTGAAAATCAAGATTTTGCCAAATTTTGTGAAGAATCTGGTTTTCAGTATTTGTTCTCTTCTCCATATACTCCAGAGCAAAACGGAGTTGTGGAAAGGAAGAATAGATCTCTTCAAGAAATGGCTAGAACTCTCTTAATTGAAAGTAATATTTCTTTACGATTTTGGGCTGAAGCAGTTTCAACATCATGTTATATTATCAATAGAGTTTTTCTAAGACATATTCTAGAAAAAAAACCCCCTATGAACTATTTAAAGAAAAGAAACCTATTGTTTTATATTTTCATGTATTTGGATGCAAATGTTTCATACTGAAAAATGCAAATGATCGAGTTGGTAAGTTTGAAGAAAAGTCAGATGAAGGCATCTTCCTTGGATATTCAACCACAAGCAAGGCATACAGAGTCTACAATACGAAGACTCAAACAGTGAAAGAATCAATGAATGTCAAATTCCAAGATTCTACACAAAATGAATCCATTTAGACTCATCTCGAAGAGACTGAACCTGCCCAAGACTCTACAAAGTTTAAATCTCAAGAAGCAGCTCAGACTTTGAAGGACCAGCAACAAGTGATTGTTGAAGATTCTAGTGAAGGAAGTGACCATCAATCTGATAAATTAACCAGCAACCGGAAACATAAGTCCAAATCATCCCAAAGATCTTATTATTGGCGACATCAATGAAGGAATTCGCACAAGATCCAAAAGGCGAGAAAAGTCTAGTGCTGTGGCTCTTATTTCTGAAATAGAACCCAAGAGCATAGAAGAAGCTTTATCCGATGAAAGCTGGATTGAATCTATGCAAGAAGAACTCAGACAATTCAGAATTAATGATGTCTGGGAACTGACTCCAAAACCAAAAGGTAAATCAATTATTGGAGCTAAATGGGTTTTCAGGAACAAGATTGATGAAAAAGGAAAAGTCATAAGAAACAAGGCTAGACTTGTGGCCAAGGGATATACACAAGAAGAAGGGATCGACTATGACGAGACTTACGCACCAGTGCGAGGTTAGAAGCAATTCGTTTATTACTTGCATTTGCTTGTCATAAAAATTTCAGGTTATTCCAAATGGATATCAAAAGTGCTTTCCTAAATGGATTTATCCATGACGAAATTTATGTGGAACAACCACCTGGGTTTGAAGACTCAAGGAAACCAGACTCAGTATTCAGACTCAAAAAGGCCCTATATGGCTTGAAACAAGCACCTCGAGCTTGGTAAGACAGATTAAGTAAGTTTTTAATTCGAAATGGTTTTGTTAAAGGTAAAGTAGACACTACTCTTTTTATTAAAAGAGAAAGCAAAAGTTTTTTGTTTGTTCAAATATATGTCGATGATATTATTTTTTGATCCTCTAATGAAAGTCTGTGCAAGAAATTCTCTAAGACTATGCAGGATGAATTTGAAATGAGCATGATGGGTGAGTTAACCTTCTTTCTTGGACTTCAAATAAAACAATTGGAGGAAGGAACTTTCATTCATCAAGAAAAGTATGCAAATGATCTTGTTAAAAAGTTTGGATTGGGCAATTGCAAAACGGCCGATATACCAATGTCAAGTTCCTTGAAGATAGACAAAGATGAAGGAGGAAAGAAAGTCGATCAAAAGCTGTACAGGAGTATCATCGGATCACTTCTTTATCTTACTGCTTTTAGACCTGACATTTTGTTTAGTGTTTGCATTTGTGCCAGATTTCAATCAGACCCAAAAGAATCTCATTTAAATGTTGCGAAGCATATTATCAAATATATTTCATCAACTTCAAGCTTTGATCTCTGGTATCCAAAAAGGGGAGACTTTACTCTTCTTGGATATTCAGACGCAGACATTGCTGGATGCAGAGTCGATAGAAAGAGCACCTCGAGTACCTGTCAACTACTTGGAGGCAGGACAGTGTCTTGGTTTTCAAGAAAGCAAAGTACAGTAACTCTCTCTACAGCAGAAGCAGAGTATATAGCTTTTGGAAGTTGTTGTTCGGAAATTCTATGGATAAAACAACAGCTAAGAGACTTTGGAATTGAAGACTCATGCACGGAGATTAATTGCGACAACACCAGCGCTATCAATCTCACCAAAAATCCAATTCTTCACTCAAGAGCAAAGCATATAGAGATTCGACATCACTTTATTAGAGACCATGTTCAAAATGAAGATGTTTCAATTCAATATGTTGATTCAAAGAACCAACTGGCGGATATATTCACAAAGCCTCTGAAGAAAAATCAATTTGAAACCATCCGCTCTAGACTCAACATTTTAAGGTATGAGGAGATCAAAGTTTAAAGACTCTTAGACTCAGACATACAAGACTTTAGCTGTAAGTTAGTCTTGGTACGACCGTCAGACTGTAAGTTAGTCTTTCTCTCTCTCGAATCTTATCTTGAAAAGGTACGATTGTCAACCGTGTTTTATTACTATCTTTAATCGGCGTAATTATTGCATCGTTTCCTTTTCGAAAAAGAAGTTATTTTTTGAAATGACTATTTTCGCAGAAAATGGTTAGTTATTTTAAAAAGGCATCTTTTTACTTTCCTTTGTGACGGTTCGTTTGTCTCTCTTTTTAACCGATTGTACACTGTTGATTCCTCTTCACTTTACTCTCGAAAACCCTAGAAAGCATCGATCTTCCATTCCCGTTTTTCTCCCTTGTTTAATCTTCGAAAAAGTTGTCATCTTTCTTGGGAAAGTCAAGCAAGGAATCTTCCAAAAACTGAGAAAGATGTCATTTTCAAGAAAGTCTTCGAGAATCGCAAGCAGTGGACCACGGCGAATGAGTGAGGGGCCTATGCACTTCGATCTTACTGAAGAAGAAGTGTCTCCAGAACAGCGACAGAGCCCACAACATTCTTAGCAGCGTCATTCTCCTCCATCTAGTCCTCAAGGTGTTGATCATCAACAAGCGGAAGAAATCATTGAGGATGCAGATCCGAAGAGTTCAAAAGCCCGCTTTTATTTATAAGCTGTATCGTGCCTTAAAAGGAACTCGTACTCCCTTGAACTATGTCGATGATTTTCTTAAAGACAAATGATATGAGAACGAATATATCTTTTTGTGAAAAATGGAAATTTTGGGAATTGCTCGTAAATGGGTGGCTAAGGAAACCCTTGCGAATATCGCAAGTGATCCTCGTGATTGGGGACTGAATCCTATAGATGGGAATTATGATGACAAATTGTACAGCCAATTTCAACCGAGAATGGGTGTTGCGGTTGAAAGTCGAGGAAAAATGGGAGATTTGTTCAGATCGAAGGAACAAAAGGATTTGTACTCGAAATTGCTGAAGCGTGGGGTAATAAACCCTAGGAGTGTGGATTTTGATTTTCTGGATGCTGTGAATGTGAACTTGAGGGAGAAGTTCGGTTATCTTCAACTTGAAACGTTCTACTCTGACACTATAGAGGCCTACGCTGAACTAACCGTATATTTCTATTCAAATCTTAGCTTTTTGGATGCGAATAGATTTTTTTTCAGTGTCAAAGATCAAGACTATGTTGTGGATATGAATATGCTAGTAGATGTGTTAGGAGTTGAGAGAGGAAGATATCAACTGATCAAAGTTTCCATTGCTCGGGCCACACTGGAACTTGTGAAGGATAGGAGAACAGAGGAGAAGATCACCTACCTAAGGATGAGTGCATTCAATATCTTGCTTCACAAGATTGTGATCAATTGCCTCCGACCGAAATCAACCTCCAAGACTGATGTTTCAAGTTCAGAGGCAAAGCTGATGTATGCCATTCTCACTGGGAAAAGGTTTTCTCTCCCTCACACTATCATGTTCCACATGTATAGAGCGATGATGAAGGACAGAGGTCAACTCCCTTACCCAAGCCTTGTGATGAAGTTATTCAGACATCTGAATATTCAGCCTCCACAAATCTTTTGTGTTCGATTTCGTGCGATCATATGGTGGTAGGACTGAAGATGGTGACCAAAATGCGTCTGAAGTAACTGAACAAGGAGTTGGAGAAATTCAAGGAGAAGACTCCAGTTAAAGCTCATCAAACCTCTTCTTCAAAAAGGAAAGGAAAGGAGCCCTTGGTTGCTTCAAAACCGAAAAGAAGAGCTCTTATTGTGGAAGATGAAGAAGATGATAACCTTACCATTTCGGCCATAGCTTTGAAAAAGCTAAGTCGTACTATTCCAGACTCAATGGAACAACGTGAGATAGAAGGAAAGGAAAGAGAAGGCCAAGAGGAAAGAGAAGGTCAAGAAAAGGAGAGAGAAGAAGAAGGAAGAGAAGAAGAAGAGAAAAAAGAAGAAAGAGCAGTTGGCGAAAAAAAAGCAGAGGAGGAAAGACCTGGAGAAGAAAGAAGAGAAGAAGGAGAACCCGAGGAACACTCTTCTCCACCAGAGACATGGAAACAGGGGGAGATCAAGAGAAAGGAGGGAAGTCCTCATATCCCGATGCAAGTGAAGGAGCCGGGCCGCTCACCCGCACCCGGAGGACGTCTATGCCTCTCAATTTCCAGAAGAAGGTCATGAAGTTTCATCGCCAAACCTGCGAGATTATTCTGATATGCCATCATCTGCAGAACGTGCTGAAGCCAGCACGCAGACCGACAGCTTAGCCGATTTTTGCAGAATTATGGATATTCTCCTGGAGATGCGTGGTCAAATTTATGCCTTGGGATGCGAGGTTCAAAACTTGCAAAATGCGGGTCAAGTTTCTTCATGTTCATTGAATGATAAAATCCAAGCCCTCACTGTTCAGATTCAGGCCAACGCCAAGGGTGAGGAGATTGCACAATTGAAGGAAGACTTGAAAAGGCTGGAAGGGATCGTTCAGTCCATGGGAGATTTCCAGCTTGTCCGCGTTCCCAAGAAATCTTGACTTCATTCCATTTTCATCTCAACCTTTTTAATGCTGACAAAAAGGGGGAGAGATGCAAGAGATTTGAACACTTTGATTTTGAATCGTTTGTTTGACTGCTTTGGTTTGTTTGATTTGGATTGATGTTTGACTTTAAATTTTGTGTCTAGATTTGAATTTGGATGATTGCTATTGACTGCTACTATTGATATCTTATGAATGGCTTTATCATATTCAAGACTAACCTATTCTCTGTGGTTGCAGATTCTAGTGTTAGCCATTTATCTCTATAAGATATGCATGTGTGTTTGAGAAATGTTTTGCAGGTCAAAGTTGTCCAAATCTCGAGGAAAGTTTTGTCACCATCAAAAAGGGGGAGATTGTTGGAGAAATCTTCTTGAAGTGTTTTGAAGCTGACAAAACGTTTCCATCAGTCTAGTCTGAAGGTTTGCAGACTCTACTATTTAAAGTCTGAAGACCTCCGGACAGCCAGACTTAAGATTCAAAGTCTATCCTCATTGACAGTCTCTAATCCATTGAAGAAAGGTTATCCAGAACTGGATGTTTCGTTAAGGGCATGACCTTATCAATTGGAGAAGATCTCGTGGCTGGAAAAGACATAACGGAATCCTTTGATTGATCGAGATTGACTCGATGATTGAAGATCCGATGATTGCCTGAATATTCTTGGAAGGTTCTACTTATGAAAACCGAGATCCTGATTGTATGGGCGAACGGGATTGATGGGCTATCAACACATTCCTTTAATAGCTCGAATAATCTTCTTAATTGATTCCGTCCAACGGGTAGATTGGAGGAATTCCTTTGGTAAGTGCCAACGGGTATGATGGCATAAAGGAGTATATAAGGAAGACGTTCTAAGTTGTTCAAGGTGTGCGCGATAGAAAAATTCCAAAGTCTGAAAACTTCCTGTTGTTTAGATAATTTCTTTGAGCGAAACATTGTATTCAAAAGAGAGTCTATATTTGTGAGAAACCTTGAGGAAGTGTGGTAGAACATCTATACTGTGGAATCAAGGGAAAGCTATGGTGTAACTTCTTTTTTGTTCATAGTGGAATCCAGCCGGTGGGCTGTCAGTGCAGAAGAGTGGGCGTAGGCTTGGAATAAGCCAAACCACTATAAACCCTGTGTTCAATTTTCTCTTCCTTACTCTCTTTACCTTAATCGTATTTCATTTTATTAATCAAGAAAGAATTTCCTTTCTATCGTTTGCCAAGAATCGCTTCCGTATCTCGATAAATTGTTTGTGCACCTATTCACCCCCTCAGGTGCTTATACTAGCTATCTCATATCAAACATGATAGACTTACTAAAACCTTCATGATACGCAAATTGCAATCCACTTTTTGAAATACCGAGAGATGATAACTCCTCTAATGTGAGATCCCCTTCCAAGTACTACACTACTTGACGCATGTGTGGTCTCGCAGTTGGCTGAGACTGGGAGCACAACAATCCAAGTTGCAACACTAGCTCCACCTCCTTCGCCACAAAGCCCATCTCTAAGTTTGGATCTCTTGCCTCCAGTATGTCACCCTTATCCCAGCAAGAAAACACCCATTCCACCAATATCACATCCTCCTCCTCCTGAACCTCAATCGGTCTTCTTCCACAAGCGACCTCAAGCAAAAATGCGCCAAACGCATAAACATCTGTGCTCGTAGTGGCCCTGGCCGTTCGAGTGTTCTCGGGGCCATATACCCAAGAGTTCCCACCACATGGGCGGATTGAGGATCGGTGCCGTGATCATATAGTTTTACAAGCCCAAAATCTCCTAACCTCCCATTTAACTCTAAATCTAACAAGATGTTGCTAGCTTTGATGTCCCTATGAATCACAACTTGTTCCCATCCTTCATGGAGATAACAGAGGCCATATGCAACACCCTTGATCACTCTAAATTGTTGACTCCAATTGAGGGTAACCTTTGGTTGGTTATAGAGGTACTTGTCCAGGCTTCCATTTGGCATGTAGTCATAAACCAACAGCAACTCACCCTTCCGATGGTAGTATCCAAGAAGCGTCACAATGTTCCAATGACGAAGCCGACCAATACTAACAATCTCGGCAATGAACTGTCTCATTCCTTGCCTCGATTCATGAGAAACCCTTTTCACTGCAATCTCAATTTTTGAGGTGGGTAATAGCCCTCTATAAACCCTACCAAATCCACCAGCTCCTAGTAGCTCCTTATCTCTGAACCCCTTTGTGGCAACATAGAGATCTTTGTACTTGAACTGATGTGGACTGTAGTCACGCTCCCAATCTTCAAGAACCTCTGCGAATTTTCTTCTTTTTCTAATCGCATAAGCCATAGCAAAGACTAGTATTGACAGAAAGAACAAGCATATGAAAGGCAGCCCAGTAGTGAGAAGAATGGATTTCTGCTTCTTTTTCATATGGGGTAATCTAGGAAGTTGAGACAAATCAAGCCTATGAGCTTGTCCATTTACCTGAAAGCTCCATCCGAGGATATAATGAGAAGTTGAGAGCGCACCGGTTGAGGAAGAGAACCCAACGTACATGGTCTCCTTGAAGATCGGCGAGAGATTGAAGGATAGAGACAAAAGGGGAGTGTTTGGTTTGTCGACACTGACCGGAGCTAATGTGATCCTGATTTGTTTCTGCACACCATCATAATCCACCCAAATTTGCATTGCTTTACTACTAATCAGACTCAAGTTTCTGAAGCCTGGAATGTTGTTTTCAGTGTATCCCAGCAGGGGAAGAATTTACGGAGAGCAGCCCATTGACATCAATCCCGACATGGTTGTCATTGATATCCTGGACTTCGGTGTTTTGAATCGTGTCAAATTCCACCACGAATCGTGTCAAATTCCACCGCGAATATGTGGTTTGAGGAATTGCCATGGTTTGTCATGTTGAAGAGACCAAAGTAATAACCAGGCTGATCTCCAGGAAATTCTCTACGAGGAGCTATCACAAAGGCAAACCCAGGCCCAGCGAGAGCTGGGTCTTCGGCAATTGTATTGAAGACGAATGTGGTGGAGAATGAGTGAACAACGCCATCGGATGAATTCTTGAACATGATGGGGTCTGGGTAGAAGGCACGACTCTTGTTCTGTTGGTTCACACCGGTTAACTTCAGGAGGCCATCGCCAGTGAGTACAGCTAAACCATCGAGGCTCAGATTCGCAGACCGGAAGCCATTGTACAAAAAAGTTTCATGAGTCGGTGCCGTGTTCGCTAGGAGAGAAACCGCCAAAACAATCGCGAATAACATGGCTAGAGGCTGAAGAAATTAGCTGAATACACTACTCTGATGAGATCACTCGGAGTTCTTATAATGATCCAAACGATTTGCACAGCATTGAATTGAAGAATGTTGTGCGATTTCAATTATCCAGTGTCCCAACTTATGCACCCCGGACAAAACTTCAACCGATTGGTTACTTCAACCGATTTGTACGAGTCTTATGATTCCCCTGTCCTGTCGTGTGATTAGATGATTGCTGCGAGTCTCATCACCAATTAAAAAAAATTTCGTATCTGTACGCCACTTACGACTTCAGTGGGTGGCCGAAGTACACCAAGCCATCAACGTGAGTTGATAATGTTTCGTCGTGTTCGGTGGGTCATCGACAAGTCAATAGCCCATGGCAAACGATGCGAAACTCTGTTCGACGAAGCGCCTCATCGAGACGAGAATTGAGAGAAGGGCAATCCCCCCACTCCCAACAACTTTCAGCAGTGTGTTTGATGTCATGCGTGACTCTTCTACGGTACTGAGAATGTTAGAACATGGAGTAGAAAAGTCTGATAGTTTTATCGCCCTCCCCACCCTTTTTATACGTAACCAAAAAAAAAAAAAAAAAAAAGTCCGCAGCTTTAATGTTTCTTTTAATAAGTATATTGTGACATTTTGAATTTTTGACCATGTTTCGATAATATGAAATGAGCTTTTCATCAATGCGTCTATGGTCATTTTTTTCTGAGCTGATCACTCAAGAGATAATTGATCTGTCAGGTAAAGTCATTAAGGGTTATAAAAGCAATCGACTTGAGAATTCAACCAGAAATTAATTGTTCGACTGTGCTAATCGGCAAGGATCAATATGGCACCGTTATATTCGATTAGAGACTGGAAATAGATTGGTTCGATAGAAGTACGTGATTAAATTGTGGATGATTCCACTTGATTGCAAACTTCGTGTCGAACGGCACTTAACCGATTTTTCTGTCGATTTTGTACCCGGTGCCTGTAATTGGGATCTTAAGATTTTTACGATAACCAAAAGCCACCGATGAGTCAAAGATAAACAAACGTGGATTGAGAATTATCGACCATGGGTTAAATGCGATAAAATCCTTAAAAGCTATCCAATAGGTCAGGTTACGCTAAAATCGCATCCAGTCGAAATTAACCACGAAATTGAACTCAGTATCGGGAATTGAAAGTTCAAGCGTGTCACGATTTATTTTTAGGACATTGTCTCATCCTTTGAAGAATTTTTGGCAAGCCTGAAATTTTGGCGGAAAATCAAAATTGGCCAATTAAATTCAAGAAAATTCGAATGGGCATTTTGGTGTAGAATTTTGGCTATCAAAGTAAGTTGGTTTGTGAGGGATTGAAGGGAAATTGGTTTAGGCTACTGCTATGGCATGTTGGGCCATCAAATTGAAGTTGCTTGGTGGGAAATTGAAGAAGAAATTTAGCAAATTCATAGGGGCTTGTCGCAACCTACCCCTCAGGAAGAGGGAACAGGTTTAGAGGTATTGCTTAAAAGACGGGCCTAAGGCCCAGGATTAGGCGTGTGCTCTCCCAAGCCCATATCTCGCGCGACGTTAGGGTGTTTTTAAAGATTTTACAAAAAAGAATCGCCACTAGCATATTAGGGTCAACTAGAAACCAAATGAGGCATGTGAGTGTATCTCACTTCCTACGCAACCAGAAAATCTACGGTTGGAGACTTGATTACACTAACTGACCAATTAGTGCCCTTTTAGTACCTAATCTTGTTCATTTTAAAAGAAATGATTTTTGTTAGGCAGGTTGGATTGATTTTACACCTATCTGCTAACATATGAGGTGATCATGCAGGTGCGCAATCATTAAAGTAATAATTTGCAACCAAAATCCTAATTGCAGTAAACTTTAGCACGTGCAATTAAACATACTTAAATATGCAAACTAAACATGCGATATAATCAAAATATGAGCAAATAAAGGCATAATTACACTAAAAAGGCAAAACATAGCAATTCCCAATCAAACCCTACAATTTTTGGATTTTTCAATTTTTTTTCAAATATTTTTTTTTGGGTGAACCAGGTCGGGTCCGGTGTGACTCGACCCGGTCAAATCAGGGGCGGGCTTAAGGCCCAAGCTCGACCAATCCTCTTCGGGCCTACATTTCATAGAGGGGTTAGGCCCAACTGATGGGCCCAACTCTCCTTTCTTTTTTTTTTTTTTTGGAATAGGTCCTTTTGCGAGCATGAATGAAAAAGGGACGGTCGGGCCAGATCTGTGATCTAGCCTAGCTTGGCCCTTAACCCTGCTTCACAGCAAGGGATGGCAAGGCGTGCGACATAGGCAACACCTCTAGCGGGGGCCGTGACAGTGCTACTTCAACTGGGCGGACGGAAGGGACCCTCGACGTCTCGAGTTGAGGGTTGCAATGGCCACGACGAAGACGTCAGTCGAGGCTGGCGTTCTGCTAGCCCACGGTCCCAGCCCCGTGACTGTCTAGTCGTGATAGGGGAAATGGCGACGGTGACCGGCACGGGCAACGACCAACCAAAGTGCGACACACTTGCTTCGACCAGGAAAGGACGCGGTTCAACCTCTAGCTAGACCGTGACGGTGCTCTGGTGACCAAAAAAGGCTGAAGTTCGGGATGGCAAAGTAGGACTCAGCTTGGCATTTGGGCAAATAGGTGGGATGCACTTGGGAATTGCAAGCTCCTAAACCCAAACGCAACACGAGGTGAGTCCGAGATCCATAGCAAACAACCAGCAGTCAACGACAACCTAAACGTGGACCCATGGAGATCGGAGCTTGCCTAAAACAGGCGGAACAAGCTATGGTTAGCTTGGCTTCAAGCTATGCAGGCTAGGTGTTCGGTAAAAGGTTTACTTGGGTTTTGGCGGGGTTGGAGGCAGTCGGCAACTCCAGTAGTGATCGACAGCTCAAGGGAGTCTCCTCCTCTCCTTCCTGCTCTCTGTGGCTTCCTTTCTTCTCTGCTCTTTATCTCTTTCCCCCCTTTTCTCCTCTATTTTGCCTCTGTTTTCCTACTTTTCCGGCTAGCGCGTGTGGCCTCAGTTGACCAACCAATGGCCTCTGCCAGCCGGCTCTGACTTGAGGATTGCCACGCTTGCTTGCACCTGCGAGATGATGCTGTCCCCTGTTGCCTTGGTGGCCCTGCTTTCGACTTTGCCAGTTCCCCGTGTAGATGATGGTTGAGGGAGAAGACAGAAATGCAGGCCGGGCCGAAAGGAAGAAGGGGGCTAGGCCGCGAGGGGAAGAAAGAAAAAGGAAAACAAGGGGGACCAGGCCCAGGCCCATGCGGGAGAAAGAAGACGAAGAGGGGCAAGCCGGGCGAAGGCAAGATCCGGCCCGAACTGACCCCCACGGGCCCTTTTTTTAATATATATATATATATATATATATTTCAATCAATTTTTTCAATTCAAATTTTTTTGTACTTGAAAATATAAATTAGGTGTCAACAACTGCCCCTCTTTGTATATAGCCTTGAAAAAGTTGTATTCAAAGACAGAAGATACCTAAATTATTTCGACAGTAGAGAGACCCTGGGTGCATAGGAACGTATCAGGTCAACGGAAATGACTCATAACTATGGAAGCACGTCTTATCAATAAAGGAAAAAATACCCCGGGCTACAAAAGCACACCGTGTCATGAGAAGAAAGAGAAACCCCGGGTTACAGAAGTACCTTGTGTCATAAGAAAAAAGAAAAGACCCCAGATTACAAAAGCACGCCGTGTCATAAGAAAAAAGAGAGACCCCAGGCTACAAAAGCACGTTGTGTCATAAGAAGAATGAGAGACCCTCGACTATAGAAGCATGCTGTGTCATAAGAAGAAAGAGAGACCTCGGGCTACAGAAGCACGTCGCGTCATAAGAAGAAAGAGAGACCCCAGGCTACAAAAGCACGTCGTGTCATAAGAAGAAAGAAGACCCCGGGCTATAGAAACACGCAGTGTTATAAGAAGAAAGAGAGACCCCGGACTATAAAAGCATGCCGTGTCATAAGAATAAAGAAGACCCCAGGCTACAAAAGCACGCCGTGTCATAAGAAGAAAGAAGACCTTGGGCTACAGAAGCACACCGTGTCATAAGAAGAAAGAGAGACGTCGGGCTATAGAAACACACCGTGTCATAAGAAGAAAGAAGACCCCGGGTACAGAAGCACGCCGTGTCATAAGAAGAAAAAGAGACCCTGGGCTATAGAAGCACATCGTGTCATAAGAAGAAAGAGAGACCCCGAGCTACAGAAGCACGCCGTGTCATAAGAAGAAAGAGAGAAATGAAGTTTCACCGTATAAGAACGGGTTTTGACCCGGTTATAAATGCATGATTTTAGGAAAACCAATGAACCTTTGTAGATGACATGATTTAAGATTGACCATAAACTTTTGGAAATAGCATGGTTTAAGGCTGACCATGAACCATGTAGATGACATGGTTTGAGGCTGACCATGAATCTCTGGAGATGACATGGTTTAAGGCTGATCATGAACCTTTGGAAATGACATGGTTTAAGGCTGACCATGAACCTTTGGTTTTTGGGGAAACATTCGCTAACTCCTTGAAAATTGCATGGCTTCACTAAGGAATCTTGTCAAACTCAACTTGAGCAAATGTCATTAGAGACGTCATCAAGAGACGTATTGGCCATATTATAGCATTAATTGAACAAGCTAATCAAGCTAAGTATGACTGCCTTAGAATAATATTCGATGTCAATTAGCATCATGCAGCGCAAAACTGTTATCTTGCTCGAGGATATATCATTAATCATCAAATTCTCTAGGAGTCAAATTCTTATCAGAACGACTACGACTCATGAAAAATGCTCATTAAGCATGCCAAACTAGAGCTTCTTAGTCAGAAATGGCTTTTCACACACTCTCGATAAAATGGTTGCTTGATCCCATTTATTCGCGTGGGAAATAGCTAATTGCTGAGGGTATCTCACATAACCCATGTCAATGGCTTTCTGAAACATTCACAATGAGCATAATCTATCGATCAAAAAGGTCTTTTGGAAGGACCGCAATATAGGCTTGGTTAGGATTTACACAGAGGAATCATTGCTTTGAGGCCAATAAAGGAACATTTGTCGATATCTTCATCGGGTTTACAAGTCAAGAACTTGGAAGATATGACAAAATAGAATTATTTCCACTCCTTCGAGCAGTAGCTTCTTCGTGGCATTTTCATTTTCATTCAAACCATCCCAATCAAAAGAAACTTCAGAAGAGGGTTGTAATGTTGGCTTGGGAGAGGCTCGAAGAGCTTAAAATTTTCAAGAGAGTTTTTAAGAGTTAGTGATCATCATGGCATCGTGACCACGTCACTCGATCTTTCGAAATCACTTAGCTTTTGAAACACAACGCATCTTGAAAATCCTTTGACTAATCATTTTTGCAATGGAGCTTTGCTCATTCTAATTTCACTTTGCACTTGCAATAATTTTTTTTACGCAGGCACTTAGACTTTGATAATTTTTTTTTCACATAAGATGCAGCTTTTTGGCTCTTTTTCTTGACGGGCATTGGCTTTGCTTTTACTAGACACATTGCTTTTTCATGCCCCATAATTTGTTGAAATTTTTGTTCTTTAAACTTTTGTAACTCTTATGACTTTCAAGATGTTTTTTCACATTTTCTCGTGGCTGTCAATTGTATTTGGTCAATTCTTATTCCTTGCCCCAGTGAAGGGAGATGATCACCGCTCAGGGTTCAAAAATGAATAATCATGCCCAAATTGGTTAAAGCAATGGGTATCGGTGTTTGGGTAGAGAATGAAATGCTCTTCTTTACCTTGGGATGAGTCAAGCTCTAATGAAAATTCCTCTGAAACTATCACTAGAAGATTGATACAAGTGAAAGTAATAGAATCTTTCTCAATCTTTCACTCTACAACATGACCGTAACCTCCTATACTGCCCTAATGTAGGGCTGTTCTCAACAGGGGTACCTTGGAGAATCATCTATAAGGCCAAATCGTTATAACATGTCTCATTCCGTGCCACACAATTTTGTTCCATAATTAGGCGCGACTATTTCAATTACTCAAGTGTGTCCTAATTATTTATGACCTAACGGCCACGGCCAACTCATTAGGCAGTAGTCATCCAGCATAACCGGGTGTCGTCTCGCTTCGTCGGACACGGCAACGTATACATCTAAATGACATTCCCGAAGGAACATCAGCCCAGCCTCCACTACAACTAGCATCCATTGTCAAGGGCATCTAAACTTAATCAAGCATCGCCTTCTCAACTTTCATCGGTGATGGGTTCCGATAGCAATCACCATTTTTTTATGCTCAGCCAAGAACATCGTGCTTTGCACTCAAATACTTCCATTTTAAATAATGGACTTGGCCAATTTTCTTTTTATCAAAAATACCTGGTAAAATAATTGTACGTGGTTGTTGCGGCCTTCCCTCAGGGGAGGGAATAGGCTTAGGGGTATTGCCTAAAGGACGGGCTTAAGGCCCATGATTGGCGTGGGCTCTCCTAAGCTCATACCTCGTGTGACATTTGGATATTTTTTATGAATTTTGCACAAAATGAGTCGCCACTAGCCTATTGGGGTCGGCTAGAAACTAAGTAAGGCATGGGAGTGTGCCTCACTTCCTATGTAACCAAAGAATCTAGGGTCGGGGACTTGATTATACTAATTAATACTAATTAACCAATTAGTGCCCTTTCGATACATAATCTTGTTCATTTTAACAAAATGATTTTTGTCAGGCTGTTTGGATTGATTTTATGTTTATCCACTAACATGTAAGGTGATAATGCAGGTACGCAATCATTAAAGTAACAATCAAGATCCTAATTGTAGTAAAATTAAACACGTGCAATTAAACATAATTAGATATGCAAATTAAACATACGATATAATCAAAATACGAGCCAATAAAGGCTTAATTACACTAAGAATGCAAAACATAGCGATTCCTAACCAAACCCCATCATTTTTGGATTTTCGAAATTTTTAATATCTTTATTTTTTTAATTTTGTTAATTAATTTTAAAATAATATATTTTTAATTTTTTTATTATTTTTATTATTTTTTTGGGGGTCGGACCAAGTTGGGTCCGGTCAGACCGAACCTGGGTTTGACCCGATCGAGGTGGGTCTAACCGACCCGCCAGAGTTTGGCCCGGATTAGGGGCCAGGCATATCGGCCCGTCTGAAGATATAAGGCCCGACCACTTGGTCTAAGCTTTTTCATTTTAAAAATGAGGCCCATAAACCCAACGTACTAAAACAGCCCAAAGATAAATCGACCCAAGCACACAGGCCTAGCTTGGAGATCAAAACCCTACCTAGTTTGCAACTTGCGCCCGACTCGGTTTTTGGCCGAAACCTTAGGGTTTCTTGGCGGTGCTAACAATGGCGGCGATGGGCTTGATGGCGGCGGCAACGCGATGAGTGGTGGCAGCGAACGGTGGCGATGATGTCGGGGTCTGCGAGGACAAGCGGCGACGACGTGGCAGCTTCGAGCTATAGGGGCGACGTTTGAAGCACAGCAAAGGCATCGAGCCAACAACCGACGCTAGGACCGCAACAACGGAGATCTGGTGCAGCGACAGTGTCAGGGGGGAATGGTGGCACAGCTTGAGACGGCTGGTTGAACGGCGGCGGTAGTCGGCCTGGGACTGCGGCAGAGCCCGATCGATTCTCAAATCTGGCCCTTGTCCGACTCGTCGCCCTCGGATCTAGGTCTCTGGACCTCGTCCGATCTCTCTCCCCTCTCGGCTGGCTCAGCATCGGGATGACATTGAAGCAGATGGTGGTGGGCGCGGAAGCAGCAACAATGGGGTGGAGCTACAGACAGCTGTAAGGTGGCAGCGGCGTGGCAACCGACTCAGATCTGTTAGCATCGGAGGACGATAGTGCAATGTCAAGTGGGTATAGGCGGAGGCACAATGGCAGAGCGGCGAGGCAGAGGCGGCATACAGCAGCAACTTGTTGGGCTGTGGGTGAAGCGACTGGACTCAGCTCGAGCAGAGGGAAGATAGCAAGTGAGCCGACACAGGTGTAGGCGTTGGGTTGCAGCGTCCAATGCGGCGGAGCAAGGATCGAGCTTCAGCTACTGGGTGGCGACCGACATGGGGGACGAGCGGACCGAGGCGCGGGACTCGACCGATGCGGGGATTTGTCGACTGTGGAGGTCGGCGGGTAGCTAGCGAAGCGTGGTCGACGGTAGATGAGTCAACCGGGGAAGAAGAATAGTGTTCTTCTTCCCCCCTATGACATCCTGAAATTCGACCCCGTTTCGATAAAGTGAAATGGGCATTTCGTCGACGTGCCTATGGCCTTTTTCTCTGAGCTGATCACTCACGAGTTAACTAACCTATTGGGTGAAGCCGTTAAGGGATGTATCGGCCGTAAATCCCTAAAAGCTACCTAATTGGTTGGATTGAGCTAAAATCACGTCGATCGATTTTTAACCACGAAATTGAACTCGATTTCGGGAATCGAATTTTAAGCGCGTCATAATTCTTATTTTTAGGATCCCGTCTCATCGCTCGTCAATTTATTGACGAGTCCGAAATTTCAATAAAGAAATTATCGGAAGAAAAATTTGAAGACCAAAAGGAAAATTGAAAGGAAAAGGAAAAAATTGAATTATTTAATCATGTATTTCCTTTTTCCTTTTTTCCTCTCTCTCCCTCTCTTTTCTTTTCTTTCTTTTTCTCTTTTCTCTCTCTCTCCTCTCCCCTTTTCCCTTCCCCATTCATGCGGACCACCTCCCCCTCCCCCACCGACTTCTCTCTCCTCCCTCCTCACTTTGACTAGTCAATCCTCATCCTCTCTCTCTCTTTTCTCTCTTATCTCTCCTTCTCTCTCCTCTCTCTTCTTTCTTCCCCTCACGACGAACCAGCTTTTCTTCTCCTTCTTTTCTTCGCGTGCGAACCAGGAGCTCGGAGATCGCAGCTCACCGAGAACCGCTCGCCGCTCGTCCCGCCGCCGCACCGCCGCCCACGCCCGTGCGCCCGCCGCCGTCCCATCGTCCGCGCACGCCTAGGCCGCGCAATCCAGCTGCTGTTCGCCCCTATTCCGCACCGACCAGCCCATCTCCGGCCACCTCCGGCCACCGCCTAGCCCCGCCGGACCTCCCCGCGACCCCCTCGCGCCTCCGCCGCTTACCCTCGCCGCCCTAGCTGCCGGAGTAGCCCCGATCGGCTCCGTCCAGCAGACCCACGAAGTGGGTTTTAGCAACTTCGGGCCCGCTTTTGGGCCGTTTCCGGGCCCCGGATCCGCGAGTTGCTTTGAGAACAATCGTTCCTCGCATCGCCGTCGTCGGATTGATCCAATTTGCGCGCGATTTGGTGAGTAATCTCACTAATCCAGGATTAGTTGGCTAATTATGCTTAGATTTAATTAATTATATTTAGGTTGTTAGATTAGAATAAATTAGCAATTATTAGTCGATTGTGATGCGATTTAAATAAATTGATTGTGCAATTAGCAAGTAGACATGGTCTACTAATTATTGGAAGTGCCTCGGGATTTTTCCCGACCCTTAGTGGGCTCCAATTAGGCTTTTCGGGCCTAAGTGGATTTTTTTAATGTTTAAATATTATTTTTCGAAATTAAATTAAATAATTTTTATTTTTCGAAAATTCAACTGAGATGGTTCGGAACCGGAAAATTATGCTAATGACCGTGGTGAAGTTCGTTTATTGAATCGGGCTTTATTTGGAGCTAAATTGAATTTTTAATATTAATTATTTAAATTTCGAAATTAATTAATTATTTATTTATTTTTCGGAAATTAAGATTTCGATGGCCGACGACCGAAATCTCGTGCTGATTGTCGTGGCGCAGTTCGTTTATTTATTTGAGTTCTACGTTGTATGGAATTGAATAAATTGTGATATTTTAGGGATTTACCCTAAATTGATTGGAATTGATTGTGATTGAATTGTTGATTGGTAAATGGCCAAGTATGTTATTCAGCATTTTAATGCTTTGTTGAGTTGATTTAATTATTTGATTGAGAAATCGTTGGGCATTGGTTATTGGTGTTAAAAGTAGATTGGTGACCACTTGAAAGAGGACACGTGGGCCCGGTGAATTGGAATGTCACCTGGAGAATGCACGTGAGTTCAGGTGGTTGAATATGTCACCTTGGCGAAAAGGTCGCCTGAGAGAATGCACGTGGCTCGGAGACTCGGTATGTCGTCCTAGAGAATGCACGTGGCTCGGTGACAGAGGCTGGCATCTAAAAGGGCACGTGGGCTCGGCGAATTGATGCATCGCTTTGGTGAGATGCACCTAAGAGAATGCACGTGGCTCGGTGACAGAGGCTGGCATCTAAAAGGGCACGTGGGCTCGGCGAATTGATGCATCGCTTTGGTGAGATGCACCTAAGAGAATGCACGTGGCTCGGTGATAGAGGCTTGCATCTAAAAGGGCACGTGAGCTCGGTGACTTGATGCATCACTTTGGCGAAAAGGTCGCCTGAGAGAATGCACGTGGGCCCAAGGTTCGTGGCACGTGAACTCGGAGACTTGGAAGGTTATCCTGGAGAATGCACGTGCCCTAGCTTTTAAATATCCCACAGTGGGGATTGATTCGTATGACATGTAATCGACTGGTTCGATTTGTTTGAAGTGAATGGATGTTTATTGTGAATTGTACTGACTTGCAGGTGGGATCTGAGGCCAAGGTAAGTCCTCTGCCCCCGTGCGTGTTTAGGCAACCTTTAGTATAGTAGTTTACTAATCGGGCTTAGTGGGGTAGAACTCGCCGAGACGTAGTCTCATCCCGCTTGGGGAAAACCATTTCAGGACCCCGCTGAAGAGTTGAGGAGGAGGAATCCGAGAATGAGAACTCGGAGGTGAGATCTGAAGAGAAGGATTTTTGGAAGAAGAAGACAATCCTAAGAGGGGTCTTGAGTACGGCCCAGTTCGTCTAAGTTTTTGTCTTCTTTTGAGATTTCCTTTTTTATGTGAATAGTTATGAAGTGATTTGTGGTTTGTATAAAAGTTTGGTTATAAATTTCAATATGAAAAATATGGCCTTGCTTTTCTATCCCATCGTTTTATTGTTTGGGGATTTTAACTGCTTCTGCATGTACTTAAAAATGAAAGGGTCGGCGATACATTGTCCTGGGATATCGCATTATAAAATCGACCAAGTGATAAGGATGTGTGCGTGCCCGAGGATCGGGGCGTGACACCCCCCCTTTTTTTTCTTTCTCCCTCCTCTTTCCTCTCGTCTCCACCCGCTCTCTAGGGTTTCTCCCCCTCTATGCTCTAAGGTTTCATGCGAAGGTGAAGGAGGGAGAAGGCGGCATGGGCCAGGCTAAGGCGAGATTCAAACTGGCCTGTCGCGACCAATTTTTCAGGAGTGAACCACCTAGGGTTTGGCTAATGGATTGTTAAGCCTAGACTTAACTCGGGCTCTCCCAAGCCCATACCAATTCGCGACTTTCCGTTCAAGTTCTTAATATGCAATTTTTTAATTAGGAGTCACCACTAATCTATTTTTGGTGGATCGATTAGAAACCCAAGTAAAGTAATGGGAGATTTACTTTACTCCTACGAACCAAAGATTATGGGTACGGGGACTTGGTTACATTAGATTTTAATGCCCTTTCAGTACCATTCTTTTAATTTCAAAAATGTTTTTGCAAGCGGTTTGGATTGATTTTAAGTCTATTTTCCTAACATGTAAGGTGATCATGCAGGTGCGCAAACCACTAATTTAACACCCAAGTAAAGTAGAAAATAAATTGTAGGACTTACCTTAAAGCAACGAAAGCATCTGCAATGTTAAATTGAAATCCACATCAACAACCCTAGATATGGTTTCTAATTAACACGCAATTTCCCAATTTTTGTTTTCACTTTTCTTAATGATAATCTAATCTACATGCAATGCAATGTTACTAATCAACATGTAGTGACATGGCATGGCAATATAGCCTAAACTATATGACATGGATAAAAGAAATGCAATAATTAAAAGTGCAATCTAAATTAATCTAATGACATAATTCTAATGACGAGCAATTTCCAATTAAATAGACCTAGCAATAATTACCAACTCTAATTCTATATGACATGCAATGCCATTTTTTATTTTATTTTATTTAAAAAAGAATGCAATCTATCCTAGGAATTGAAACTAACTTATCCTATGTCATTTTTTGCATTTTTAATGTGAAATTCGAAATTAGAAAAATATGAAAATTATCTAGCTAAATTAAGATTTTTATCCAACTTATATTAAGGATTAAGTCAGACTAAACCCTAATTTAAACCAGGATATTATCTTAACCTAGCAATCTCTAACCTAAGATGCAATCTATCTAAAAAGATTGATTTAAACGCCTTAGTTCTACCTGACATATGCATGATGATTTTTTGTTGTTTTTTTCTTAATTTCGAAATTAAAAAAAAAATTGCCACATGCAACTTAAATAAATAAAAAAAAACTAACATCCTAAACAAATGCATTTTGTTTTGGATTTTTTCGTTTTTTCAAAAATTCGAAATAAATAAATTTCCTATTCTAAACATGCAGGATAACCCTAAAACCATGAATATTCTAAAACAAATCTAATGTAACTCAGATTTTTTCGGATTTTTCCTTTCTTTTACGGGAGATATCGAAATAAGACATCAAGAATAGCACAGCAACAAATCAGGCAAGATATCATCTATGTCTATTTTGGAAATAAATTGACGAATCGTATCTCGCGCATGAGATCGTATTGGCCAATTTTCAAATAAAATCGCGAATCATATCTCGAGCGTGAGATCGGATTGGTGATTTTTCCGTGCGATTGCGAGTCGTATTTCGAGCGTGAAATCGGACTGTCAATCATACGCACGTTGCAAAATTAGGAAAATTTCCTAATTCAGGAGGCTACTCGAGTTGCGAATATCATGGCATATCGGGAATTTCAATTATATGCATCGACAAATATCCCAAATAAGGTAATGGAATTTTCGAAAATCAAAATAGATAAGATTTTCACCTAACTCGAATATTGGTTTCCAAATTCCGATCCTCGAATGGCTACTTGCGATGCAACGTGGTGGTGTTCGGTTGCTCGAAAATCACCCGATGGGCTCCACGAGACCTGTGAAACAAAAATTTGTAAGCTCGGCAAGGGACTCCTCGATGGACGGCGAATCTTGGTCTCCCAATGCTGGTTTTGTGGAATTTGGTGACGCAAGGAAATCCACTAGCCTTCTGACAATCCCACTGATTGTCAAACTTTGACCTTCTAAAATCCACACTTAAATTTTCAACCTCCAAGGAAAGACTAGTGTGCTTTGTGCAAGGCGTGGCTGCTTCGTCGTTGAGATTTAAGTCTATTGGAGTGATTCACCAATGATGGCCAGAACAACGACTTAGGAATCTTGGGTGGCCGTGAAAGGAACGTCCTCGGTGATGGATTGGGCTGCAACGGAGGTTCGGGGCGGCACGACTCAAGGTCAGTGGCTGTGGTGGTTCACAGGTGATTTGCGATGTTCGATGGCTCTGCGGCTGGTCGTTGATGGGGTGGAGACGCGGCTGCTCACATCTTGGTGATCAACTTGGGACCGCTTTAGAAACCTCCCGAAGCGGTGGGCCAAAGAAGATGTTCATGCAGGGACTACTCCAGCTTAGTCCTCAATTTTTATGAAACACAATCAAATCCCTCTCAAAGTTGACCACCCCTGTTTTACTGAGAATATCTATGCCCCGATTTTTCTCCTATCTCTTCATGCGTGGACTTTGTGAATGGGTGCAGTAGAGAAGTGAAAGCACGAGCCTCTCTCCGGGTTTATCTCTTGGACGTCTCTGTTGGGTATTCCGAGAAGACCAGGTAATCGTCTATGAAATTTCGCTTGGTAAGGCTCTGAGATCGGCATCGATTGGAACTTGAACACGTGACCAGAGGATGGAATTCTCGACTGAGATTATTGACGTCCCTCGAGAAACCCTGCAGCTGCTTGATGAGGCACGACTAAGGCTAGTCGTGGCGGGAATCTTGCTGAAAACCTGCCAAGGACACCTTGGAGCTGGCTCGCTGGATGTTCACCTGGAGGTTGCTGGACTATCTTTGGGAAACTCATACGACTGCTGGAACTCAAATGCTGGCTCGAAGGCTTGTTTAATGTGGTAAAGATTTGCTAAAGATTGCGCCGAGATGCTGCGAGGAAGCTTCAACGAGCCATTGCAGAGAGAAAGCCAGCCTCTTTCCCCTCACGTCCCCTCTCCTTCACATATGTTTTCTATATTGTGGCCGTATATTCAATGTGTGGCCTCCTCCTCTAAACCCTACGCATTTAATCTATTTATAGACCACGAGTTAGGGTTTTAATTTTTCCAAATCCATATCCACGAGAATTCCTTTTTCCAAATGTAATATTTGCTTTTGATACGATTTAGGATTGCAAAAGGATTCTTTTAAAATTTGAAATCTCACATAAATCAATCCGTAAAATCTTTCCGAGGATACGGGCTTGGGCCAATTTACTCCCTTTGTGGGCTTAGTCCAATTCACCAAATTAATATTCTGAACCATTAATTTGAACCCATTTGTCACCGGCCCAATGTAAATGCAAATTAAAATAAATGCACCTAAAACTATATGCTATGCAATTAATTAATTAACTAATTTTTTTAGGGGTTAAAATTAATCCCTAATTTTTTAATGCGATTAATAATTAATGGGGCCCACTCTTGGTGCCCCAAGACTTCTACCTTTATCTTCGGCGGTAAGCATGAGCTCACTCCCACCTTGGAAGAGTATAGCATTGCCATAGGAAAGTCCTTGAAAGCTGAATTGATTAGTCCGCCTATTGGAATAGATCCTATTATGACTTTATCTGATTTTCTGAGAATTAAGGAAGATGATATAAGAAAGGTTTTAAAGGCTCATCGTAATACATGTCCTTTATCCTTCTTGAAAGAATGTTTTGAGAAAGGCATTTCATCTCAAATGCGAAGGGTTTTCCTTTTAACTTTCTTTGGGTTTATAGTTTTTCCTTACTACAAGAATGCTATTAACCCTTTGATTGCTCAATTAGTTAAACAAGTGTTGGAAGGAAAGAATTTTGTAAACACTGTTCTAACTGAAACTTTCCTTTCCCTCACTCGATTTAAAGGGGGTGGTGATAAGACCTTTCATTCCTCTCCTGAATTCTTGCAAATTTGGTTTCTTTCACATATACAAGGGTTTGGTGGTCTTATAACTATACATGATGTTAGTAATTCCAATCACCCTATTATGAGATTTGAGAACAACCAAAAACATGCACCGGATTATCATTATTCTAAATGGCTAGCTTTCATAAAAAACCAACTTCCAAAGGTTTCCTATGGCATGCTAAATGGTTCCAAGTTCGGGTAGCGAGACTCTCGTGTGGAGGAGTTGGCCCAATCCCTCTATTGGGATTCACTGGAGCATTGGAGTACTATCCGACTAGGGTGACTCGTCAGTATCAAGTCGTACAAGAGCTTCCCCCGGCATTACAAGCAGAGCCACTCCAAGTCAGTTTTGTTGATGGAAGTCGAGACCATGAAGATTCCATTCTTACTATCAAATTGATGTGGGACATGTGCCGTCCACAAAAACTCAAATGGCCCGAGGAGGAGTTGAAAGGCAAGGAAAGGAAGTACTATGCCTCGATTAAGTATATCCAACAACACAAAATTCCCGAGGAGCTGCTTCCGAAGATATTGAAGACGCCGTTGAAGATCACCAATCGAGCTGAGAATAAACGCCTCAAAAGAGTTGCTGAAAAAGCTCAAGAGGAGAATAAGCAATTGCGCCGAATGGTGTCCCAAGTGTATATTGATCAAGCCAAATGAAATGCTTGAATCGGTCTTGCTATTTTCATTTTTAGATTAATGTTTAGGAAGTTGGGTCATTTACTTTCTTAGTTCATTTGTTAGGGACATTTCGAATTTCTAGGCTTGTCAAAAGCTCTATTGATGAATAAAATTTCTAGAGTATTGCCATGGATCGACGTATTTTCATGTGAGATACTTATTTGTGTTCATTTCTTAAATTTAGGTGATAACGGATCCTCCACGCTCTCCTATTATCACGCGATTAAGAGCAAGAATGGCCGATCAAAGCGAGATGCGTGATCGCATGTCTTCCGTGGAAGGCCAACTCCAACAGTTAGCTGCCTCTATGGAGCTTATAACAGCTCAACTTCAATCCCTCCAAGTGAATCCGGTTCTCCACCTGCTCTCCCTGAGATAGTAGTCCCGAGGCAAGCAAATAGGGCCCAAATGAATGATGATGAAATGCCTGGGTTGGAGGATGACGTGGTCCTTGTTGGAAAGGCCAAGCTAGATAATGTTCCCAAGACAGATCAGGATGAGCGCGTTGCAAAGCTGGAGGAGAAAGTGAGACAACTGCAGGAGTCGCAAAGCTCACTCCCATTTGACCTCTCGGTCTATGAGAGGGTTAAAATGCCGAACAAGTTTAAAATGCCAGAATTTGAGAAGTACGATGGGACATCTTGTCCGAAATCTCATTTGTAGATGTATCATGTGCGCATGGCCCAACACGTCAAAAATGAGCCCCTCATGATCCAATCATTTCACGCAAGTTTGACTGGGCCCACACTAAACTGGTACGTGATGAAGAACGTAAACCTCCTCGAAACCTGGAACGAAGTGGCGGATGCGTTCCTCAAACAGTACAAGTTCAACATGGACATCGCGCCTTCTCGAGAAGACCTGGAGCGGATGGAAAAGAAAAGGAGTGAGTCATTTAAAGAATATGCTGTGAGATGGAGAAACTTGGCAGCTCAAATTACTCCTGAGCCTACCAACAAGGAATTAATGAAGTTGTTCATGAAGACCCTTCCATCGGAGTTCCGCAATCGAATGGCCAGTACGTATGTCGAGAGCTTCAATCAACTTATTCCTGTGGGAGAGCAGATCGAGATGGGGATAAGGGAAGGATGGTTTTCTGAGCCATCTACTAAAAGGTTCTCTGCCAAGAAGGATAAAGAGCCTGCTGAAGATGTGAATGTGGCTTATAGCCAAGAAAGTACCAATCGCGCCCCGACTATCCAGATGAATCAAAGGCAACAAGCTGCCCAAGCAAGAAGACAGTTCACCCCTCTCCTTGGATCTCCATCCCAAGTGTTGGCAATCCTAAGAAAGAAAGGTTTGCTTACTAATGAGCCAAAGCATCCTAATCGTGAAAGCATCCGAGGCTATGACCCGATGAAGAAGTGTGATTACCATAGCGGCGAATTGGGGCATTCAATTGATGAATGTTTCACTCTCAAGCATAAGATCCAAGACCTCCTGAACACGAAGGCCTTCTCATTTCAAACTGCTCGGCCGAACGTCCAAAAGAATCCACTACCAAAGCATGAGGGTACGGTCAATGCTATTCTGGATCCGGACGTTGAAGTCGAATCGAGTTACCACTCATTGGAGTTGGTGTCCACCATACATGCACCTCGAGACTCACCACCCACTCCTGAAGTTTCAAATGTTGCCCTTATGATGGGAAGGGTGACGATTGGGAATGGTTTTGTTCCTGGTACTGGCCTTGAAAGTCCCAATGAAGTCCCACAGTGGTCCCGTGCTGCTGAATTAGGGTACCATGGAAGAGGTGGGGAAAGTTCTAGAGGAGGAAGGCAGGTAAGGCAGAACCCACCAACTGACCAAGGGCAAGGAAGGCAAAATCCATCACCCCCGAACATTCGTGAGACATTCCCTAGCCCCCCGGTAATGATGCAGGATGAAGCGGAAATAATGGACACCCTGGGCAGCCAAGTGGAAAATTCGACTATCTGGTGAAGTATTCGGCTCCTCCCAGTTTCTACATTGATCCCCGCGACATTGTCCCAGATGGATGGGATGGCATAGATGATTCGACATCCCTGGAGACGGAAAACCCTGAAGATGCATTGGAAGGAATCTCCAGTCTCTTCGATGATGTCTTCATAGGGACCATTGACGAAGGACCTCCGGAGAAGATGGGTTCTAGCCCACAAGAGTAACTCGTTTATTGCTTTCCCACATTCCCCTGCGAGGGAATTTTTATCACTTTCTAGGGCTTGTCTTTTATTTCTTTTTCTTCGCTTTCTTTTTAGGGCTTGAAAATCGCATTTCCATTCAATAAATGTAATTGATTGATGAATATTAATAAAATTGCAAGTTTTATTTTGAGGGCATGATGAGGTATACCAAACCAGCTCGGTGATGATATCCAGCCAACAATAAAAAGAAAATATCATCCACGGAGAAATTCTGAGGCTTGGGTTTCATCATGCTTTCTCGTGTCAAAATGCTTCAAAAAAAAATACTCTTCTATTGCTTAAAAAAAAAATTCTTCAGAAAAAAAAAAATCTTTCAAAAAAATGATTTACCCCGTTTGTCTTTTTGACCCATCTACATTATGTTTCAGAAACAGTCTTATAGCATGCAACGGTATGAAGAGGATCCAATCCAATTCTAGATTCTGGAGGCAAGTTTGCTCCAAACTGCAACCACCCATATGTGGTGAAGAAGGTACTTCCTGAAAGTGCCTTGATCCAAGCAGAGATGGGTGGTCGTGAGTTTTCCACTCCAATTAATGCTGATGTTGTCAAGAAATGTTATCCATGATAGAATTTGCCATGTCATGTCTTGAATTGCAAGTATTTTTGTGACTAATAAAGTACCTTAATGAGCTGAATTGTTCAAATTTGTCATAAATCTTGTATTTTTCTTCCTTGATGAATTGTGTGAGATAAATTGAATGTGTCGAATGAGATACCCGAGAATGATGAAAGGTAAGCCTTGTTCCAGATACCCGAGAATGATGAAAGGTAAGCCTTGTTCCATACACTATCCCAACACTAATCATCAGTGAGTTGTGTGAAAAAATTCCATGCTCACAAGGAAAAGGGCTATCTCGCAAAGGGTACGTCAACCAAGGTGATGAGAGGCATTCTTTTCTTTATCCTAAACACTACAAGTGATCCATTGCTTAACCCTTTTGAGCCCATACACTTATAGATATTCTTTTCAAATTACCCCCGTCAAGAATCACCCCACATTGGGGCAAATGGGAGATAAAATGGCAGCATGAGGTGAGAAAAATGAATTGAAATTTTCTTATTCTCACTTACATCAATCTTCAAGTTATGCTATTGCATTGAATTCATGTGTTAATTGAAGTGCCTTAGGATGACGAAGAGCAGTTCTTTCTTTATCATATACACTTCTATCCATTGCATAGCCCACTTGAGCCTATGAATTTATTTCATATTAAACTCAGTTGATGATCGTCCCTTACACTGGGGCAAGGCAAAAAGAACCATTCAAGTAACATGGCTTAGAATGTTGTAAAGGATTGTTGTGCAAGCTCAGAAAATAAGTGCAAAATAATGGGGCATGAACAAGCTGTGTGCCTGGTAAAAGCAAGGCTAATGCCAAAAAAAATCAAACTCTTGATATAGTAAGTTGTATCCCCAACAAGGCGATACCAAAAAAAGCTCTCAAATGTTGTTACAATCAATGGAGTTGTGATAAAAAATCTTCGACGGTGGAGAAGGAAAGTGGTGAAAATGTCAAGATGATCACCAACTTTAACCCCCCTAAACACTTTTTGAGCCTAATGATCCTTTCATTTCTCAACCCATGAACCAAGCCTATGTCATGTCCCTTGCAAAGTCTCTTCTGATTATGGCACTTGAATTAACTAAGGGGTTCACATGTTTTAAGCATCGCTCGAAGAAGTGCGAGCAAAATTATTTCTTTCTCATTTTACAGGGTTCTTGACTTGTAAACCCAGAGATGATTATAGAATATCACTCATTTTTTCAAATAACCTCGACTCAAAAGAGTCCCCTTTGTTAAGCCGTTAACTAAGCCCACATTACGGCCCCTTTTAAAGACCTCTCAGATTGGTGAGATCGTACCACTTGCGAGATTGCTCAGACCCTTGTTTGACATGACGATGGTGAGATAGAGTTATTGACAAAATCCTGCATCAAAGGTCAGGATGAAATTGCCATTTTAATGAGGATGAGAGAAAAAGTCCTTTCAGACCAAAGGATCCCTCATTTGACACATTCATGACACTCATGTGTTCAGAATGGAAATTAGGTGGTGCAAGATTAATGGAAATCATCATGAACCTCCATTATATTGATGCATATTTATGATTACAAATGCATGTTGCTTCTCCTACAATCATGTTTTGCAGGAGACGTATCCCCGAAGATCGGAGATGTTACCAGGTAAGTATATCTCTATCTATACTTTGAATATTTGTCATTGCACAGGTATTCCCTTTTAAGCATACCGACACTCAATTGAGTTTTCCCCCAAAGATTTTTCCTCCAGATTCAATCTGATTAAGGCGACCGAAGAATGGTTCGGGTCCTGATCAGATGATTTCTGTAGCAAGGTTGGGCGACCGAAGAATGGTTTGGGTCCTAGCCAAGCAAAACCTCAATCTAGGCGACCGTAGAATGGTACGGGTCCTAGACTACATTTATTGCTTTAACAGGCGACCGTAGAATGGTACGGGTCCTGGAAAAGCAATTTCCTCATTCAGGCGACCGTAGAATGGTACGGGTCTTGGAAAAATAATTTTCTTCGTCGAGGCGACCGTGGAATGGTACGGGTCCTTGACAACACTTATTCCCTATTCAGGCGACCGTAGAATGGTACGGGTCATGGAGAAGGAATCCCCGTTTGGGCGACCGTAGAATGGTATGGGTCCTAGACAAAACCTTTCTGCCATACTGGGCGACCATAGAATGGTACGGGTCCTGGGAAAGCATTTCCTTACAAAACTTTTCTGCTGTATTGGGCGACCGTAGAATGGTACGGGTCCTGAGAAAGCAGCTCCTTTCTGCCATATTGGGCGACCGTAGAACGGTACGGGTCCTGGGAAAGCAGTTCCTTCACAAGGTAATGTTACTATTCTAGGCGACCGTAGAATAGTACGGGTCCTGGACAGGTAACACCCACTACCTCGAATTACTCTATCCTCCTCGAAGGTAAGTTATTCAAGGTATGTTCATTTGTCATTTACATTAGTATTTCTATGCATCATATAAATTGCATTAAAAAAATGGAATTCACGTTCCAACAAAAATCATTCATTGCATGAGCATGACCAAAATTTAGGTCTTAATTTGTCTTTGAAGGCAACCTCTGCGAGCTCACATTCAAAGAGGGGCAGCTGTTGACACCTAAATTTTTGGGGTTAATTTTTGCTAAATAATGTATAAAAAAAAGAAAAAGAAGAAAAAAATCAAATCACATGGCATATAGTTTAGGCAAGTTTTATATTCCATTAAGATTTTAGGTAATATACACTCAGATGTGTTTTTGCGCAAAAAGGGGAATTTTTTGGATAGAATATGTGAAAAATACAAAAGAGAATATCACATGTGGTGAAATGATTTATTCAGAGAATTATGCACGAGTGAAATTGGAAATAAAATACGCTTCAAAGATCTAAAATTTTCCCCTATAAAAGGTGTTGCGCACGTACGAACAAAGGGAGGTGGAATTTCGAAATTTTTGAGAGCAATTATGTGAGGAGTTCTTGGGGTTTGGTGAGCGGGGATTCGAAAGAAAAATCAAGAAAAGAATTGTTTTCTTCCGTTTGTCTTCGGTTTGTCTTGAAAAGAAAAAAGTCATGACTGCAGAAGGGAAACAGTAGAGAGAAAGTACAGCAGAAGAGAGAGAGAGAGCAGAGAATAGACGTGAGGTGAGAGATTGAGAAAAAAGAAAAGAAGTGACGTGAAAAAAAAAAAAAAAAAAAAAAAGCCCCCCCCACACGACTGTTCATCTTCCTCGCGGGGGGTGGGTCTTCGCCGGCGCCATCATCGTCCGCTTCCTCCGGCGTCCGACCGCGCCATCCCCGCTCGCCCGTGCCGGCATCCGCCCCGACGCTCCACCGGCTCCGAGTAGCAACGCCACCCCGCCTTAGCCGGTGATCCGCAGCTAGCCCCGACGCTAGAGCCGTTCGACGATCCGTCTCCACCACGGTCGCACACCTCCGCATGCAGTACCGCCGTGCCGCTGCATCTCCGAGCGACGCCTCGTTCCGCCCGTGAAGTCGCGCTGCCGCCGAGCCGAGATCCAGATGCCGAGGTCTCTCCGCCTGCAGGTTCGAAGCCCCGGCGCTCTTGTCCCGACACCGCCATGCCGCCCCGATCGCCGATTGACGGAGCCGGCGCCACGATCCGGCGTTGCAGCAACTCAGACGCCTGCGAGGCTCGCTCTCGGTGCTGTGATGCCGCTGCGCCGATCCCCGAAGCACTGTGCTACCATCGCGCCGCTCCCAGTGCCCTCGCCGGAACCCTAGCCGGACATCTCCCCTCGCCGGACCGGCCACTAGCTTTATTTTCCTTTTTCTTTTTCAGAAAAAAAGAAAAAAAAAAGAGAAAAGCAAAAGAAATTTAGGTATTTTCTTTATCTTATTTTTGTTTTATTATTTTTATTTTATTTTATCTTTTTAGTGTAATTATCCTCTTATGTGAAAGTGATAATTCCATGATATAAAAGTGCCTTGAAATTAGTGATTGTCAGTCCGATTTTCACGCCCGAAATCCGACTCGCAATTACTTAAAAAAATTGCCAATCCGATCTCCCGCCCGAGATCCGATTCGTGATTTATGTGAAATTGGCTAACCCAATCTCATGCGCGAGATACGGTTCGTCAATTTTTGGTATCAATATTGCTTGATTTGTTGTGATATCACTTAGGTTAGTTTTCTTAAGAAACAAAAATAAAAGATGTAGTTTTAGGGTTTGCATTCATAATAGGAATTTTATTTCGAATTTTCAAAAATAGAAAAATCAAATCAATTAATTTAGGTTGTTAGTTCTTTTTTTAATTTGGATTGCATGTTTAATTATTTGGCAATTATTAATTTTGAAATTTAAAAAAAAGGAAAAAAAGGAAAAACACAAAAAAAGTCATTATGCATATGTCATGTAAAATTAGGGCATCTTTTGCACGTCATACCATATTAGAGTAAAATTGCATTTAGTTTAATTTTAGATTATATTTTTCTTAATTTACCATAGGTTTAGGTATTTTAGTAAATAGATCGCATTTTAGGATTATCTAGGTTAAGATAATATTTTAGTTTAAATTAGGATTTGGCTCAACCTAATTCCTAAAATAAATTAAATAGGATCTTAATCTAATTAGGTAATTTTCACATTTCACCTAATTTCGAATTTCTTGAAAAATACCAAAAAATGTCATAGGTTAAATTAATTTTATTATTTATGATGAAATGCATTCTTTTAGGAAAAAGAAAAAAAAAACTTCATATGCACATCATTAGTGTTAGATTCATTGAGAGGCGTGTCGTTTAGTATTTTTGCTAGGCCCATTTAATTAGAAATTACATGTCATTAGGATTAGGTCATTTAGTTAATATCGCATTGCATATTGCATGGTTTTCATTAATTAAGTGAAAACAAAAAAAAAAGAAATTGTGTGTTAATTAGAAACCATATCCAGGGTTGTTGATGTGGATTTTAATTTAACATTGCGATGCTTTCGTTGCTTGGAGGTAAGTTTTTGCAATTTATTTATTGTTTATCTGAGTGTTAAATTGGTAGTTTGTGCACGCGCATGATAACCTCACATGTTAGGGAAATAGATTTAAAATAAACCCAAGCTGCTTGCAAAAAAAACATTTTTTCAAAATAAAAGAAATGGTACCGAAAGGGCGTTAGAAAAATTTAGCGTAACCAAGTCCCCGTACCCATAATCTCTGGTTCGTAGGAGTAAAATAATTCTCCCGTTATTTTACTTGGGTTTCTAATCGACCCACCAAAAATAGATTAGTGGCGGCTCCTAATTGAAAATCAATTGCATGTTAAAAACTTGAATCTAAGTCGCGAATTGGTATGAGCTTGGGAGAGCCCGAGTTAAGTCTAAGCTTAACAATCCATTAGCCAAACCCTAGGTGGTTTAAACCTCGCGACCAATTTTTTGCGGGGTGTGAACCACCTAAGGTTTGGCTAATGGATTGTTAAGCCTAAACTTAACTCGGGCTCTCCCAAGCCCATACCAATTCGCGACTTTCGGTTCAAGTTCTTAACATGCAAATTTTTTAATTGGGAGTCGCCACTAATCTATTTTTGGTGGGTCGATTAGAAACCCAAGTAAAGTAATGGAAGTTTTACTTTACTCCTACGAACCAGAGATTTATGAGTTCGGGGACTTGGTTACGCTAGAATTCTCTAACGCCCTTTCGGTACCTTTCTTTTTATTTCGAAAAATATTAGCAAGCAGTTTGAATCAATTTTAATTTACTTTCCTAACATGTGAGGTGATCACACAGGTACGCAAACCACCAATTTAACACCCAAGAAAGCAAATAAATAAAATGTAGGACTTACCTTATAGCAATGAAAGCATCTGCAATATTAAATTAAAATCCACATCAACAACCCTAGATATGATTTCTAATTAACACGCAATTTTTGTTTTGTTTTCACTTAATTAATGCGAATCATGCTTATGCAATGCATGTCACTAATTTAACATGAAATGATATGACATGACAACATGACTTAGCTATATGACCTAAGCAATATGACATAAATAAGCATATAGCCTATCCTAAGCATGAGATGGATTTATTCTAAAAAATAATTTTTTTGTATTTTCCATGAGATTTGAAATTAAAGAAATGCAACACTTAAATATGCAATCTAAATTAATCTACTCACCCAATTCTAATGACGGACAATTTCTAATTAAATGCATCTAACAAAAATCACTAAATGACGTGCATTGTATGAAACTAATTCTATATGACGTGCACATGATTTTTATTTTCCTAATAAGCATGCAATCTATTTAGGAGAAATTATCTAAACCTATAACATGCAATCTTAACATGCAATGACGTGCAAAGAATGCCCTAATTCTACATGACAGATGCATAATGACTTTTTTTTTGTGTTTTTCCTTTTTTCCCTTTTTTTTAATTTCAAAATTAATAATTGCCAAATAATTAAACATGCAATCCAAGTTTAAAAAAACTAGCAACCTAAATTAATTAATTTGATTTTTTTTATTTTTTGAAAATTCGAAATAAAATACCTGTTATGAGCATGCAAACCCTAAAACTACATTTTTTTGATTTTTTTTTCAAGAAAACTAATTTAAGTAACACAACAGCAAATCAAGCCATATTGATACCCAAATCGACAAACCATATCTCGAGCATGAGATCGGGTTGGCCAATTTCACATAAATCACGAATCGGATCTCGAGCGGGAGATCAGATTGGCAATTTTTTAAGTAATTGTGAGTCGGATTTCGAGCTTGAAAATCGGACTGACAATCACTAATTTCAAGGCAATTTCATATCATGGATTCTCATCCTTACACTAAGGAATAATTCTACTAAAAAACAAAATAAAATAAATAGAAAGAAAAACTACCTACTTTGCTTCCCTTTCTTTTTTTTTTTTTTTTTTCGGGGCTTGGCACGGCTAAGGACGGTACAATGGTGACTCGGAACTAGGGGCTCGTCGCAATAGTTGAACGTCGGTCAAAGAGCAGTTTGGCACAAAGACAAGAACCTGCGATGATATCGACCTTGCCGATCTGGGCGTGACTGGAGCATATGGCAAGGTGTCACCACAAGGCTTGCTGGAGATTCTGATTTTACTGCGAGAACTAAGCAGACCAAGCCAGAAATCTCTGCTTTGCTTCCTCTCTTTGGGTATCAAGCTCCTTTGTGCATGTCCTTTGTTGACCTGCAGAGAAAAGAAGACAAGAACTCTCTCCATGTTTTCTTTTACCGAAAGATTGTGTTCCCTTCTCTTGCCCTGGATTTTTCCTTCGAACAAGACAAGCAATATTAGACAATATATGTGAGAAAATTTGTGCTCGTCAATATTGCTCCATGCGGTGATGTTTGCTTGCGATGACTCAGGTTCAAGAAACTCCGGGATTCGCTTGGGACGTTGAATTAATAGTGGGCAAAGTGGCAACGCATGGCAACAAAATCCAAACATGAACAAGGGCGTGCGTGCGTGCAAGGCATGAATTTTGATGGATGCCTATAGTTTCAAGAGATGGGATTGGTTCGGGAAGACTCTGGACTCCAAACCGACGTGGTGCTTTTGACCAAGTTCACGTGTTCTTCCTTTGCCAAGAATTCTTCAATTTGTAGCCGTAAAAATGTGAATTTCGTGGCTTGCGGCATGGTGATCGACAGGTGAGACCAGGGCAGCAGCATCGTCTAGGTCGAGGACAGCGATGCTCGGCACAGCAAGGACTAAGAAGCGCTGGGGATCACCTGCAAATAAGAAACAAACGACTGGACGGCAACGTGATCGGACTGAGGCTTGTCTTTTAGCTATTCGTGTATGGTTCCCGCAATGCTTTTAACGCTGGGCAGAATTTGGAACGATGAAAGACGACGAACGGCGGCCAGATCCGAGGTCGCGGCCACCTCCAATGACCAACGCAGATTACTTTCCTTCCAGCCAATTCCTCTTTTTTTCAAGCACCCTCACGTCGCTGGTTTTTCTTCTGCCGATCCCCCCTAAAACAGTGACAACCCCTCTTGTGCGGCCCTATATTCAACATGTGGCCCCCTTTCGAAACCCTACATGAAAACCTTTTTATAGGCTGAAGATTAGGGTTTTATTTTCCTTTTCAAATCAGCATCCGCGAAGATTTCTTTTTCGCACGCAATATCACTTTTCTTTTATTTTCCACATCTCCTAATTTTATCACCTAAAGATAAGATTGCAACCCGATTTTCTTAAATTCCAAAAATCCACCGTAATATTATTTCAAATCTCAATTTAGGTAATTCTTGTCATTAAAAGAAAATGGGCTCGGGCCAATTTACTTGCTTCGTGGGCTTAGTCTAGCTTGCCAAATTAAAGCTTAGAACCACTAATCTGAATCCATTCACCGCTGATCCAATAAAATGCAAAAAATGTAAATGCACTTGAATCTATATGTAATGCAATTAAATTTTTTTTAGGGATAAAATTAACCCATAATTTTCTATGCATTAAATAAACGGGCCGCCAAAATTTATGTGTCAACAGCTGCCCCTCTTTGAAGGTGAGCTCGAAGAGGTTACCTTCAAAGACAAATTGAGACCTAAATTTTGACCACGCATGCACTGAATGATTTTTTTTTTTTTGGAAAATGAATTCCATTTTTTAATAGAATTTATATGATGCATGGAAATGCTAATGCAAATGAACCTACCTGGAATATCTTACCTTCAAGGAGGATAGAGTAGTTCGAGGTAGTTGGTATTACATGTCTAGGACCTGTACCATTCTACGATCGCCTAGAATAGTAACATGACTTTATGAAGAGACTGCTTTCCCAGGACCCGTACCATTCTACGGTCGCCTAGTATGGCAGAAAGGAGCTGCTTTCTCAGGACCCGTACCATTCTACGGTCGCCTAAACGGGGATTCATTTTCCAGGACCCGTACCATTCTACGGTCGCCTGAATAAGGAATAGGTGTTGTCAAGGACTCGTACCATTCTACGGTCACCTCGACGGAGAAAATTATTTTTCCAGGACCCATACCATTCTACGGTCGCCTGAATGAGGAAATTGCTTTTCCAAGACCCGTACCATTCTACGGTCGCCTGTTAGAGCAATAAATGTTGTCTAGGACCCGTACCATTTTACGGTCGCCTACACTGAGGTTTTGCTTGGTTAGGACTCGAACCATTCTTCGATCGCCCAACCTTGTGACAGAAATCATCCGACCAGGACCCGAACCATTCTTCGGTCGCCTTAATCAGATTGAATCTGGAGGAAAAATCTTTGGGGGACAACTCATTGAGTGTCGGTGTAAAGGACTCTGGGCTACGAAAGTACGCCAGGACGATGAAAGAAATCTGGGCTACGGAAGCACGCCGGTTCGATAAAATGGACTCTGGGCTATGAAAGCACGCCAGGTCAATTATAAGGGACATCGGGCTACAAAAGCACACCGAGTCGATGAAGATGGGCCCTGGGCTACGAAAGCACGCCAGGTCAATATAAAGGACAGCTTGACCCAGTCAAGTGTCGATGCACTTGAGAGAGAATACCTGCACAATGACAAGTATTTTAGAGTATGGTAGAGATATACTTACCTGGTGATATCTCTGATTCTTGGGGATATGTCTTTTGAAATTTAGATATCCTGTGGAGGTCTTTCACCTCATGGTGGAGGTTTCTCATCTCCTAATATCATGAAACATTTTGAAAGGAACTTGAATTACCTGTCAGACATGATTTAGAGCAAAACCTGATATGCATTCATCAAAGAGATAGACAACTAAGCTACTCTAGAATGCACATTTCAAAATTCAGTGAGGTTTTCATCAACTCAATCGAGGTTCATGCATAATGACCTTTGCATCACCCAAATTTCCACTGGAGAGAATTATTATTCAAGACAATCTTCACTCATAACATGGATTTCCTAAGAATACCAAATGAGAGACCTTCAGTTAGAAAGGACTTTCACTCACTCTCATTTAGAGGCTATTTTATGATAATCACTTCATCTCACTATCATCATACTAACAAAGGTCCGAGTTTTCTCGCAAGCGGTACGACCTTACCAATCTGAGAGGTCTTTAATAGGGACCGTAATGTGGGCTCGGTCAACGGCTTAACAAAGGGACTCTTTGAGTCAAGGCTATTGAAAGAATAACTCTTTAATCATCTCCGGGTTTACAAGTCAAGAACCCTGCAAAATGAGAATGAAATAATCTTGCTCGCACTTCTTTGAGCGATGCTTATGACATGTGAATCCATACGCTAATTCAAGTGCCATAATTAGAAGAGACTTTACAAGGGACGTAATGTAGGCTGGGTTCATGGATTGAGAAATGAAAGGATCATTAGGCTCAAAATGTGTGTGAATGGTGAGAGTTGGTGATCATCTTGGCATTGCCACCAGTTTTCTTTTTCATCATCGGGGATTGTCTTCATGAAATGCCCCATTGATTGTAAAAACTCAACTTTTGAGAGCAAAATTTAGCTGTCGCGACCAAATTTTTCGGGGTTTAAACCACCTAGGGTTTGGCTAATGGATTGTTAAGCCTAGACTTAACTCGGGCTCTCCCAAGCCCATACCAATTCGCGACTTAGATTCAAGTTTTTAACATGCAATTGATTTTCAATTAGGAGCCGCCACTAATCTATTTTTGGTGGGTAGATTAGAAATCCAAGTAAAATAATGGGAGAATTATTTTACTCCTACGAACCAGAGACTATGGGTACGGGGACTTGGTTACGCTAAATTTCTCTAACGCCCTTTCGGTACCATTTCTTTTATTTTGAAAAATGTTTTTTTTGCAAGCAGCTTGGATTTATTTTAAATCTATTTCCTTAACATGTGAGGTTATCATGCGCATGCACAAACCACCAATTTAATACTCAGATAAACAATAAATAAATTGCAAAAACTTACCTCCAAGCAACGAAAGTATCTGCAATGTTAAATTAAAATCCACATCAACAACCCTGGATATGGTTTCTAATTAACACACAATTTCTTTTTTTTGTTTTCACTTAATTAATGAAAATCATGCAATATGCAATGCGATATTAACTAAATGACCTAACCCTAATGACATGTAATTTCTAATTAAATGGGCCTAGCAAAAATACTAAACGACACGCCTCTCAATGAATCTAACACTAATGATGTGCATATGAAGTTTTTTTTTTCTTTTTCCTAAAAGAATGCATTTCATCATAAATAATAAAATTAATTTAACCTATGACATTTTTTGGTATTTTTCAAGAAATTCGAAATTAGGTGAAATGTGAAAATTACCTAATTAGATTAAGATCCTATTTAATTTATTTTAGGAATTAGGTTGAGCCAAATCCTAATTTAAACTAAAATATTATCTTAACCTAGATAATCCTAAAATGCGATCTATTTACTAAAATACCTAAACCTATGGTAAATTAAGAAAAATATGATCTAAAATTAAACTAAATGCAATTTTACTCTAATATGGTATGACGTGCAAAAGATGCCCTAATTTTACATCACATATGCATAATGACTTTTTTTGTGTTTTTCTTTTTTTTCCTTTTTTTTAAATTTCAAAATTAATAATTGCCAAATAATTAAACATGCAATCCAAATTAAAAAAGAACTAACAACCTAAATTAATTGATTTGATTTTTCTATTTTTGAAAATTCGAAATAAAATTCCTATTATGAATGCAAACCCTAAAACTACATCTTTTATTTTTGTTTCTTAAGAAAACTAACCTAAGTGATATCACAACAAATCAAGCAATATTGATACCAAAATTGACGAACCGTATCTCGCGCATGAGATCGGGTTAGCCAATTTCACATAAATCACGAATCGGATCTCGGGCGGGAGATCGGATTGGCAATTTTTTTAAGTAATTGCGAGTCGGATTTCGGGCGCGAAAATCGGACCGACAATCACTAATTTCAAGGCACTTTTATATCATGGAATTATCACTTTCACGTAAGAGGATAATTACACTAAAAAGATAAAATAAAATAAAAATAATAAAACAAAAATAAGATAAAGAAAATACCTAAATTTCTTTTGCTTTTCTCTTTTTTTCTTTTCTTTTTTTCTGAAAAAGAAAAAGGAAAATAAAGCTGGTGGCCGGTCCGGCGAGGGGAGATGTCCGGCTAGGGTTCCGGCGAGGGCACCGGAGCGGCGCGATGGTAGCACAGCGCTTCGGGGATCGGCGCGGCGGCGTCACGGCACTGGGAGCGAGCGTCACGGGCGTCTGAGTTGCTGCAACGTCGGATCGTGGCGCCGGCTCCGTCAATCGGCGATCGGGGCGGCACGGTGGTGTCGGGACAAGAGCGCCGGGCTTCGGACCTACAGGCGGAGAGACCTCGGCGTCGGATCTCGGCTCGGCAACAGCGGGCGACTTCACGGGCGGAGCGAGGCGCGGTACTGCGTGCGGAGGTGTGCGACCGTGGTGGAGACAGATCGCCGAACGGCTCCAGCGTCGGGGGCTAGCTGCGGATCACCGGCTAAGGCGGGGCGGCGTTGCTGCTCAGAGGCGGTGGAGCGTCGGGGCGGATGCCGGCACGGGCGAACGGGGATGGCGCGGTCGGACACCGGAGGGAGCGGACGGTGATGGCGCCGGCGAAGACCCACCCCCCGTGAGGAAGATGAACAGTCGCGTGGGGGGGGCTTTTTTTCTTCTTTTTTTTCACGTCACTTCTTTTCTTTTTTCTCAATCTCTCACCTCACGTCTATTCTCTGCTCTCTCTCTCTCTTCTACTGTACTTTCTCTCTACTGTTTCCCTTCTGCAGTCATGACTTTTCTTTTTTTGACTTTTTTCTTTTCAAGACAAATCGAAGACAAACTGAAGAAAACAATTCTTTTCTTGATTTTTCTTTCGAATCCCCGCTTACCAAACCCCAAGAACTCCTCACGTAATTGCTCTCAAAAATTTCGAAATTCCACCTCCCTTTGTTCGTACGTGCGCAACACCTTTTATAGGGGAAAATTTTAGATCTTTGAAGCGTATTTTATTTCCAATTTCACTCGTGCATAATTCTCTGAATATATCATTTCACCACATGTGATATTCTCTTTTGTATTTTTCACATATTCTATCCAAAAAATTCCCCTTTTTGCGCGAAAACACATCTGAGTGTATATTACCTAAAATCTTAATGGAATATAAAACTTGCCTAAACTATATGCCATATGATTTGATTTTTTTTCTTCTTTTTCTTTTTTTTATACATTATTTAGCAAAAATTAACCCCAAAAATTTAGGTGTCAACATGGCCCCTCCCACATTTTTCTTTTTTTTTTCTTTTTTTCTTGTTTTTGTTTTCTTTGTTTTTGTTTTGTTGTTTGTTTTGTTTTTTTTTCTTTAGTGAGTAATTGCTAATTTTGTACATGATTAAGTCCTAAATAAAATTGTAAATTTAGGTGTCAACAATGGTCACATGATCGAACCATAAAATGTAATATACTCTTTTCAAAATTTCACAATTTTATGTAATACCTAAAATATTTTTGGTGCCAAAACCCGACACTCGGTATTTTTCTAATTGAATACCATAAAATCATATTTATGCAATAATAACTAAAAATCATCACCAAGCACTCAATCGTATAATTTAGCACTCAATTTCACAAATCAATGTATCCACGGCGATCAGCGTAAAATTCTGATAACCGACTAATCCCGGTATAATTTACACTAATTAATAATTAATTAAAAAATTACAAATTATTTGAATTAAACCACTTAATTAATATAAGTAAGCTAATCGAGCTAATCTACTAAAGCTAATTAAACTAATTTACTAGGCTAACTACATTATCTAATTAAACTAACTAAGCCACCTAACTAACCACCTAACTACTAATTGGCCTAACCAACTAATCCTAACTAATTTAGTTACATGAACTAACTACCACTAGTCCTTAATTAACTTAAACTAATCCTACAAGTGTAATTAACCCCCTAATAAGATATTATGATGCTAACTCACCGAATTAGCGAGCAAATGGGTTCACGGCGATAGTAGTGCGACTGCAGTGAGTTTTTGTGTCTACGGCGGCTCCAAAAGAGGCTCAAAAGAGGCTGAAAATAGCCTTGCAGCTCACGACTTGGAGCTGGAAGACCGAATCGGGCTACTGAACCACGAGGTTGAAGCAGTGCGATTTAACTAGCAAGCGAGACTGACTCAAGCTGGAACGGAGTTGGCGGGCTGGCTGACGGCTAGGGGACGACAGTTCTAGTCATGGCTAGATGGAATGGAGGCATGAGGCGGAGCTAGCATTGCTGGTTGGCGTTCGGAGCTAACTAAGCTTAGACGAGTTGTTGGCGGTTGGGCGATCAAGCGGGTTGAAGGCAAGCGGGTGGTCAACCAAGGCAGCGGGTAGCTCGGTGGTGTGGCTGGGGGCTAGCAACTTCAATAATAGAAGAAAATAGAGGTTTGAGGAAGAAGCAAGAAAAAGAGGAAGCTGCAAATGGCTTCTGTTGGGGCTTGTAGCATGGGAGGAAGAAGGAAAGGGGAACAAGAGGGGACAATGGGGTTTGGAAGTCAAGCATGCAACTAATGGCCTTGCATGCAAAATATCTTCCACTTGAGTGCCTACCACAAAGTCTTCAGCCTCCCCAAAGGTCAAAACAGCAGTCAATGGTGATTTTCCCTTCCAATCTTCACCTAATAACCCAATTTGAAGGCTAAAAACAGCAGCCCGGCAGTCCCTAAAATTTCCATCTATTCTCTTTCAATTTCACAACAAATAATCCAATTTGGTAGCCAAATTTCCCATGGCAGCAGCCCAAATAAATTTCTTGCATTGCCTTCACCACTCGATCCATTTTGAAGGCCAAAAAGTCCCTTAATTTTGCCCATCCGAATTTCCTCCCATTTTAATTTGCTAATTTTAATTTTTCCGCCAAAATTTCGGACTCGACAGAAATTTCCCGAAAGATGAGATGTGGTCCTAAAAATAAATCATGCTAAGCTTGAACATTTGATTCCCGAAATCAAGTTCAATTTCGTGATTAAAATCAACCGGACACGATTTTACCATGGCCTAACCTACCGGGTAGCTTTTAGGGAATTTGTCACGTTGACCCGTGGTCAATAATTTTCGATCCGCGTTGTGCATCTCCGACTAATAGGCGACTCTTGGTTGTTGTAAAAATCTCAAGGTTTCAATTACGGATACTGGGTACAAAATCGATAGAAAATTGGGTTAGTGTCATTCGACGTGAATTTTGCAATAAGGTGGAATCACCCACAATTTAATTACGCCATTCCATCAAATTGACATATATCTTGTCATGCCCCGACCCTCAGGCACGCACACATCCCTTACTTTTGGTCGATTTTAAAATGCGATATCCCAGGATTATGTATCGCCGACCCTTTCATTTTTAATAGCACATGCGGAAGCAATTATAATTCCCCAGACAATAAAGCAATGGGATATACAAGTAGGACTAGAAACCTAAACCTGAAAACCTCACCATTACAATCATATACAAGCCATACTAAAACGATTGGTTTCTACTCAAATTGATTCTATAACAATCATCATCAGGATCCTACTCTGGATCATCCTCGGGGTTCTCCTTCACGTACTCCTCCTCAGGTTCCTCAACAGGGATCTCTTCGTCAAATTTCTCCTCCTTAGGCTCCTCATCCAGGTCCTGAAATGGTTATTCAATAACCACTGAGACAACGTCTCAGCAAGTTCTACCCTCTAAGACCCGATTAGTAAACTAATACACCTTAAGGCTGCCTATGCACAACATGAGTCAGAGGACTTACCTTGGCCTCATATTCCACCTGCATATTAGCACAGATTATACAGGCACCCAAGCAATCATATTATAGATCGAAGCATCGATCTAATCGACCTAGTAGATTACACACCAAGAAGACCACTCACGGTCATCTCTATTCAATCATTCAATTCACAACATCAAACCAAGGCAACGAATCACATCAAGTCACTCTCAGATCGAATCATCGATCAATCGACCTAGCCGATTACAAGTCATCCAGATTATCTCTTGATCAACCCTTTATCGTACCGTACTATCTCAAGATGATCTATAGGATTATCGAGCCGATATATCATACCGTACTGTCTCAAGATAATCTGTAGAGTCACCGAGCCGGTAGATCATACCGTCCTGTCTCAAGATGCTCCGTGGAGTCATTGAGCCGGTATACACACAATTTATCATACCGTCTTATCTCCAGATGCTCCGTAGAGTCATCGAGCTGGTATACACACAATTTATCATACCGTCCTGTCTCCAGATGCTCCGTAGAGTCATCGAGCCGGTATACACATAATT
This sequence comes from Eucalyptus leucophloia subsp. euroa, assembly GCA_017140325.1. Taxonomy (NCBI): domain Eukaryota; kingdom Viridiplantae; phylum Streptophyta; class Magnoliopsida; order Myrtales; family Myrtaceae; genus Eucalyptus; species Eucalyptus leucophloia. The sequence goes on from CM029478.1 coordinate 40,549,340, forward strand.
TATCATACCATACTGTCTCCAGATGCTTCGTAGAGTCATCGAGCCGGTAGATCATATCATTCCAAGCAAATAATCAAATAACCAGTTTTTCTCATTTCCGATAAAATGCCATGAGCTTGATTGGCCTTAGCCAAAACATAATAATTTCCTTTTTATAAATTCCATCATTTTCTCGTAGCCCACTCAGATCCTTTTGGCATTATCAATCAAGCCCAGTTCTTTTTCAATTAATAACCAAAGATTATTCAATTAAAGAATAATTCCTTCTTTCACAAATAATTCAATTCAGCATGAAATATGGTTCAATTAAATAAATGGACTGCGCGCCACGACAAATCAGCACGAAATTCCGGTCCACCGGCCATCCCAGTTGAATTTCCGGAAAATAAATAATTAAATAATTAATTTCGAAAATTAAATAAATAAATACAATAAATTCAATTTAGCACAATACAAAGCTTAATTAAATAAACAGTCTATGCCACCATCATCAGCATAAAATCCCGGTCACTGGCCATCCTAGTTGAATTTTCGGAAAATAAATAATTAAATAATTAATTTCGAAAATTAATATTTAATTCCTAAAAATTCCACCTAGGCCCGATTTGCTTAATTAATACCCGATAAGGGACAGGAAAAATCCCAAGAAGCATCCAATAAATACTACCGGCAATTCTCGATCTAATTACACTAATCACACAACTAATATGCAAAGCAATTAACTAATAATCACTAATCAATTCTAATCTAACAACCTAATTACACTTAATTAACACTAATCAACCTTTAAGTGTAATTAGCACATTAAGTAGGCATTAGTGAGTAAAACTCACTCAAAACAACGAGCTCGACGCGAGGATCGACTTTCCGCAAAGCGGGCTAAGCATCTGGGCCCGGGAAGACGGCCAAAACGGGCCAAAACCCTCTGTGATACCCATTTTTCCAGCCTTCTGTGCGCTGCTGGAACAGGCGGTTCCGGGGCTGATTAGAGCTGGACAAGGCCGGTGGAGGGAGAAGGGAGCTTCGGCGGGTCGAGGTGGCGGTGCACGGTGGTCGGAGGAGGTCGGGCAGCGGCCGTAGGTGGCCGATCCGCGGCCTGAGCTGGTCGAACAGCTCCCTGGGCGCACGAGTAGAGGCCAACGGCGCATGGCCAGCAACGACGCGGGAGGACGGCAGCTCGGCAGTGAACGACAGAGGGCAACCCGCGAGCGGCGGAGCGCGCGAGCGGGGCGAGTAGCGACGGCAGCTCCGGTTATCTTCTCTCGGCGCTGCACAAACCAGGGGAAACAGAGGGAGAGGGGTGTCGGAAGAGAGGGGCTGGGGCGGAGTTGCGCGCGGCAGCAAGACGGCGGACGGCGGCGACTCCGGCGCGACGACGACGGTAGCTCCGGCGTGGCCGCAGCTCCTTCAACGCTGCTGGCCGCTGATTCCGCTTCTGAAATTTTTTGAACTAGCCGAGAAGGAGAAGAAGAAGATGCAGAGAGACCACGATGGGAGAGGGAGAAGGGGAAACCGGTTTTCTCCTCTCTCTCTCTCTCTCTCTCTCTCTCTCTCTCTCTTTGGCCCCACCAATCCAGCTGTCTTCCACTCCATTTTCCTTGCCAAAAATGGCCCTTCTAGAAGCTTTAAGGTAATTTAAAATTTTGGTTCTATGGGCATACGAATTTTGAAACAATTGGCTTCCAATAATCACTTGATTTACTTTAAATCCATCTCAATTGGCCTCATAAGATCTCAATAAATCCAAGTGATGCCTCAATGCTTCCATTAAATATTCTCCTCATCCAATAGCTCATCTCGCATCTCAATTCTGTATTCCATTTTAATCCCCGGCTCCAATTGCATAGAAATGACCTGATTAATTCAATTGAAATTAATACCGAAAATTCTGGATGTCACATATCTAATCACTAACTGATCATAACGGTGCCTTATTGACCCTTGCCAATTATCATGGTTGAGCAGTCAATTTCTAATCGAATTCTTAAGTCCGTCACGTTTATATCCATTAACGGCTTCACCTGATAGATTAGTTATCTCGTAAGTGATCAACTCAAAGAAAAAAGATCATAGGCGTGTCAATGAAAAGCGCAGTTCATTTAATCGAAAGAGGGTCGAAAATTCAGGATGTCACAAAATTGAATCACCCATGGTCGGGCACTATAACTGATAATGACCATCCGCCAATCCAAAATTATCCCATGACCAATCCTCATGATCAAAAGATCATCTTATGAGCTGGTGATATTATCCCATTGATATGGTAGGTAGAAAATTCACAGCTAACACCTCAACCATTTCGTGACCAGTCGGTCGATCGGTTGATCAGACTATGACCGATCATTGATTCCTTACAGATTGAACCGATCGATGCCATGGCCAATGGCCCATGGTCGATCCCTTCAGGACCTTATGGTCGATCCTTACAAGATTGGAATGGGGTTGGTCCTTGATTAGGTGTTGGACTAGTCCAATTTGGACCACGATCACCCCTATCCTCTATAAAAGCGGCCAAATCCAGCAGCTTGTCATAGCTCCTGGTCCTGAATCCTTTAGTGGCTACATAGAAATATTTGTACTTGAACCCAGGAGGATCATAGTCATGTTCCCAGTCCTCTAGAACCTTTGCAAATTTTCTCTTTCATCGTATCAGATAAAACCGCATTTAATATAGGCATTGACAGAAAGGACAATAACATGAAAGCCACACCAGCGGCCAGCAGATATTATTTCTCCTCCTCACTTTGGGTTGTCTAGGAAATTGAGACAAAACCAGACTCTGACCTTGTCCATTTACAATAAAGCTCCTTCCAAGGATGTAATGAGAAGTTACTAACGAGCTATTTGAGGATGAGGACCCCACGTACATGGTCTCCTTGATGATCGGGGAGAGATCAATGGACAGAGATAAAAGGGGAGTCTTCAGTTTCTCAAAATTGCTAGGAGCTCATGTGACATTGATTTGCTTTTTTGCACCTTCATAATCCACCGGAACTTGCATAGCTTCAGCAATAATTAGGCTCTTGTTTGTGAAGACCCCACCGGCACATCTAGTATATCCTGCAGGGGCAGATTTTACGGAGTTCGGTCAGCCCATTGGTGTCGATGCCAATGTGGTTATCATTGACATCATGGAATTCATGGTTTTAGATAGTGTCAAATTATGGTTTGTGGCAAGAGGCCAGGGTAATTACTAGGAAGAGCTCCTGGAAATTCTCCATCGGGAGCTAACATAAAAGCGAACCCGTAACCGGTCAGAAGTGGATACTCGTAAATCACATTGAAGATGAAAGTTGCGGAGAAAGAGTACACAGATCCATTGGATGAGTGGTTGAATTTGATTGGGTCAAGGTAGAAGGCATGACTGCTTTTGTTTGGTTCCATTAGTTACTTTTAGGAGGCCATTGCCAGTGAACGCGGCTAAACCACATACGCTAATATTGGCTTACCGGAAACGTGAAACTGCTGGTATCGTGAGCTAGTACGAAGTTTGTCGGGGGAGAAACTGCCAGATCAATCACAAAGAACATGTTCAGAAAGTGGAGAAATTCGCTGAACACACTACTGAGAAAATATCGTTTGAATCTCCTAGGATCAAATCAAAACTAATGCAATTTCAACTGTCGGTACCCTACTTGTGTTACTATATTCCCTATGAATAAAAAATTCACGTGATATCACGCAAGCATTAAAAAAAAAAAAAAAACAAGTAATAATCCCTATAGAAGGTGGACTTGCTCTTATACTCTGGAGGCTGACCAAAAGGGAAAACCAAAGGAGGCAATTTAAGTTAATGCATACATTCCCAATAACATGTAAGTATATACTGCAGAAATCGGTTCAATCCATAGAATCTTAAATTACAGTTTACATATACTCACAAGTTGCAAACTACGAGTACTTGATGCACAAGAACACTAGTTTGATAATTACTTCGGTCTATGGAATGTGCTTTTAATTTATATAACAAGCTCAAGATTCATCTTCCACTAGAGAGGAGAGAATCTGCGACAGAAGACATGTGAAAATGCCTTGTCCGATGAAGATGGATCAGACATGATAGACTTACTAAAACCTTCGTGATACGCAAATGTCAATCCACTTTTTGAAATACCAAGAGATGATAACTCCTGCATCGCAAGATCCCCTTCCAAGTACTGCACTATTTGATGCATGCTTGGTCTCGCAGTTGGCTCAGATTGGGAGCACAACAATCCGAGTTGCAATACTAGCTCCACCTCCTTCGCCACAAAGTCCACCCCTAAATTCGGATCTCTTGCCTCTAGAATGTTTCCCTCATCCCAACAAGAAAACACCCAGTCCACCAATATCACGTCCTCCTCCTCCCGAGCCTCAATCGGCCTTCTTCCACAAGCAACTTCAAGCAAAAACGCCCCGAACGCAAAAACATCTGTTCTCGTGGTGGCCCTGGCAGTTCGAGTGTTCTCTGGGGCAAGATACCCAAGAGTTCCCACCAAATGGGTGGTTTGAGGATTTGTACCGTGATCATATAGTCTTGCAAGCCCAAAATCTCCTAACCTCCCATTTAGTTCTGAATCAAGCAAGATGTTGCTAGCTTTGATATCCCTGTGAATCACCAATTGTTCCCATCCTTCATGGAGATAAGAGAGGCCATATGCGACACCTTTGATCACCCTAAATCTTTGGCTCCAATTGAGGGTCTCGTTTGGTTGGTTATAGAGGTACTTGTCAAGGCTTCCGTTCGGCATGTAGTCATAAACCAACAGCAGTTCACCCTTCCGGCGGCAATATCCGAGAAGTGTCACAATGTTCCGATGACGAAGCCGACCAATACTAACAATCTCGGCAATGAACTGTCTCATCCCTTGCCTTGATTCATGAGAAATTCTCTTAACTGCAACCTCAGTTTTTGACGTGGGTAATACCCCTTTATAAACCCTACCAAAGCCACCAGCTCCTAATAGTTCCTGATCCCTAAACCCCTTTGTGGCAACATAGAGATCTTTGTACTTGAACCGATGCAGACCGTATTCGTGCTCCCAATCTTCAAGAACCTCTGCAAATTTTCTTCTTTTTCGAATTGCATAAGCCATAGCAAAGACTAGAATTGACAGAAAGAACAAGCATATGAAAGGTAGTCCAGTAGTGAGAAGAACGGATTTCTGCTTCTTTTTCTCATGGGGTAATCTAGGAAGTTGAGACAAATCAAGCCTATGAGCTTGTCCATTTACCTTAAAGCTCCATCCAAGGATATAATGAGAAGTTACGAGCCCACTGGTTGCGGAAGAGAACCCAACGTACATGGTCTCCTCGAAGATTGGCGAGAGATTGAAGGGCAGAGACAGAAGGGGAGTGTTCGGTTTGTCGATATTGACCGGAGCTAATGTGACCCTGATTTGTTTTTGCACACCATCATAATCTACCCAAACTTTCATAGCTTTACCACTAATCAGAGTCAAGTTTTTGAAGCCTTGGATGTTGTTTTCAGTGTATCCAGCAGGGAAAGATCGTATGGAGACTAGCCCATTGACATCGATCCCGACATGATTGTCATTGATATCCTGTATTTCAGTGTTTAGAACCGTGTCGAATTCCACCGCCAAAATGTGGTTCGTGGCATGCCATTGTTCGTTTCGTTGAAGAGACCAAAGTAAAAACCAGGCTTAGCTCCAGGAAATTCTCTACGAGGAGCTATCACGAAGGTGAACCCAGGACCGCCCAAAATTGGATATTCAGGAATTATAGCGAAGATGAATGTGGTGGAGAACCAGTGAACAGTGCCATTGGATGAGTTCTTGAACGTGATGGGGTCTGGGTAGAAGGCATGACTTACCTTCTGTTTGGTCACGTTGGTTAACTTCAGGAGGCCATTGCGAGTGAGCACAGCTAAACCATCTAGGCTCAGATTCGCTGACCGGAAACCACTGTACGTGAAATCGCCAGTTTCATGAGTCGGTGCTGTGTTTGCTAGGAGGGAAACCGCCAGAGCAATCACGAATAACATGGCTAGAGGCTGAAGAAATTAGCTGCATACACTACTCTGATGAGATCATTCGAAGCTCAAATAATGATCCAACCGATTTGCACAGCATTCAATCGAATCTCGTTGCAATTTCAATTGTCAATGTCCCAACTTGTGCACCCCCAACAAACCCTCAATTGATTGGTCTGAGCCTTATCATTTCTCTGTTGTGCGATTAGCTAATTGCTCCAAGTCTTATCAGCAACGTAAAGTTTTGTGATTTGCCCGTCTTTGTACGCCATTTGCGCCATTTCAGCGAATGGCTGAAGTAGACCAAGACATCCGCTCACACGAATGAATGATGTTTCGCCGTCTGGGGTAGGTCATGGACGAGTCAATTACCGATGGCATCCGATGCGAAACTGTGGCCGAGGAAGCATCACAACAAGATGAGGATGGAGGGAAGGACAATGCCCCCACAATTTTCAGCCGAGGGTTTAATATCATGAATGACTCTTCCATGGTACTAAGAATATTAGGATCTGGATGGCAACATTCCAATTTTTCTGTCATTTTGTTCTTTTGTTCCTTGAAATAGAAAAAAAAAAAAATAGAGATCTATTTAATATCTTCAGTTAATTTTTCTATTCTCTGAAATAAAAAAATGGGTAGAGAATAGATTTGAAATAGAAATAAGAAGTCTTGTTCCCGGAAATAATTTCTAGAAATAAGTTATTTTATTTCTTTTCTCTATTTTTCTTTTCTTTGTCTTCCTCTTATAATCAATCAGCAGAGACTCGTCGCCTACCGTCACCACCGGTTGCTGCCCCTATCACCACCGTCTGTCAACATTTGCTGGTCACCGCCCGACAATCAGCTAGAGGAGAAAGAAGAAGAGAGAAAAATAAAAATAAAAATAAAAAATCTCAAAAAAAATTACCAAAAAATTGAAAGAAATTCTACATTATAGAAAAATTTGTGGGTCGTACCAAAGACATTCTTGTTATTTTTCTATTCTAGGAATAAAAATTTTGTACAATTATTAAACACGTTGTTTTACTTAGAAACTATTCCAGGGAATAGAAATCCATGGAATAGAAATAGAAAAGAACTATTTATAATCCTCAAAAAAGAAATGTTACCAAACACACACTTAGTACATGGAGGAGTAAAGCCTAATAATTCTATCTTAGAGAATGAATTTGGTGTGTTAAGTTGCACGTGTGAAAGATCCCATATTAGAGATTTGATGCAATGTAAACTTGACTCAGAACTTATTGTAATGCAAATCCAAATTGATATATTAATATAGAATGATACTTAGATTGAGAAAGAACACATCTAACAAGTTTGTGCATGTACACATATGAGTTGCATAAGAGATCTCTCATATTGGAAATTTGAGTGTGATGTGAATAGTTAATATTATTTAAGTTGACCCATAATTAATTGATGTAGACATTTAAATAAAGTCAGGTGTAACTGCCTCCGAACACAATGGTCTTTGCTAAATTTTAATACCAATTGAATATGCGCGATTACTAAGCAAAACCTCTATGGAATGGATTATCCTCATGTTTGTGTACTTAAAGGAGACAAGAAGGGGAAACAATAACTTTTTATTTGCCGTATGCCATGATTTGATGATATGTTTATGTTGAAAACATATTCTGTTGCTTTGATGGTCTCATATGCGCAGGGTGGAGTAAATAGTTTGTATTAACCCCAAATCCCAAATTTGAGCCCAAACGTAGAGAAGCTAACGGCCGAAACCAAGCTATGATAATATAATTGACCCAGAAGACCCATTGATAGAATGTCTAATTACTAGGAGTTCACCGATCATGAGTTTCCAAGTGAGCAGAATTCAAGTAAAGTACGAGACATCTTGAAGCATGTGCCAAAGTTAAATATTGAGTTAAGGTAGATCCTCAACCAAGATAACCGTCACTAAAGAATCTAGAGCAGGTCTAAATCACGTCTTGAGTAGTGTGCTAGTCAAGATCGTTAGAGATCCATGTGGATGAAGATCAGAAGTATAAAGGAACGGTTCATTTAATAACATAAGAAGATCAATGATAGATGATAATGAAATCATAGCAACACATCAGAAAATGTAACAATGAACAATAGACGAGTCATCTTTGGTCATCTTTGAAGATGGAACCTTTTCACGCTGAAGATTTGAAGATGAAAAAGTCATACTTAGCAGACCAAATTAAATTGATTCTACCTAAGTAAGAATTTGAATTTTGAATTAAACTAGATTTTTCATTCCAATATTCATCTTTTCTCTTTTATAAAAGTATTCTAGTGATATTTCCTATGTTTTTTTTTTTAATCTTCTCACACACTCTAGTCATCTCCATTAAAACCTGATATTTAGTTTCAGTTGGCTAGTAAGCATGGCTTCAAGAAACTGAGCTAGTTGTTCTGATTCAATAAATTTTTATACAATTTCCTTGTTATTTCCAATCTATTGTTTGTGCAACATTGGTAATTCGAATTAAAAAATAAAAAAAGTCCTTGAGGTTTCAAAACATATTAGAATTCATTTGCTTTCGATTTGAAGCCGAATTTAATAATTTAATTGGTCATTGGTCACCCTCTATTGAACTTTAATTACTATTTGGAACCAATAAGTTTTTTACTACCGTGAATTGAGCTTGTTACCTGATCAAGCACTTTGGTCGGCCTCAAATCGAGGTGGCCAGGCACGTCATTGATGTAGGAAGCAAGGAGGATCCACAGTCGAGGCAAAAGGGAGGCAATGAAGACTGAGATGAGGAAAAAGACAAAGATAGAAAGATGGAGATGGCTTACTTAGATCAGACCTAAGTGAGGGTAAGAGACATGTGACGGAAGTGGACGATGGAGGTGGACGACTGCGAAGTGACAGCACATGTTGCGGCCACTTGCAAAGGCCAGGATCGGTGGTGGTGCATCTTTATTCATGCACAAATAATGGAGAGGCTGTGGCCCATTTTCAACCACTCTAATTCAACTTCAAAACTTTATGACTTTCAGTGAGCCCTTATAAAGTTTTCTGTAACAGACTAACCCTTATGGTGATGCCAAAGTTAATAAAGGTCGCCCTCCCCACTCATATTCTACATGAAAAAAAAAAAAAAAAAAAAAAAAAAAAGCCCGCAGCTTTAAAGTTTATTTTAATAAGTACATGGAGTTCTCTATATCATAAAGGTATTTTTTTTCTTTTGTACATCTCCATGATTGTTTTCAATATCAAATTATCACTAAGATATACATAAAATGGCATGTGGATTGTTAAGATGTGTTATGATAATATGGTGTTATAAAATAGATAAAATATCTTATTTCCCTAAAATGACTTTGAATTTGTCATCTGTTTACCATTTATTTTTTTTCCCAAATTAATTTTCACTTTTAGCACTCTCTGCACGTAAATATAATTTGTGATCTTCCTTCTTTTAATACACATGGGTGCAATTTCGCTAGTTATGGGAGAAAAGAAATTAAAGAATTTACTTCTTCCAAATTGTTCCTCAAACGTATTAATTTCTTTAGCTTCCAAATCTCAGCATCAACAGCTTTTGATAGTAGGCAAGGATGGGAGGTTGGGACACCTGGAGTGCCATAACTTGGCACGAAGGGACACTTAAGTGCCATAACTTTGAAATGGTACACTTAAGTGCCAATATCAGAGTAAAATGGAACACTTAAGTGCCAATCCGGCCAAAAACCGGCCAAAATGCAGACGTGGCATTTTCCGGCGACATGTTTAACCGATATGGCAATTTAAAAAAAAAAAAAAAAAAAAAAGCACACGTAGAGGAGGAAAACGACGTCGCCCCATCCACTATGCATTTGACCAAACTAAACGACGTCATTTTTCCTTAGTGCTAAACGATGTTGTTTTGCTTATTTGGATTTTAACCTTTCGTCAGTTCACACCAGGTCTAAAGTCCTCTCCATCGCCGTTCATAGCTCGCCGTTCATAGGTTGCCATTCGCAGGTCGTCGCTCGCCGTCGTCGCTCGCCATCATCGATTTGGTCAGGTTTTTTCTCTTCTTCCTCTCCCCTGTGGTGAAATTAGGGCTTCGACTCGTTTATTAGGGCTCGGACTTGAAATTTGGGGGTCAACTGGGAAAGCTCAAGCTTGATGTGAGATATATGGCTCAGATGCGATGCTACAATCCTATTGGGGGGTTCGAATTGACAATTTAGGAGCGGCCTTGAAATGTAGGCTCAGTGTAGGGCTCGGCGGGGGGAAAATTAGGGCTTGGTGTAGGGCTCGATGTCGCCTCATCCACTGTGATGTGTGATTCATTCAAGGTGTTGAATTGTGATTTGCCAAAATAATTTGTAGTGGTTGGATGTGAAATGTGCGATGGTGATTGGTGATTATTAGGGTTCAGAGTATTGGACTTTAGACATGTTCGAATCGAAGGTTGTGGGGATGGGGACTTCTGGGTATCTTTTTAATAAATTGCATTGTTGATGACCCATGCTGAGGAATCTCTCCATATTTTAAAGGAATGCGACGGCATAATTAAAGTAGTTTCGGGTCCCATCTCTATTTGTCCTTGTCCTGAGGCCTCTTTTCAACTGCAGCTGTCGTTTGACCTATGCATCTTCCCTCTCTCTTTCTTCTTTTCTTTAATAAAGAGTGTAGGGACCTCCACTTGCAATTGTCTGTCCTTTGTGAATGTGGTCCCAAAAATTAATTGTATATTTATCCTCTTTTATTGCAGAAATGGCGCATGATAAAGACTATATTGTTGTCATCGTTAACTACGGTGGGGATTTTGTGATTGGGGAGGATGAGTGGGAGTATGAGGGGGGAAATGAGGGTACTATCTTTGTAGATATAAAGAAGGCATCTTATATTGGATTTGTTAGGGATATAGTGACATTTTTGCCTTGTAGAGTACAAAAGTTACTGTACTGTGTTCCTGGGAAAGGCTTGAGAAATGGTTTGAGAGTTTTGGAAGATGATATTGGTTTCAGGGATGTCTTATATCATTATCTTCATGGCAAAGAGGCGAAAGTATTTATTGAAAACAATAATGATAGTGAGGAAGAAGATGATGATAGAGATAACACCTAAGTAGGAGAAGGAGGAGATGGTATTCAAGCTAATACTGAGGTTAGGGATGAAGTAGGGCATGATGGACAGGATGGGGAGGAGAGGGGCGTAGATGCTGTTCACCAGAGCGATTGTGACATAGGTGATGTCACCATCACTGAATTAGATTGGGAAGTAGCTGAAACCAGTGACGGTGATGATAACGATGATGATGAAGGGTTGGTTGCTGAAGCTGAAAATTTATTAATCTTAAGTGACGCCGACGATGAGGAGCTTACACAATCAAGGAAAAAACAAAGGGATTTTTTGTCATATAGATTTGCAACTTTGCATATAGTTGATGAAGTTCCAAATAGAGACGAAAGCCCTGCATATGTTGGTGTTGCTGGTCAGGTCCTAGAGACAGATTATGAAAAAAGCATCGACACCGCAACTTCCCAGGACGAAGTTGAAGAAGATCAACGAGCTATGCATAGAAGGAAAAGTAAGTTTCCTTCCTATGATCCATCTATTGCCTCTCCTACTTTGTCAGTAGGTATGAAATTCCATGATGCGATACAATTTAGGGAAGCTATACTAAAGAACTCCATTGTTGCATAAAGAAATATTGATTTCATTAGAAATACCAAGAAATTTGTAAGAGCTAGGTGTTCGCAGCAAAACTGTCCATGGAAGATTTACGGTGCGTTTGTTAAGAAGAGTGAGTCTTTCCAGATTAGAGCCTACCAAGAGGAGCACACTTGTTCCATTAATTTTCAAAACAAAAGGGTAACAAGTGTATGGTTGTCTAAGCACTTCTTCGATCTGATCAAGCTGATGCCAGAGATGAAAATTTCTAACTTTAGGATGTTGGTAAAGGAGCGTGTAGGCATCAATGTATCTAGAAATCAGTGCAAAAAAGCAAAGCAAAAGGTGATAAAGATACTTATTGGTCAGTATGCTAAGGAATATGGGCAGGTGTGGGAGTATGCTTGGGAGTGTAGGTTGCAAAACCCTACAAGTAGAGTGTATGTAGGTAGAGGTGGTTGAGAGACCACTTCCTAATCATGGTACCAAGTTCGATAAGTTCTATGTGTGCTTTGATGCATGCAGACGAGGATTTTTAGCTAGTTGTAGACGGATTATAGGATTGGATGGCTGTTTCTTGAAGGGCTTGTGCAAGGGAGAATTGTTAGCAACGATTGGAAGAGATGCAAATAACCAAATGTTCCTACTAGCTTGCGCTATTGTAAAGATTGAGAACAAGGACAATTGGTCCTGGTTCTTGAAAAACCTGATGGCTGACTTGGAAATAACAAACGGGGAAAGGTGGGCATTCATGAGCGACCAACAAAAGATAATGCTTGCTTTTTGAAAAATTTAGTCAATAGTTTGCTTTGTAATATGAACACGTAATTTGCTCTAGTATTTCTTAACTTTGAATTATTGCAAGGATTGGTTCCGGCAGTAGCCGAGTTGTTGCCCCATGCTGAACATCGAATGTATGCGCGGCACATATACGGAAATTGGGCAAAGACCTACAAAGGGGATAAGCTGCAGTTGTAATTTTGGCAATTAGCAAAGAGTGCAAACATGGCTAACTTTAGAATAGCCAAAGAAGGACTGCTTCAGTTGATAAAGGAAGATTGTGCTACCCTATTTCAACTAGAACCGAAGCATTGGTGCAGGGCATTCTTCAGTGAGGAGTTCAAGTGCGATAACGTCGACAACAACATTTGTGAAGTATTTAATTCAAAGATAATGACTGCTTCAGTCATCTCAATGCTTGAAGATATACGAGTTGCGGTTATGACTCGGTTGCAGAAACAAAGAGATGAGGCTACAAAGTGGATAAGATGATATGGTCCTAGGATTGCCAAGAAATTGGATGAGAACTTGGCTGCAAGTAGGCATTATCATCCCGTTTGGAATGGAGATGACGAATATGAGATAATGAAGGGTGCTGATAAGTATGTTGTCAATCTAGGAAGTAGGAAGTGTTCATGTAAAGCATGGCAAGTAAGTGGAATTCCATGTGCACATGCCATATGTGCCATCCAGTTGAAGAGCGACAATACAAATGATTACATCGATGATTGTTGGAGAAATCTTTCCAGAATATTTTGAAGCTGACAAAACATTTTTATTAGTCTAGTCTGGATACCGACAGTTTAAAGTCTGAAGACTTTGTATTCACCAGACTCAAGACTCAAGACTCAAGACTCAAGACTATTCTCACCGACGTCTTTCTAATCCAAAGTGACGAAGGAAATCCAAAGCCGAAGTATATGGTTGAGGATTCGATCCTATCCTCTGGAAAAGATCCCTTGGTTGGATAAATATTTCGGATTCTTTTATTGTTATCTAGATCGATTGAAGATCCGATGGTCGACGAAATATTCTTGGAATGTTCTATTCTTGGAAACCAAGATCCCGATTGTATGGGCGAACAGATTGATGGGCTATCATCAGGTTCCTTAAATAGCTCGAATGATCTTCTTAATTGATTCCGTCCAACGGGTAGATTGGAAGAATTCCTTTGGTAAGTACCAACGGCTATGATGGCATAAATGAGTATAAAAGGAAGACGTTCTAGTTGTTTTAAGAATGTGATCGATAGAAAAATTCCAGAGTCTGAAGAACCTTGATTGTTAGTCGATACAGTTCGAGCGAAATTGTATACACAGAGAGTGTTTATACTTTGTGACACCTTGAGCGAGTGTGGTAGATCATCTACACCTAGAAATCAAGGAAGATCAACACCGTAACATCTCTTTGTTCATAGTGGAATCTAGCCAATTGGCTGTCAGTGCAGAAGAGTGGACGTAGGCTTGAATCAAGCCGAACCACTATAAACCGCGTGTTCAATTCTCTCTTTCCTTTACTCGGTCTTACGATTGATTTTTAATTATTGCAAATCCTTCAACTGTCTAAGTATTGTGCAATCTTCAAGAAAATTTTTATATACCTATTCACCCCCTCTAGGTACTCGTACTAGCTATATCAATTGGTATCGAGCTCGTGTTCTTACTTTATTTGAAGTGTTTTACTTCAGAGTAAAAGATCCATGGCTAGTATGCTATCACCAGGGCTGGTGGAAGGGCAAAGCAATACCAGACCACCCTACTTTGATGGAAAGGATTACAACATCTGGAAAAACAAGATGAAAGCTTTTCTATGGTCAAAGGATCCTCTGGAATGGGACGTTATGGAAAGATGAATTACTCCTACTTGTTGCATCGATCCGAAAGAGGGAAAGAAACTGTTGATACCAGCGAATGTCTCAAGAAGAGATAAACAAGAGACAAGCACTCGATGCAAAAGCAATTTACTCTTTATATTGTGCTTTGTCACCAACTGAATATAACAGAATATCTTCTTGTGTTACAGCAAAAGAAGTCTCGGGACAGATTACATATCACTTATGAAGGGACGACCGAGTGAAGGAGACCAGAATTAACATTCTCCTTGGTCAATATGAAGCTTTCAAAATGAAAACAGGAGAATCTATAACTGACATGTTTAGCCGTTTTACAGATATTGTCAATGGCCTTGAAAATCAAGGACAGAAAATTTCTGATCCTATGAAGGTGAACAAGCTACTGCGTGGACTCTCCAAGGATTGGAATCATATAAAGACTTCAATAAGAGAGACGCAAAGAATCATGCCATTATCTGTTGACGAGCTGATTAGAACTCTTCAGTCTTACGAAGTGGAACGAATTAATGAAGACGAAGATCCAAGAGGTAAGAAATCCATTGCATTAAAATCTAATGATGATTCTGATGATACGAGACTCAAGAAGATCTGGACAATGAGGAGCTTGCTCTAATGATTAGAAGGTTCAGAAAGCTGAATAGAAAAGGAAGAAGGTTCAACTCAAGGAAACAAAGTCTTCAGAAAGAGCAAACCAAGTTTGTTGATACTGAGGAACCAAACAAAGATGTAGTTTGCTTCGAATGTAAGAAAAAGGGACACATCATACCCAATTGTCCTCTCCTGAAGAAGAAGAGAGGAAAAGCTGAAAAGTCTCGAAAAGCTCTCAAAGCCGAAACCTGAAGCGATACAGAGTGTGAAGAAAGTGACAAGGAATATGCCAACCCGTGTCTCGATGGCACAATCGACTCGGACTGGATCGACTCGAGACGGTGAATTTGAGGTAAGTGATTATAAAATCCCTGTCAAAGTCTCTAAATACATTGATGAACTATGTTTTAGTCTTAAGACTTCTCTCAAAAAGATTTCCGAACTTAAAAGGAAAACTCGGTTTAAAACAAAAGGAAAATATTTTAGAAGAAAAAGTGAAAAGTTTAGACTTGAATGTTTCTACTCTTAAAGAGAATGAAGATAAACTTTCAAAAGAAAATGCTTTCTTAAAAACTGACTTATCAAATATTTCAAAGAAATTTTCAATAGGGTCTGAAAAACTTGAAAAAGTTCTTTCGGTCAAAGACCTTACTTCAATAAGTCTGGTCTAGGTATGACAAAAAGAGAAACGATCCCCTTGATTGATTTTCCGAAAGTAAAAGAAAGAATTAAGAAAAGACCGTCGAAAGAGGCTTACAAAAATCATTTCAAGAAAGTTTTTGTAAAATCTGTAGGTCGAAATGCTCTAAGGTATTCAAAGTGTAATAGTCAGGATCATTTTGAAAAAGAGTGTCCTATGGTTTGGAAGCCTGTTAAGAAAGTATGGCTTAATAATGCTCATTCTACTAACACCAAAGGACCCAAGAAAATTTGGGTACCAAAGAAAGCTTGAGACTCTCTTTTGAATGCGAGTCTCTCAAAAAGAAGGTAAAGTGGTATCTTGACAGCGGATGCTCAAGACACATGACAGAGACTCAAATTGCTTCATAAAGCTTATTCAAGTAAATGGTGGAAAAGTTTCATTTGGAGGAAACAGCAAAGGAAGCATTGTGGGATTTGGAACTGTGAAAATTGGAAATCTCACAATAAGCAATGTCTCTCTAGTGGAAGGACTCAACTACAATCTTCTCGCATTAGCCAATTGTGTGATACTGGTTTCAAGATCTCCTTTCAAGAAGGCATATGTTCTGGAATTAGTAAAGACTCAACTCGTCTTTCATGGGTCGAAGGCATGGAAATATCTACCTCCTTGATGTAAAACCAAATGAAGCACAATGCCTAATCTCAATTCAAGATGAAGCAGTCTTATGGCACGAAAGCTTGGCCATGTCAACATGAAGCAATTAGCCAAAATCTCATCAAAGAAGCTTGTTCGAGGTCTACCTAAATTGCCATACCAAAAGTCTGATTCATGCACTCCATGCATTCTGGGAAAGCAAGTAAGAAATTCATTTAAGCCAATAAATCATGTCTCTACTAATCATGTACTACAGTTGCTTTATATGGATCTCTTCGGACCAACAAGAACCCAGAGCATTGGAGGTAAGAAATATTATCTAGTAATTGTGGACGATTACTCTCACTTTACCTGGGTATATTTTCTTGCAAGTAAGTCAAAAACCTTTTCGCACTTTGAGAAGTTTGCTAAAAAGGTTCAAAATGAAAAAGGATGTGCAATCTCAAGTATAAGAACAGATCATGGAAGTGAATTTGAAAATCAAGATTTTACGAAATTTTGTGATAAATCTGGTTTTAATCATATGTTTTCCTCTCCATATACTCCGAGCAAAATGGAGTTATGGAAAGAAAGAATAGATCTCTTCAAGAAATGGCTAGAACACTTTTAATTGAAAGTAAAATTTCTTCATGATTTTGGGCTGAAGCTGTTTCAACAGCATGCTATATTATAAATAGAGTCTTTCTAAGACCTATTTTAGAGAAAACCCCTATGAATTGTTCAAAGGTAAGAAGCCTATTGTTTCATACTTTCATGTGTTTGGTTGCAAATGCTTTATTTTGAAAAATGCAAATGATCGAGTTGGTAAGTTTGAAGAAAGATCAGATGAAGGCATCTTCCTTGGATACTCTACATCAAGCAAAGCCTACGAGTCTATAACAAGAAAAGCCGAAATGGTGGAGGAATCAATGAATGTCAAATTCCAAGACTCAACGCAAGTTGAATCCAATCGACTCAATATGAGGAGTCCGAACCTGCTCCGACCTTTCAACGTTTACAACTCAAGAAGCATCTCGGACTGAAGTCCAACATCAAGATGCTCATGAAGATTCAAATAAAGAAAGAGATCATCAACTAGGCAAATCAACCAAGAATCGGAAGCATAGATCCAGTCATCCCAAAGATCTCATTATTGGCGAAATCAATGAAGGAATCCGCACCAGATCAAAAAGGCGTGAAGAATCTAGTGCTGTGGCTCTCATTTCTGAAATTGAACCAAAAAGCATAGAAGAAGTTTTATCTGATGAAAGTTAGATCGAAGCTATGCAAGAAGAACTCAGACAGTTCAACGTCAATGATGTCTGGGAATTGACATCTAAACCAAAATGTAAAACTGTTATTGGAGCCAAATGGGTATTCGGGAACAAGATGAATGAAGAAGGAAAAGTTGTACAAAACAAAGCAAGACTCGTGGCCAAAGGATATACACAAGAAGAAGGAATAGACTATGACGAGACTTATGCACCAGTAGCAAGGTTAGAAGCTATTCGACTATTACTTGCGTTTGCTTGTTATAAAAATTTCAGGTCATTCCAAATGGACGTTAAAAGTGCATTCCTAAATGGATTTATCCATGAGGAAGTTTATGTGGAACAACCACCTGGGTTTGAAGACCCAAAGAAGCCAGACTCAGTCTCCAGACTGAAAAAGGCCTTGTATGGTTTAAAGCAAGCACCTTGAGCTTGGTACGATAGACTAAGTAAGTTTTTATTATAGAATGGTTTTGTCAAAGGTAAAGTAGATACTACTTTGTTTATCAAAAAGGAAAACAAAAGCTTTTTACTTGTTCAAATATATGTGGACGATATTATTTTTGGATCACCTAATGAAAGTCTATGCAAGAAATTTTCTAAGTCTATGCGGATGAGTTTGAAATGAGTATGATGGGAGAGTTAACATTCTTTCTTGGACTCCAAGTGAAACAAATGAAGGAAGGAACTTTTATTCATCAAGAAAAATATGCAAATGATCTTGTCAAAAGGTTTGGATTGGAAAAGTGCAAAAAGACCGACATACCAATGTCATGTTCTCAGAAGATAGACAAGGATGAAGAAGGGAAGAAAGTAGATCAAAAGCTGTACAGGAACATGATCGGTTCACTTCTTTATCTTACCACTTCCAGACCTAATATTTTGTTAAGTGTTTGCATCTGTGCTAGGTTTCAATCAGATCCTAGAGAATCACATCTCAGTGCCGTGAAACGTATTATCAAATACATTGCCTCATCTTCAAGCATCGGTCTTTGGTATCCAAAGAGGGGAGACTTTAATCTTATAGGATACTCGGATGCGAGATCTGGCCGGTTGCGTAGTCGATAGAAAAAGAGCACTTCGGAACTTGTCAACCGCTTGGAAACAGGACGGTGTCTTGGTTTTCGAGGAAGCAAAGCACGTAGCTCTCTCAACGACAGAAGCAGAGTATGTAGCTCTTGGAAGCTGCTGTTTGCAAATTCTATGGATAAAACAACAGCTACAAGACTTTGGGATTAAAGACTCATGCACAGAAATTAAATGTGACAACACCAGTGCGATCAATCTCACCAAAAATCCAATCCTTCATTCAAGAGCAAAGCATATTGAGATTCGACATCACTTCATTAGAGATCATATTCAAAATGGAGAAATCTCGATTCAATTTGTTGATTCAAAGAGTCAACTAGCGGATATATTCACAAAGCCTTTGGAGAAAAATCAATTCGACTTTATCCGTTCAAGACTCAACATTTTGAAGCTTGAAGAAGTTAAAGTCTAGAGACTCACCAACTCTAAGACTCTAATCTCTCAGACTTTAAATCCTTAGACTCAGACATTCATGGCTATAGACTGTAAGTTGCTATTTTATCTAAAAGGTACAAATTCTCGTTTAGTTATTTTATCTAAAAGGTACGATCTTTCGTTCGGTTATTCTATAATCCGTGTGAAATTCGAAAACTTGTCTTTTTAAAAGGATTAATTTTGGCAGTTATTGATTTTGAAAAGAAGTGTTCGTACACTTTCCTTGTGCCGATTGAACTTCCCTTTTCAAAACTAAGTTATATATATACAGTTTTTCTTTGTCTAATCTTCAAAACCCTAAAAGGCACTCTCCTCCCGATCCTGTTTCTATTTCTTGTTCATCTTCGAGAAAGTGGTCATCTTTTCTTGGGAAAGCAAGTGAAGGAACCTTCCAAACAACAAAGAAAGATGTCTTCTTCAAGGAAATCATCAAGAATCGCAAGCAGGGGACCACAAAGAATGGAGAAGGGACCGACTCACTTCGATCTCACTGAGGAAGAAGACTTATCAAGTCAGCGACAAAGTCCGATTCGCTCTAATCCATGTCATTCAACGCCTCCTGCCCCACAAGGTGCAAGTCAACATCTGGAAGAAGAGATAATCGAGGATGCCGACTCAGTAAGAGTCCAAAAACCCTCCTTTATCTATAAGCTTTATCGTGCGTTGAAAAGCACCGGTACTCCATTGAAATATATAGATGACTTCCTTAAGGACAAAAATTATGGGAATGAGTATCTTTTTCTCGGAAAATGGAGGAATTGGGAGTTGCTCCGAAAGGAAAAGCGAGAGGACGCACTTGCGAACATTCCAAGTGATCCTCGTATGCCGGACAAAATTTAATTGAAGGGAACGATGATGACAGAATGTTCCTTGAATTCCAACCGAGAATGGGAGTGGCAGCAAAGGTGAAAGGAAATCGGATGGATTTGTTCAAATCCAAGGATCGGAAAATGTGTATTTCAGGCTGTTGAAAAGAGGGGTGATAAACCCTAGAAGTGTCGATTTTGACTTCCTGGACGCCATCAACATGAACTTAAGAGAGAAGTTGAATTTGCTTCAACTTGAGAATTTTTGCTCTGACTCTACGGACGAGTATGCTCAACTGACCGCTTATTTCTATTCAAATCTTAGCTTTTTGGATGCGAATAGAATTTCATTCAGTGTACGAGACCAAGTCTATGTAGTAGATGTGAATATGTTGGCGAACATAGTTGGAGTTGAACGAGGACGTTATCTACCAATCAAAGTCTCACCGCTCGTACTACTCGGAACTTGTCAAAGATAGGGACACGAGAGAAGAAAATTACCTATTCCAAATGAATGCCATCAACATTGTGCTTCATAAGATTGTGATCAACTGTCTCGGACCGAAGTCTACGTCAAAGACTTCCGTGTCTCTTTCTCGAAGCAAAGTTGATGTACGCGATCAACTCGGGACGGAAGTTCTCTCTCCCGCACACTATTCTCTTCCATATGTACAGAGCAATGTCGAAAGACAAAGGACAATTGCCTTATCTTGATCTGGTGACCAAGATCTTCGTTTTGAATATTGAACCGCCACAAACACTTTGTGTTCGACCGTGTGATAAGATGGTGGTAGGTTTGAAGATGTTAACGAAGATGTGTCTGCAAGAACTTTCCAAGGCAATGGAGAAATTCGAGTGAAATCTCCGAGTTCCGTCTCGCTTCAAAGAGAAAAGGAAAGGAGGCCATTGGTGCCCCATCGAAAAAGAAGAAAAGAACTTTCATCCCGGAGGATGAAGATGAAGAGGATGAAGATCCTACTATCTGTGCTTTAACAAGAACCAGACGTTCTGTGCCTCAACCGACAGAACTTCAGAAGAAACAGAGAGAAGAAGAAGAGCAAACCAAGAGCAGAGAAGAAGAAGAGCAGAGAAGAAGAAGAGCAGAGAGAGAAGGAGAAAGAAGCTGAAGAAGAGATAGAAGGAGAGAAAGAAAAGTCTGCAGCTGAATCTGGAGAGAAGGGAAATCAAGAGCATGATCATCACTCTTCCCCTTTCTATGTCCTAGAGACAGGGGGAGTTGGTGAGCAAGAAAGGTCCACACCTTATGCTGCCGATAGTGAAGGTCCAAGACAATCTCCAGCAGATCCAGAAGAAGTTTAGGTGTCTTAATTGCCTGAAGAAGGTCATGATACGTCGACTCCAAATCTGCAGGATTATACAGAAGCTCCATCGTCTGCATTTACTCCATCTCGAGAAAGCTCATGCCGGTACACGTATGGACAACTCAGCAGATTTTCGTCGTATTCTTGACATTCTTATGGAAATGCGGGGACAAATATATGCTCGGACCGTGAGGTTCAAACCATCAAGAATGCTGGACAAGCGTCTTCGGTTACCCTTGAGGACAAAATGAAAGACCTCGCTCTGCAACTTCAAGCTAATGCCAAAGGAGAGGAGGTAGCTCAACTAAGGGAAGACTTGAAGAGGCTAGAAGGCATAGTCCAGTCAATGGGAGATTTCCAGATCGTGCGCATTCCCAAGCAGACATGACTCCTTTCTCACCCTTTTTAATGATGACAAAAAGGGGAGAACCAATTTGAACCAACAACTTTCAACATCTTTTAAAAACTTTGACTTTTGTGGTTATGTTTATTTTTGAGTATGACTTGAGAACTTGGGTGTGAATTTAAATTTCACTGAATTGGCTGTGGATTTTGATGCTTGACTGGTTGCATTTATATCAAGTGTTGTTATATGGTATTACTCATGAAAGACTAACCAATTTTCTGTAGATGTAGAGTCTGGATTGCTTTATTAATCTTTTTGAGTTAGCCATATTGTTGAGAAATGTTTTTGCAGGTCAAAGTTGTTCAAATCTACAAGAAAGTTTTGTCACCATCAAAAAGGGGGAGATTGTTAGAGAAATCTTTCCAGAATATTTTGAAGCTGACAAAACATTTCTATCGATCTAATCTGGATACCGACGGTTTAAAGTCTCGAAGACTTTGTATTCACCAGACTCAAGACTCAAGACTCAAGACTCAAGACTATTCTCACCGACGCTCTTTCTAATCCGTGTGACGAAGGAAATCCAAAGCCGAAGTATATGGTTGAGGATTCGATCCTATCCTCTCGAAAAGATCCCTTGGTTGGATAAATATTTCGGATTCTTTTATTATTATCTAGATCGATTGAAGATCCGATGGTCGACGAAATATTCTTGGAATGTTCTATTCTTGGAAACCAAGATCCTGATTGTATGGGTGAACAAGATTGATGGGCTATCATCAGGTTCCTTAAATAGCTCATATGATCTTCTTAATTGATTCTGTCCAACGGGTAGATTGGAGGAATTCTTTTGGTAAGTGCCAACGGCTATGATGGCATAAAGGAGTATAAAAGGAAGACGTTCTAGTTGTTTTAAGAATGTGATCGATAGAAAAATTCCAGAGTCTGAAGAACCTTGATTGTTAATCGATACAGTTCGAGCGAAATTGTATACACAGAGAGTGTTTATACTTGGTGACACCTTGAGCGAGTGTGGTAGATCATCTACATCTAGAAATCAAGGAAGATCAACACTGTAACATCTCTTTGTTCATAGTGGAATCTAGCCAATTGGCTATCAGTGCAGAAGAGTGGATGTAGGCTTGAATCAAGCCGAATCACTATAAACGGCGTGTTTAATTCTCTCTTTCCTTTACTCAGTCTTACGATTGATTTTTAATTATTGCAAATCCTTCAACTGTCTAAGTATTGTGCAATCTTCAAGAAAATTTTTATATACCTATTCACCCCCACTCTAGGTACTCGTACTAGCTATATCAATGATTGGTATCATAAATCAAAATATCTTGCTTCCTATCAATTCATGATATAGCCAATTAGAAGTAGCAAGTTTTGGGAGTCCACGGATCATGAAGCACTTCAACGTTTGCCACTGAAGAAGAAAATTGGAATGACAAAACGAAGACGAAGAATGGCAGAGGAAGAAGTCTCGGGTCAGCAAAGAATGAGCAAGTAGGGTGCAAAGATAACGTGCTCTTATTGTCGCCTAGCAGGCCACAATATTAAAGGTTGTCAATTAAGGAAGCAACAACAACCGTTGAGGCAAGGTGAAGAGCCTAGTGAAGAGATAGTTGGAGAAATGAACACAGTAGGGCCAAGTGAGTCGACTGTTCTTCAGTCAATAAGTAGAACCCCAGTAAGTCATGAAATTTATTTTATGTTTATGTTGTTTTGTCGTTTATCATAAAAATATACATAATATCCTATTTGGCCTTATATGTAATGTGTTTGTTAGGTCATAAGAAGAACCTCAGTAAGTCATGAAACTAAATAGTCTGTTCGAAGAAGGCAAGGTAGAAGACAGCCAGGTGAAGGATTGGCACAAGCAGCATCACGGCCAGCTGAAGGATTGACCCAAGCAGCATCACGGCCAGCTAAAGGATTAGCCCAAGCAGCATCACGGCCAGTGTAGTCGACTATTCTTCAGTAGCGAAAGAAATACCCAGTGGTAAATTCAACCATTTATATTCAGTTTTTCATTTTCTTTATATCATTATATGTATCGATATTATATTTATGGTATCTTTTGGCCTCTTTCTCAGCTTCGAAGAAAGAAAGTTGGAACTCAATTGTCAATTGAAGGGCCATCACAAGAGCCACCTCAAGGATCATCACAGGGGCCACCAGAAGAATCACTGCAAGGGGCACCACAAGTATCACCACTAGTACCACCAGAAGGCCCAATAGAAGGAGGTGTCACTGAAGTTGAAGGGCTACACAGAAGGACAACTAGAACAAGGCCAGGTGAAGGGGCAGCTATACAAAGGCCATCTAGAAGACGCCCAGCTGAAGAATTGGTCGAAGAAGCCCCAATTGTAGCTGAAGGGCCCAAGAAAGCAAGAAAAAGAGCCAACAAATCACAAGGTCCTGAAAGTGACGCCCCTATTCAAACAATAGGGGCACTTGGGAAGATGTTAAGACAATATGGCTATGGCCTTTATACAGATGAGCGTACTAGAACAGTTATTCTCAATGTAAGTTTTATTGGCTACATTTAATTTAATTTATGCTGTAGACTTTTGCTAACAATTTATTGTTTTTTTGTAACCTGGGAGAAGTTCAGAGGTTCTTATCTTAGGCCCAACTCAAGAATCAATGGCTGCACCAACAAAAAAGAAAACATCAACTGTGTCAACAAGAAAGAAGAGAAAGCACCCAGCTCCAGCTCCTTTTGAATCAATTTGACCTAGGACATTTGCAGCTCCATCTGAGTCAGTGGATACTGAGAAGGTTGAAGAAGAAGTTGCACGTCTAGTTAGAAACAGTGCAAGAATTATAAATCAAGTGAAAGGCCCATCGAAAAGAGCACGAATAGGGGGTGTCATGCATATTGATTGATGAGATGAGATGTGATAGAATTTGTGGAGCTTAGAAGTCAAAATAGTTATGTAAATGTTGATGTTGTCAGACTTACTATGGATGGTTATCTTTTTTTTTTCTTTAGTTTGTCATTCATTGATGTTGTCAGACTTAATTTCAATATCAATGAAATGATCTTGCACTGCTTGTCAATTTATGTTGTTGTTGTTTGTCATGGATTCTGCTTTTACTTGCTGCTGCTGCTGTTGGTGTTCTTTGGTGACAGCTGGAGTGTTGGTGTATCTGGTGGTGGTGGATGTTGATGTTTGGTGGTAGTGAGTTTGTTGTTGAGGTGCTAATGTGGTGGCTAGGGTGCTGGTGTGGCTGGTGGTGATGCCCTATGATTATGGGTTTGTGGTGGGGGTTATAGGCTTAAGCAGCTGCACTTACACTTAGTACAAGTATGCAGTTTGCACATCTTACACCATGTGTACTGGTGCAAGCTAGTGCCAAGGCTTAGCTTACCTTGTGCAGCAACACCACTAGCATGGTGGTAGCTAGAGTGCCTAGTGTGTAGTGTGGCTAGTGGTGATGGTTGGTGGTGTAGCCGGTGGTGGTGGCTGGCACAATTTTTAGAAAAAACCCACAAAAAATTGGCACTTAACTAGTCATATTCTAAAAAACTTGGCACTTAACTGTTCACTTTTAACTACAAGTGACACTTAATCGATCACTTTAATAATAACTTGACACTTAAGTGATCCTTTTTTCATCGCAACTAGTACTTAAGTGATTACTAAATACAACGTATGGCACTCGGGTAATCACTCATGTTTCTTTTGTGTATATGTTGGTATGCATCAAAACAGAGAAGATGATTCTACATCAAAATAGAGAAGATGATGGTAATTTAACTTATGGCAACTCCATATGACAGCACAAACAACAACAAAGCCATAATGATCTTGTGGAACAACACAAACTTTTTCACATCTTTCAAAAAGAAAAAAGCCTACGTTTAATCCAGAACAACACCATTTTTAACTATGGCAGTCGAAGAAACTTTTTCTCATTTTCAAGTACTTTACATTTCATCATAAAGTACAATAGACAACAAAACAACACCATAATAAACGCTTAGTAACACTTTCGTTCAATTTTCATCATTGAAACTTCATTCTTGAAAGGTTTAGTTGAAAATGCTTGAGCGTGCATTGAGACTTCATTCTTGAAAAGTTTAACTGAAGACGCTTGAGCTTACATTGAGTCAACAGCATCCAAGTCATCCACGAACACAGATGGAGATTGCTGTCTTTTATGAAGTAGATCCAATATCACCTTTGTGGCTCGGTCAGAGAACTTCGTATCGATCCATTTGAAGTATTTGCACTTCAACGCTTCTTTATATCGGGCACATCCATAAAATCTTCTCCTAGGATTGATTTGAGTCCACGATGTTCTTCTTGGACTCAGTAACCACAAAAACAGAAACGCTAGTCTTCTCCTTCGCTTCGGTGAGAGGAAATTGAGGCGCTGCTGCGAGTCCTGCTCTCCATTGCCAAGATTCGACGAAGGAATTTTGGGCAAATGAAAATTAGGGTTCGAGACTTGGATTCGAGCACTTCAATGGGGATTTTGGCTGATTTAGGGTTTTAGATTTGGGGCATTTGGGGAGATGACGTCATTTTTGGAAGATTTTGGGCTTTTATTATGCAGACGACATCGTTTCTGGTGAGTTAAAGTTGACTCAGCTCTTCGGCAAGCCACGTAGGCAAAAAAAATAATAAAATATTGCCACGTAGGATTTTCGGCAAGGGTCACCGGAGGTGGCACTTAAGTGTTCCACTAAAAAAAGAAAGTGGCACTTAAGTGTACCGTTTTGAAATTATGGCACTTAAGTGTCCCCCCGTGCCAAGTTATGGCATTTGGGCTGTTCTTCTGCCCAAAGATGGTAAAGAAGAGAAATTCAAGTCATTCAAAACACAGACAACAAATTTAATTTTTGATCCAATTCTTATATCTAGCGTTAGGTTTTGAAGAATAGTTTGGATTTAGGCCCAATTCTTTAATTTGAGACAAACGAAAGGTCGAAATGACATCATTCTGCACTATTTCTGCAAGTGAGCCACATTGAATGGTTTATATCAAAATGTTGCTGGATTTTCCGGTCACAAATCATGTGATGACACTAAAGTGAATGATTTTTTTTTTTTATCAAAATTCCACTCAAGTTATCAACCAAAAAGTTTTGGCATTGAAGTAACTTCCATACGAAAGTAATGGCATTTGTGGTGGCCTAAGTCTAGCATCATGTTTATATTCAATATACTCTAATAAGTTATTTAAACCTAGGATATTCTAGAGGTCTAATAGACAATTTATGCTACATTGGCTATTGTTTTATCAGTATTTTGGGTTCTGTTAAAGAATCCAACATCACTCATCTACGAAATTTATATGTTATTTATATATGTAACATCTTGATTTCTGACCTTGTCCTGATTTTATGAAATGAGCTTTCCGTTGACGCACCTATAGTCATTTCTCTTTGAATTGATCACTTACGAGATAACTACTCTATCAGGTGAAGCTGTTAAAGGATATAAACGCGACCGACTTGAGAATTCAACCAGAAATCGATTGCTTGACCGTGCTAATTTGCAATGGTCAATACGACCCCATTAAAATCAATTAGAGACTAGAGATAGATTGATTCGACAGAGGCATGTAATTAAAGTGTGGGTGATTCCACCTAATTGCAAAATTCGCGTCGAACGACACTAAACCGATTTTTCTGTTGATTCCGTACCCTATGCTTGTAATTGAAACCTTGAGATTTTTATGATAATTGAAAGTCGCCATGAGTCAAAGATGCACAATGTGGATCAAAAATAATCGACCACTGGTCAAACGCGCTAAAAATTCCTAACAGCTATCCAATAGATTAGGTCACACTAAAATCACATCCAACTGAAAATAACCACGAAATTGAACCCGGTTTCAGGAATCAAAAGTTCCAACGTGTCACAATTTATTTTTAGGATGTTGACTCATCATTTGAAGAAATTTCGACAAGCCTGGATTTTTGGCGAAAATTCAAAATTGGGCAATTTAAATTCAAGAAATTCGGAGAGGCCAAATTGAGTGGGTTTTTGGCCTCCAAAGTGAGCTAATTGTTGAAGGGATTGCAAGAAAACATGTGTGGGTTGCTACCATGGCACTTTGGCCACCAAATCGGATTGAATTGGTGAAGATTCATGAAGAAATTGAAGGGTGATGGGTGAAATTCGTAGGGCCATGGGGGCTGCAATATTTGGACTCCATCTTTGGCTTGTTTGAGAAGATTGGGAGGGGAAAATGGCTGCTAGATGAGGCTGAAGCTTGTGGGGCCTTGCACTTGAGTATTTGAGATATTTAAGCTTGACTTTGAGGCCTCTTGTCCCCCTCCTTCCCAATAGCAACTCCATCTTCTTCTTCCTCAGCTTCCTCTTCATGTTCATTAGTTGAAACCTCCATTTCCAGAGCAAGCAACTAGCCTAGCCCCTTACCAAACTAGCCAGTAGGCTGCGAACCACCACCAGGCCCCTCGCCGCTCGTCCGAGCCACTTGAGCTACCTACCTACCTCCGTCCACGAGCTTGGCTCCGTCTGCCTTGCGTCCGTCGCATCCCGCCAAGCCACAACGCCTGATCGCCCATTACCACCTTAGTCATTGCTAGCCAGCTGCCCAAGCCACCACTATCTGCCCCTGCCCACGCCACTGAACCATCCTGCCATTCCCTTGCCCATTCCATCCATCCAATCGAGCTAAGTCCCGCGGCCAGTAGCCCTCCACAGAAGCGAAGCCCGGCAGCAAATTCTGAGGTTTGCTGGGCTTTTCAACCCCTTCCAAGTCTCCCTTGGCATCACTGTAGACCCGAGTTGTGGTCATCGTCGCGCCACTGTCGCCGTGAACCAATTTATTTGCTAATATGATGAGTTTATCTCATAATCTCCAATTATGATGCTAATTACACTTGAAGATGGATTGGTGACTAATTAGTGGATTAGTTTTGAAGATGGATTGGTGACTAATTAGTGGATTAGTTTAAGCCTAGATAGGATTAAGGGTTAATTTAGTTAGTGTAATTAGTTAGATTAATTAGGTGGTTAGATAGCTTAGATGATTAGTTTAATTAGTGTAATGTATTTATCCAGCTAGGTTAGTGAATTAAGTTCAATTAGATGATTAGATTAGCTTAGGTAGATTAATTAGTGATTTAATTTAATTAGTTTGCAATTTATTTATTTAAATGCAATTTATTTAATTATTTATTAATTAGTGGAAATTATACTGGGATAACCGGTCATTAAAATTTTGTGCTGATCGTCGTGGTGTAGTTGGTTTGCGTAATTGATCGCTAATTTATGCAATTGGATGCTGATAGATGATTTTTTATTTATTATTTCAAAAATATGGAATTTTGGTATTTAATTAAAAAAATATCGGGTGTCGGTTTTTGACACCGAAAAGGTTTTAAATATTATACAAAATCGTGAAATTTTAAAATGGGAGAATAACACGCTTTATGGTTCGATTTGACCGTGTGTCCATGCACACCTATTTTACCGAGTGTTTTTAATATGAAGAAAATAAGCCAAGTACATTATTTGAAATTGAGACATTTGAGTGCAAAGCACAATGTCTTTGGCCAAGATTGGATGTACGTGTGATCACTATGAGAACCCGTCACCCGATAAAAGTCGGGTAGGCGATGCTCCTATATGGAATGCCCCACATCAACAGATGCCAGATCGCGGTAGAGGCCAAACAAATGCTCCTTTGAGAATGCCGTCTAGAGGTAGATATTGCCTTGCTTGATGGAACAAGACAACGGCTTATTATGCTAGAGGATTGCCGACTGTTGAGTTGGATAGGACCAATGGGTCATAAGAACTGGAACATGTGTGAATGAGTGAAATAGCCACGCCTGATTATAAGACAAAATTGTGTAGCACGGAATGTAACGTGTCATAACGATTTGGCCTTATAATTAGGACCCCTGTGAGTATTTGATGATTGATGTGCAATGTTCCAATTGTTCAATATGTTTGTGGTATACATATGTACATAAGTTGTACTAACATGCAGGGAGGTGCTGAGGTGAGGTAAGTTTTCTATGATGTGTGTATAGGCTACCTCTAGGTGAATCATCTTCCTAATCGGGGTTTAGGGTGTAGATTAGCTGAGACCTTGTCTCACCCTGTCATGGTTTAGAATTTTCAAGTCCCTAGATGGAGGTACAACAGGTACGTTATAGGATCCTGTAAGTGATGGATTTTGAGCATACCTTCTTCCCTATTTCAGGGACCACCCTAACTTGAGAGCCAGTTGAGTTCGTGGTATGGGTCGATGAGGGCCTACCCCAGTTGGTACCTCACCGATTCATAGCATGGTTCATTAGCTTTCCTCATGGGGGTCAAGAGGGTCCCCTACTAGGTTTCGACAGGCCTCTCGTCGGGACCGGGGAGTGGGAAGTAGCGCATCCCACGGATCTCGACACTCCTATGGTGTCATGGTGGATCCGGAGCCCATGGCTGTAGAGCCCGGAGTTTAGATAGCTCAGTAGCTCTTTTTTGGCTTGGACTCTTGTGTATATAAACCCAGTTTGCTTATAAGATAAGTTTTGTGAAAATTGGTTGTTCTGCTTTTCTATCCCATGTTTATTTGATGTATGGAGATTGTTTAATTCGCTTCTGCATGTGCATAAATCGATTGGGTTGGCGACGCATTCTAGGAACGTCACATTTTAGTCAACCACCGAGGCATATGCGTGTGCTCGAAGTTTGGGGCGTGACAATATACATGCAGTCTTTTTTCATGTATTGGCTATAACTTTTGAATTGAACTTCCTCATATGTTATGAGAGCCAAGTTCTATTTTATTTCACGCATTGGCCCCTTGTAAGAAAGAATAGTATATGGAAAAAAAAAAAAAAAAGTGGTGTTAATGAAACAGAAAAAATCTCAACCGAGGATGGGAGATAGCAAAAACTTGTTAGTCAATTCTCTCCTTGTGCGAGTATACTTAGTCATTGGAACTGGGTCGAAATTCCAAAGTTAGGTCTACATGGCAATTGGATACATATGAGCCATTCAATTACTATCTTCTCATGATCGAATTTATGGACGAAAAGAGTGATTTGGACACTAAGATAGTACACTCCAATCCACCGGGTTGGAGTGCACTTACGAATTGCCCGCGCCCTCGCCTGGGCGTTCCTTACTTTCCAACATCCCAAATTACGATTGCAAAGTAAGGAACATTCTATCAATTATTTGAGGACGGTTGATGAAGAGAAAAGGAAATTATTAGAGATAGTACGAGGGTGGAGATGAGGAAAATTCATTACACTGATTTTTATTCCGAAGAGCATGACACATAAATTTTTACAACCAAAATTTATGAACGGAAATCGCCATCAATTCTGAAAAGTAAGATAAAATAAGTTCAAGGTATTTGATTATTCATCAATAAAGAGATTATGCAATGCCTTGAATTAGCTCACTTAGGTATTATTCATTTTGGTATGTCTTATACCGAGTCTCACGATTTTGTCCTTTAGTGTACAAGTGAGCACCTTCACAAGAGGTCACCCATATTGGGAGTACTTCCATCAGAGCACGTTTAACTCGGGGGCTGTGAAGTTAAGCATTACCTCCATCAGTTAATTCCAAACTTTCACATATATATCTCAAAATCACTTTCCCCTTGTTCAATGCATAATTCGGTTCACTTATTTCTCCTTGTCATGCTAGAAGTCTGCCACGAGCCCCTCCTTGTCTAAATCCTAAGGCCCTAGCGATTACTCCTTGTTCATTGTTATATTGCCTTTTTTCTTATTTTTCAATGCGCTTTATGTGTATACTGAAAGAGATTGGAAACATTAAATAGAGCTTAAATTTTTCAGAAAATTATAATCATTGGCTCTTGAGGATAAAAAGCTTGTTTATTAACATGCTATGATAGCTTTAATTGATCTTATTTCTAGCTAATTTATTGACTTTTCATGGCATTCCAACTACCCTAATTCTTCGACCAAAAAAAAAAAACAAACAAAAAACAAAAACCACCTTTACTCAAGGGTGGAAGATAGATAAAAACAATAATACATGATGCACATGATCTCTTTAACAACAAGACACTGCTCGTTCTAAACGTGAAATATATATTGATGGCATATGAAGTGCTTACTATGGATTTTTTTTTTTTTGGTTATGCAATTTATAGTTAATTTAAAATAAGGTTTTTTATATGAGTAAGCCACCGGGCCAATTTGGCCTAGGAGCTAAACCAGGAGGTTGGTTTACCCAGGGACCGATTCGATCTTCAAGTAAAAATTTGCGAGCCAGCATTCATTAGTTTGGTTCTCAATTTTATATAGTGAATCGGTCGGTGCTACCCGAGAATTGGCCTTGTGAGTTAAAACCAAATCTTAAGTTGAGTCTCTTAAACACTTTTTCATTTCTCATTAAAGTCAACATGATATGTGAAATATCATCAACGTTATTATACTTCATGTTTTTGCTGTAAACAAAAATGAAACATCAAAAATAAGTAAGCTGGTTTTGAGGTTGATCTTGCAACATGCTCTTTCTAGAGTCAATCGATTCAATTCTTGATTTCTAAATCTTAAAACTGACTCTAAAGATAAGGCCTATGTTCTTGGCATGAAACCCACCTATCATAAAACCAATCACCACCGATTGTTTGTTTAGAATCATCAAAAGTCAAAAGTAGTCTTTTTTACTTTCCTGTCAAATCTAAAGTATAATATTTTAAAAACCATTATTTTTTAAAATGAAAACTATTATTTTTGAAAAATATTACTAAGATATCTTCTAAATTGAGAAAGTCAGTATCCGTACTTAGGAAAGTCAAAATTCAAAATTAAGATATCTTCATTAAATACATAGTTTGACTTATCCACGAATGCAACCGATTGCCATGGACTTGTGAAAGAAATTTGTGGTCTACAAGTATCCGTCATTCTCAGAAACAACGGCGACCGTTACCATGGCATTTTCGGGGAAGGACATAGGACGCTCAAGAGCAAATATATTTTTACCTTTCCTTAAAATAATTCAGGCTTTTATTCAATATTTTCCATCCTATTTCTTTATAAAATTAAAGAAATCAAAATAGTAAAAGCTTCCACTAATATGTTTTTATGATACCATAAGCTACCACCTCATAAACTCATGATTATATGAAAGTAATCACTCATTTAACGATGGTGTTCACATTAAACTTGCACGCAACTAAGGTAATGAAATTTTATAAAGTACATATTAAGAGTCCTTCCTAAGTCCAACCAGTTGCCATTGACTTGTGAAAGAAATTGGTGGTCCACAAATCTTCGTGATTTTCAAAAATAAAAGGGACCGTTACCATAGCATTGCTCTTTTTTCTTTAACCAAGAATGAAATCTCAACTTATCGAAATCTAACATAATCTATTTATCTTTCTTTTAAATTCAGGTACATGTTAAATTTGGTTGTTAATGATAACAATAGAAAAGCATACCACCGTTTGTCTGGAACAAGAAAGAAAAACAGTGGTCATTATGTACATGAGTTTGTAAAATAAAATATAAGATGGAAAATATTGAATGAGAAACTAAGTTATTTAGAGTGAGTTAAGTATATTTTTTTCTCCAGAATCATAAATTTTTCAAAATGTAATAGAGGCCAGCGACAAAGA
The DNA here is from genome assembly GCA_017140325.1 of Eucalyptus leucophloia subsp. euroa. Classification (NCBI taxonomy): domain Eukaryota; kingdom Viridiplantae; phylum Streptophyta; class Magnoliopsida; order Myrtales; family Myrtaceae; genus Eucalyptus; species Eucalyptus leucophloia. Next base: position 40,582,285 of record CM029478.1, read on the forward strand.
TGGCCTGCTTTGACATCCCTATGAGTCACTTCTTGCTCTTATCCTTCTTAGAGCTAATAGAGGCCATGGGCAACACCTTTAATCCCTCTAAATCTTTGGGGTTGGCCTTTGGTTCGTTATACTGGTACCTATCCAAGCTTCCATTGGGCATGTAGTCATACACCTACAACAACTTGCCTTTCAACACGGCAACAACTGAGAAGCGTCACAATGTTCCAGCGACGAAAATGGCCAGTACTCATGATCTAGGTTGCACCAACATGGACACGCGACACAACATGACATGACACACGGACACGTCATTTCTCAAAAAGTAGAGAATTCAAATACGTTCCGACACGTTATATATTAAATAAATATTTTAATATATAAATGCATAAATAACTAAATAATAATAAAAAGAGCCTATAATTAATCTATACTAAAAACATTAATCCTACATTTGTTAATATCATTCATGGTTTTAATTTGACAAATTCAATTATATTTCATTGTAATAATCCATAAAACTTGGAGGAAAAAATAAGTAATCCACGTTCCCCTATTCGTTTTAGCTTTTTTCTTTCATATATATATATTTAGACCCTAGAAGTATTGGAAATTTGTAAAAATTGAGATAGTTAGTATAAGCTGAGATAGCTAATATAAGCACCGAGAGGGGGGTGAATAGGTGTATAATAATTTCTCGTGATAAGTGAGCAATACGAAATAAACAATAGAAATGAAGTTCTCCTTTGGTTAACAAAAACGTATTATGATCAAAGTAAAGCAGAGAGTAGGGAAGAGAAAATTGAACACAAGATTTATAGTGGTTCGGCTTGTTCCAAGCCTACGTCCACTCTTCCGCACTAACAGCTCACCGGCTGGATTTCACTATGAACAAAAGAGATGTTACAGCAAAGCTCTCTCTTGATTCCACAGTGTAGATATTCTACCACATTTCCTCAAGGTTTCTCACGAATTTAGACTCTCTTTTGCGTACAAGATTTCGCTTAACAAATGAATTGACTAAGAACAATGAGCTTTAGACTTTGGAATTCTTCTATCGTGTACGCACTCGAACAACTAGAACGTCTTCTTTTTATACTCCTTTATGCCATCATACCCATTGGCACTTACCAAAGGAATTCCTCCAATCTACCCGTTAGACGGAATCAATTAGGAAGATCATTCGAGCTATTAAAGGAACATGTCGATAGCCCATCAATCCTGCTTGCCCATACAATTAGGATCTCGGTTTCCATAAGTAGAACCTTCCAAGTATACTTCGCCAATCATCGGATCCTTAATCTCCTAATCAATCATGATCAAATAAAGGATTCTGTTATGTCATATCCAGCCAAGAGATCTTCTCCAGTCGATAAGGTCACATCCTTAATGAAACACCCAGTTCTGGATAGCCTTTCTTCAACGGATTAGAAACTGTCAATGAGAATAGACTTTGAGTCTTGAGTCTGGCAGTCCGGAGGTCTTCAGACTTTAAATAGTAGAGTCTGCAAATCTTCAAACTAGACTGATGGAAACGTTTTGTCAGTTTCAAAACACTTCACGAAGATTTCTCCAACAATCTCCCCCTTTTTGATGGTGACAAAACTTTCCTGCAGATTTGGATAACTTTGACCTGCAAAACATTACTCAAGCAAATATGGATACTTTATAAAGATAAATGGCTTAATGATGACACTAGAATCTGCAACCACAGAAAATAGGTTAGTCTTTCATGTGAGTAAAGCCATTCATAAGATATCAATAGTACTTAATATAAGCAGTCAAACCTAAATCCCAAATTCAGTCAACATCCAAGCACAAAAGTTAAGTCAAACAAAACAAACATCAAAATAAATCAAAAGTTCAAGTTCAAAGTTTCAAATCTTGCACCTCTCCCCCTTTTTGTCAGCATAAAAAAGGTTGAGATGGAAAGAGAGAGGATTCAGGAATGCTTGGGAACACGAACAAGCTGGAAATCTCCCATTGACTGAACAATGCCTTCCAACTTTTTCAATTCTTCCTTCAGTTGAGCTACATCTTCACCCTTAGCATTTGCTTGAATCTGAAGAGCAAGGGCTTCGATCTGATCATTCAAAGAAACTGAAGAAGCTTGACCTGCATTCTGCAAATTCTGAACTTCGCATCCCAGAGCATATATCTGACCCCGCATTTCCAAGAGAATATCAAGAATTCTGCGAAATCTGCTAAATTATCAATCTGCGTACTGGCTTCTACACGATTAGATGGAGTAAAGGCAGACGATGGCAAATCAGCATAGTCACGCAGATTTGGCGATGAAACATCATATCCCTCCTCAGGAAATTGAGAGGCATAGATGTCCTCTGGATCTGCTGGAGAGCGACTGACTCCTTCACTGATAGCAGGATATGAGGACATTCCTCTTTTCTCACAGTCTCCCCCTGTTTCCATGCCTTCAGGTGAAGAAAAGTGTTCCTCATGCTCTCCTTCCTCTTGATCTCTTTTCTTCTCTGTATCTCTTTCTTCAACTTCTCTCTCCTCTATTTCTTTCTCCTCTACTTCTTTCTCTTCATCTTCTCTTTCTCTAGTCCTCTGTTTTGTGTCTTTCTCTTGTTGTTCCATTGATTCTGGAACAGAACGACTCAGGTTCCTTAATGCCATTGCAGAAATGGTGATGTCTTCCTCATCATCTTCATCTTCAACGATGAGAGCTCTTCTTTTCTTAGATGGAGCAACCATGGGCTCCTTCCCTTTTCTCTTTGCAGCCGAAGAGGTTTGATGAGTTTTGACAAGAGTTTTCTCCTTGAATTTCTTCAACGCCTTGTTGAGTTCCTTCAGACGCATTTTAGACACCATTTTCAGTCCCACCACCATTTGATCACAAGATCGGACACAGAGAATTCGTGGAGGCTGAACATTCAAATGTCTGAATAACTTTATCACAAAACCTGGATAAGGAAGTTGACCTTTGTCCTTCATCACTGCTCTATACATGTGGAACATAATAGTGTGAGGAAGAGAAAACTTTTTCCCAGCATTGATGGCATATATCAGCTTTGCCTCTGAGTTTGAAACATCAATCTTTAAAGTAGATTTTGGTCTGAGGCAATTAATGACAATCTTGTGAAGCAGAATGTTAAATGCACTCATCCTCGAGTAGGAAATCTTTTCCTCTGTCTTTCTATCCTTAACAAGTTCCAACGTAGCACGAGCAATAGAGACATTAATAGGTTGATATCTCCCTCTCTCAACCCCAATGACATCAGCCAACATATCTACATCCACCACATAGTCCTGATCTCGGACCCTAAAAGAGAATCTATTCGCATCCAAGAAACTAAGGTTCAAATAGAAATAAGCAGTGAGTTCAGCATAAGCTTCTATAAAGTCAGAACAGAACTGTTCAAGTTGAAGAATATTGAATTTTTCCCTCAAATTAATATTCACAGCATCAAGGAAATCAAAATCCACACTTCTAGGGTTTATCACCCCACGCTTCAACAACTTAGAGTAAATATGCTTTTGTTCCTTCGATCGAAACAAGTCGGTCCTTTTTCCCCGCCGCAACACCCATTCTTGGTTGAAACTGACTGTACAACTTATCATCATCATTTTCATCTGGCTGATTCAGCCCTCCAACACGCGGATCACTTGGGATATTAGCAAGGGTTTCTTCTGCCAACCCCGTAGGGGCAATTCCCAAACGCTCCATATTTCGTAAAATAAATGTACTCATTTCCATACCCTTTGTCCTTAAGAAACTTATCGATGTAGTTCAATGGAGTTCCACCTCTTTTCAAAGCACGATAAAGCTTGTAAATAAAAGAGGGCTTTTGAATTCTTACAGGATCTGCGCCTTCGATGATTTCTTCATTTTCTCGATGAGCAAAATCCTGTGGACTAGATGGAGGAGAATGACGCTGCTGAGAATGTTGTGGGCTCTGCTACTGACTGGGAGACTCTTCTTCCTCAATGAGATCAAAGTGCATAGGCCCCTCACGCATTTACGGTCCCTTGCTTGCAATCCTCGAAGACTTCCTTTGAGACAACATCTTTCACAGTCTTTGAAAGATTCCAAACTTGACTTTCCCAAGAAAGATGACAACTTTTTCGAAGATTAAACAAGAGAAGAAAATAGAAATGGAAGATCGGTGCTCTCTTAGGGTTTTTGGAGAGTAAAGCGAAGAAGAAACAACACTGTATAAACAGTCGAAGAGAGGCATACGGAACGTCATAAAAGAAAGTAAAAAGATGCCTTTTTAAAAAATAACTGCCTTTTTCGAGAAATTAGATAGTAGTCATTTCAAAAATAACTCCTTTTTCAAAAAGGAAACGTTGCAATAATCACGTCAATTAAAGATAGCAATAATCAAACACGGTTGATGATCGTACCTTTTCAAGATGAGATTCGAGAGATAAAATAAAATAACTTACGAAAGAAAAACTTGATCGTCTGAGACTAGGTATCTTTAGACTTTCAGTCATGAGTCTAAATTTCCTCAGACTTTAAGATTTTAAGTCTGGAACGAATAGCTTTAAATTGATTTTTCTCCAAAGGCTTTGTGAATATATCCGCCAGTTGATTCTTTGAGTCAACAAACTGAATCAAAACTTCTCCATTTTGAACATGATCTCTAATGAAGTAATGTCAAATCTCTATATGCTTTGCTCTTGAGTGAAGAATTGGATTTTTGGTGAAATTGATTGCGCTGGTGTTGTCACATTTAATCTCCGTGCATGAATCTTCAATTTCAAAGTCTCTTAGCTGTTGTTTTATCCACAGAATTTGTGAACAACAACTCCCAAGAGCTACATATTCTGCTTCTGCTGTAGAGAGAGCTACTGTACTTTGCTTTCTTGAAAACCAAGACACTGTCCTGCTTCCAAGTAGTTGACAAGTACCCAATGTGCTCTTTCTATCGACTCTGCAACCAGCTAGATCTGCATCTAAGTATCCAAGAAGAGTAAAGTCTCACTTTTTAGGATACCAAAGACTAAGACTTAAAGTTGAAGTAATGTATTTGATAATACACTTTGCAGCACTTAGATGAGATTCTTAGGGTCTGCTTAAAATCTAGTACAAATGCAAACACTAAACAAATATCAGGTCTAGAAGCAGTAAGATAAAGAAGTGAACTAATGATACTCCTGTATAACTTCTGGTCAACTCTCTTTCCTCCTTCATCTTTGTCTATCTTCAAAGAACTTGACATTGGTATGTCAGTCATTTTGCAATTTTCCAGTCCAAACTTTTTGACAAGATCATTAGCATATTTTTCTTGATGAATAAAAGTCCCTTCCTTCAATTGTTTCACTTGAAGTCCAAGAAAGAAGGTTAGTTCACCCATCATGCTCATTTCAAATCCATCCTACATAGACTTAGAGAATTTCTTGCACAAACTTTCATTAGAGGATCCAAAAATAATATCATCTACATATATTTGAACAAGCAGAAACCTTTTGTTTTCTTTTTTAATAAATAGAGTAGTGTCTACTTTACTTTTAACAAGGCCATTTTGAATTAAAAACTTACTCAGCCTGTCGTACCAAGCTCGAAGTGCTTGTTTTAGACCATATAAAGCCTTTTTGAGTCTGAATACTTAGTCAGGTTTCCTTGGGTCTTCAAACCCAGGTGGTTGTTCCACATAGACTTACTCATGGATAAATCCATTTAGGAAAGCACTTTTGACGTCCATTTGGAATAACCTGAAATTCTTATAACAAGCAAAAGCAAGTAATAATCTAATTGCTTCTAAACTTGCTACTGGTGCGTAAGTCTCGTCATAGTCTATCCCTTCTTCTTGCGTATATCCCTTGGCCACGAGTCTTGCTTTGTTTCTTATGACCTTTCCTTTCTCGTCTATCTTGTTCCTGAAAACCCATTTAGCACAAATAATAGATTTACCTTTTGGTTTAGGAGTCAACTCCCAGACATCATTAATACTGAATTGCCTGAGTTTTCTTACATAACTTTAATCCATCTTCCATCAGATAAAGCTTCTTCTATGCTTTTGGGTTCTATTTCAGAAATAAGAGCCATAGCACTAGACTCTTCGCGCCTTTTAGATCTTGTGCGAATTCCTTCATTAATGTCGCCAATAATAAGATCTTTGGGATGACTGGACTTATGCTTCTAATTGCTCATTAGTTTGTCAGGTTGATGATCACTTCCTTCGTTTGAATCTTCAACAATCATTTGTTGCTAGTCTTTTAAAATCTAAGATGCTTCCTGAGATTTAGACTTTGTAGAGTCTGGACCAGGTTCAGGTTCTTCAAGATGAGTCTGAATAGATTCATTTTGTATAGAATCTTGGAATTTGACATTCATTGATTCCTCCACAGATTGAGTCTTCTTGTTGTAGACTCTGTAGGCTTTGCTTGAGGTTGAATATCCAAGGAATAAGCCTTCATCTGACTTTTCTTCAAACTTGCCAACTCGATCATTTGTATTTTTCAATATAAAGTATTTGCATCCAAACACATAAAAATATGAAACAATAGGCTTCTTTTCTTTGAATAACTCATAGGGGGTTTTTTCCAGAATAGGCCTTAGAAAAACTCTATTAATGATATAACATGTTGTAGAAACTGCTTCAACCCAAAAACGTGAAAAGATGTTACTTTCAATCAAAAGAGTTTTAGCCATTTCTTGGAGCGACCTATTCTTTCTTTCCACAACTCCATTTTTGCTCTGGAGTATATAGAGAGGAGAATATATGCTGAAAACCAGATTCATCACAAAATTTTATAAAATTTTGATTTTCAAATTCACCTCCATGATCTGTTCTTATACTTGAAATAACATATCATTTTTCGTTTTGAACCTTTTTAGCAAATTTTTCAAAGTAAGAGAATGTTTCAAACTTACTTGCTAGGAAATATACCCAAGTAAATTATGAGTAGTCATCCACAATTACTAAGCAATATTTCTTACCTCCAATGCTTTGAGTTCTGGTTGGTCCAAAGAGATCCATATGCAGAAGCTGTAATACACGATTAGTGAAAACTTGATTTATTGGTTTAAAGGAATTTCTTACCTGCTTTCCCAATATGCATGGTGTACATAGATTAGACTTTTGGTATGATAGATTAGGTAAACCACGAACAAGCTTCTTTGCTGAAATTTTGGCTATCTGCTTCATATTGATGTGCCCAAGCTTTTTGTGCCATAAGTTCGCTTCATCTTGGATTGAGATTAGACATTGCGATTCATCTGGTTTCACATCCAAGAGGTAGATATTTCCATGTCTTCGACCCATGAATGACTGAGTAGAATCTTTACTGATTCCTGAACATATTCCCTCTTGAAAGTTGATTTTGAAACCGGTATCACACAGCTGACTGATACTGAGCAGATTGTAGTTGAGTCCTTCAACTAAGGAAACATTGCTGATTGTGAGGTTTTCAATCTTTACAATTCCAAATCCCACAATTCTTCCTTTGTTGTTTCCTCCAAATGAGACTTTTCCACCATTTACTTGAACGAGCTTTATAAAGCAATTTAAATCTCCTGTCACATGTCTTGAGCATCCACTATCCAAATACCATTTTACTTTTTTCTTGATAGTGACCTGCATTTAAAAAAGAGACTCAAACTTTTTTTGGTATCCATATTTTCTTGGGTCCATTAGTGTTAGTATGATATGCGATTTTTGCCCATACTTTCTTAACAGGTTTCCAAACCATAGGACATTCTTTTTCAAAATGATCTGCACTATTGCACTTTGAACATCTAAGAGCATTGCGACCTACTGGTTTTACAAAGATCTTTTTAAAATAATTTTTGTAAACATCTCTTATAGCTCTTTGCTTAATTCTTTCCTTCATTTTAGGGAAATCAATTAAAGGAATGGTTTCCGCAGTCATTCCCAAACCAGATTTATTGAAATAAGGTCTTTGAACAAAAAGAATTTTTTCTAGTTTCTCAGATCCTATAGAAAATCTTTTAGAAATATTTGAGATATCATTTTTCAAGAATGCATTTTCTTTTGAAAGATTGCCTTCATTTTCTTTCAAGTTAGAAACATTTTTGTCTAAAACTTTGACATTTTCTTTCAAAACATTTTCTTGTCGTTTTAGTGCAGAATTTTCTATTTTGAGTTCTGAAATCCTTTTAAGGGAAGTCTTAAGACTAAAACACAACTCATCAATGTATTTAGAAACTTTAATAGGGATTTTAAAGTTACTTACCTCAAATTCACTGTCTGAATCTGAGTCTGTCTCGGAGTTTGAATCTGAATCCGATTGTGCCATCAAACATATATTGGCATAATTATCATCACTTTCTTCACACTCTGTATCACTCCAGGTTTCTACTTTAAGAGCCTTTCGATACTTTTCATCTTTTCCTTTCTTCTTCCTCAGAAGAGGACAGTGGGGTCAGATGTGTCCCTTTTTCTTACATTCAAAGCAGACTACATCTTTGTTTGATTCATCATCCTCAACAAACTTAGTTTGTTGCTTTTGAAAACTCTGTTTCTTTGAATTGAATATTCTTCCTTTTCTGTTCAGCTTTCTGAATCTTCTTATCATGAGAGCAAGCTCCTCATCATCCATATCGTCTTCGAATCACGTAACATCGGAATCATCATTGGATTTTAATGCAATGGATTTCTTACCTTTAGGATCTTCGTCTTCATTGATTCGCTCCACTTCATAAGACTGAAGAGTCCCAACCAACTCATCGACAGATAGTGGCATAATTCTTTGTGTCTCTCTTATTGAGGTCTTTATGTGATTCCAATCCTTGGAGAGTCCACGCAGTAGCTTGTTTACCTTCATGGGATCAAAAATTGATTGACCTTGATTCAAGACCATTCATGATTTCTATAAAACGACTAAACATGTCAGTTATAGATTCTCTTGATTTCATTTTGAAGGCTTCGTATTGACCAAGGAGAATGTTGATTCTGGTCTCTTTCACTCGATCGGTTCTTTCATAAGTAATATGTAATCTATCCCAGACTTCTTTTGCTGTAACACAAGAAGATATTATGTTATATTCAGTAGGTGACAAAGCACAATATAAAGAATAAATTATCTCTTGGTTATCTCTTCCTAAGTCATTTCACTAGACTCAACAGTATCTTTTCCTCTCTCTGATACAGGTGCAACTTTAGGAGTGATTCCCTTTTCTACAACGTCCCATTCCAGAGGATCTTTTGATCTTAGAAACGCCTTCATCTTGTTTTTCCATATGTTGTAATTCTTTCCATCAAAGTAAGGCGGTCTGGTATTGCTTTGCCCTTCTACCAGCCCTGGAGCTAATATACTAGCCATGAATCTTTAACTCTGAAGTAAAACACTTCAAACAAAGTAAGTACACAGACTCTGATACCAATTGAGATAGCTAGTATAAGCACCTAGAGGAGGGATGAATAGGTGTATAATAATTTCTCGTGATAAGTGAGCAATACGAAATAAACAATAGAAAGGAAGTTCTCATTTGGTTAACAAAAACATATTATGATCAAAGTAACGTAGAGAGTAGGGAAGAGAAAATTGAACACAAGGTTTATAGTGGTTCGGCTTATTCCAAGCCTACGTCCACTCTTCCGCACTGACAGCCCACCGGCTGGATTTCACTATGAACAAAAGAAATGTTACAACAAAGCTCTCCCTTGATTCCACAATGTAGATATTGTACCACACTTCCTCAAGGTTTCTCACGAATATAGACTCTCTTTTGCGTACAAGATTTCGCTCAACAAATGAATTGACTAAGAACAATGAGCTTCAGACTTTGGAATTCTTCTATCGTGCACACACTTGAACAACTGGAACGTCTTCCTTTTATACTCCTTTATGCCATCATACCCGTTGGCACTTACCAAAGGAATTTCTCCAATCTACCCGTTGGACGAAATCAATTAGGAAGATCATTCGAGTTATTAAAGGAACATGTTGATAGCCCATCAATCCTACTCACCCATACAATCAAGATCTCAGTTTCCATAAGTAGAACCTTCCAAGTATACTTCGCCAATCATCGGACCATTAATCTCCGAATCAATCATGATCAAATAAAAGATTCCGTTATGTCATATCCATCTAATAAGGTCACATCCTTAATGAAACACCCAGTTCTGGATAGCCTTTTCTTCAACGGATTAGAAACTGTCAATGAGAATAGACTTTGAGTCTTGAGTCTGGCAGTCCGGAGGTCTTCAGACTTTAAATAGTAGAGTCTGCAAATCTTCAAACTAGACTGATGGAAACGTTTTGTCAGCTTCAAAACACTTCACGAAGATTTTTCCAACAAAAATAACCCCATCCGTGTCGTGGTCACATGTCGGAATTTCCGACTCACGTGTCAGAGGTAGTTGATCACATGTCGGAGTGTGTCAAAACGTGTCAAAGCGTATCGAACACATGTTGGAGTGTCGAACACGACACGAAGGATCCCAAAGAGTGTCCGTGCAACCTAGCTCATGATCTCAGCAATAAATTCTCTCATTCCTTGCCTCAATTCATGACAAATCCTCTTCATTGTAGTCTCAGTTCTTGAAGTGGGTAATACCCCTCTATACACCCTGTCAAATCCAACAGCTTGTCATAGCTCCTGGTCCACTGAATCCTTTTGTGGCAGCACCGATATTTTTGTACATGAACCTATGAGGATTGTAGTCATGCTCCAAGCCCAGAACCCCCCAAATTTTCCCTTTCATCTTATTAGATCAACCACAATTAAGATTAGCATTGACAAGACGGCAACATCAAATGCACTCCAGTAGTCAGCAGATAGGTTTTCCCCTCCTTTCTCACATGGGGTAGTCTAGCAAGCTGAGACAAAACCAGCCTCTGAGCTTGTCCATTTACATAAAACCTCCATCCAGGGATGTAATGAGAAGTTGCTAATGAGCTAGTTGAGGATGAGAACCCTATGTATGATGGGCAAAAGATCAATGCACGGTGATTAAAGGGGAGTCTTTGGTTTATCAACATTGATAGGTGCTAATTGTTGAATGGTAAAACAATTTTTCTCTTCTGTGTTCCATTCTTTTTACAAGAATATAACCACACATATATACACCGACGTAACCATCCTAAAATCTCCTACAAATCTGGAGATCTCCTATAAATCACTACAAATCAGGAGATCTCCTACAAATCAGAAGATACATACATACATACATACATACATACATACATACATACATACATACATATATATATATATATATGTCGCGACCTAAATTTCGGGTGAACCACCTAAAATTTGGCTAATAGATTATTAAGCCTAGACCTAACTCGAGCTCTCCCAAACCTATACCAATTCGTGACTTATGTTCAAATTCTTAACATACATATAGATTTTATCTATGAGTTGCCACTAATCTATTTTTGTTGGATTGATTAGAAACCCAAGTAAAGTAACGAGAGTTTTACTTTACTCCTACTAACTAGAGACTATAGGTACAAGAACTTGGTTACACTAGATTTCTCTAATGCCCTTTCGGTACCATTCTTTTATTTTCAAAAATGTTTTGCCAGTAGCTTAAATTGATTTTAAATCTATTTCCCTAACATGTGAGGTGATCATACGAGTGCGCAAACCACCAATTTAACGCCCAGATAAATAATGAATAAATTGCAAAAACTTACCTCAAAGCAACCAAAGCATCTGCAATGTTAAATTAGAACCCACATCAACAACTCTAGATATGATTTCTAATTAACACGCAATTTCTTTTTTGTTTTCACTTGATTAATGAAAATCATGCAATATGCAATGCAGTATTAACTAAATGACCTAATTCTAATGACATGCAATTTCTAATTAAACGAACCTAGCGACAATTGCTAAATGGCATGCATTTCATGAATTTAATTCTAAATGACATGTAATGACATTTTTCTTTTATTTTATTTTTAAAAAAATGCAATCTATCCTAGAGATTGAAACTAATTCATTCAAAGACTTTTTTTTTTATTTTTTATGAAATTTTGAAATGAGAAAAATGTGAAAATTATCTAGCTAAATTAAGATTCTATCCAACTGATATTAAAGATAAGGGCTAAACCCTAATTTAAACCAAGATATTATCTTAACTTAGCAATCTCTATCTAAGAGGCAATCTATCTAAATCAATTTGAACTTAAAATGAATCCTAATGTGCAAAGGATGCCCTAATTCTATATGACATATGCATGATAATTTTTGTTTTTTTGTTTTTGTTTAATCTCAAAAATTAAAAGAAATGTCAAATAATTAAACATGCAATTTAAGCTAATGAAACAAAAATCTAAAATCCGAGATTTATTTTTTTTATTTTTTATTTATTTCGAAAAATTCATGATAAACAGAATGTTTAACCTAAATATGCAAATAACCCTGAAGCATGCAATATTCTAACTCAAACATGTTTCTAGATATATAAAGCAATCAAGACCGTTCAAAATTATCAAAAAAAAATATCGCATATCATTCAGATCAAGGGATAATATTTCGCTAATAAACTCGATAAATTGATCTTAAGCCTTATAGGTCAAAATATCAATTTTATTCCCACTTGATTAATTATTTCATCTAAAATCTTATAGATGAAATAAAAAACCCTAGCGCGGTTGCGGGTTAGGTGATATATTGGGATTTCCAATTATGCATAGAGAAGTATTTCAAACAAAGAAAACAAGATATAAAAAGATAATAATAAAAAATAAAATAACATAAACTTGCCTAATAAAATAAAGCAAAAATACCTAATTCGATTTTTTCTCTTTTAATAATAATAATAATAATAATAATAATAATAATAATAATAATAATAATAATAATAATAATAATAATAATAATAAGGAATCTTGGCTGCTGGTTCGGGGGCTTCGGTGAGGGGAGTCGCCGGCGAGGGCACAGCGAGCATCGGCGGTGAGCAAGAGAGTGGTGAGTAAGCAAAGCGACGAGAGGTGCTAGGCAGCAAGGACCGGCAAAGGCAAGGCATCACAGGCAAAACTCAAGGGTCGGTGTTCGGATCTGGACCAGCTACTGTCGGGGACGCGGAGGTGGCTGAGGCTCGGCGTCGAGCTCCGATGGTGCCGCTGGGCGTTAGAGGGTAGCACGGCGACCTGCAAAGGGAACAGAGAACAGAAGCAACAACGGAATAGTCAGGTGTGGGTTGCTGGGAGGCACTCGTGCTATGACCAGCGGCAACAAATGGCAAAGGAGGCGTTGACTACTGATGACCAGAGAAGAGCTACACACGGGTAGCAAGCGGAGAGGGCGTCAAGCGCTAGTGCAGTGGCGGATGGCGCTCAGGCAGCAACGTTAGTGGCCGACTGTGGGCATCAGGCTCCAGGCACGGCAGTAGTGGTGGCGTGGTGCAGAGGCGCGGGCGTTAATAGCAATGCAATGGATGCGCAGGCAGAGGTGCAGTGTTGCTGGTTGCTGAGTCGTCGGGTGCTGTCTCACGTGCAAAGGCGCGACCGTGGAGTGAGGGGCGTAGCAGTGTCGGGCTCTGAGCGGTGGTGCTACAAGAGCAACAAAGGCGGCTCGTGGCATCGAGCGAAGGCGCAGCTACGGCGACGGCACTCGGAGGCTTGGCTGCTGGTGCCCCGGCGAGGAAATCAACAGCAAAGGGACCAGTCACCGCAACAGAGGACCTCCGAGGAAGATGAACAGGATCTTTTGGTTTCTTTTTCTTTTTTCTTTTTTTTTCTCTCTCTCTCTTTCTCTCTGCTCACATCCTCTTCTGCTGACTTTTCCTTTTCTCTGCAGTTTGTCAGGAAAAGAAACAAGAAAAAGCTCTCTTTTGACTGAAGATGGACGAGGGAGAAAGCCTTTTTCTCTCTTTTTTTTTTACTTTCTCCCGTACCCTTTTCACAAATTCTCTCCCAATTTTTTGCACCCCCCCTTTTTTCGAATTTTTCTAGTCCCTTTTATAGTGGTTCCCAGCACCATCTTCCATGGCAATTTTTGAGCTTTCTTTTTTCGTTGCCTCAATTTATGATATGGAAATTGGAGCAAAATCTTGCAATTGGTTTGATTTTTCCTCGAATGTTTTGATTCCTTCCATTTTATCAAACTCCTTGCTTTTTTATTCACCTGATCGAGAATTTACTTCCACATTTACTATGACTTGAATATTTGCCAAAGCAAAGATGGCTAATCAAAATTTCCTCATTCCATTCATAATCAAATCAAATCGATCCTCCCATTATTTTCCTTTTATTCCTTTTATTTGTTCTGATGCATTTTTTTAAGGATTAAAATTAACTCCTTTTTTATGCAAAAAATCCATGACTGGGTCACCAAAATTTAGGTGTCAACAGCTGCCTCTCTTTGAAGGTGAGCTCGTAGAGGTTACCTTCAAAGATAAGTTGAGACCTAAATTAGCCTACTTTTGCGAGAGAACTCTTCACCTTATCGTCTCATCTCAGCTTCAAGATCCTTCTCCTTCTTGGTAGAAGACCTTTTGTTAGATAGCTTAGTAAACCATCATTCTCTTATCCCCATCTCAATTTGTTCTCCCACGGGAACAAGTTGGTTGAAGTTTTCGACATATGTACTAGCCATCCGGTTATGAAACTCAAACGGAAGAGTCTTGACGAACAACTTCATCAACTCCTTGTCAGTAGGCTCAGGAGTGATTTGAGCTGCCAAATTTTGTCATCTCATGGCATACTCCTTAAATGATTCACTCATCTTCTTCTCCATTCTCTCAAGATCTTCTCGAGAATGTGCAAGGTCCATATTGAACTTATACTACTTGAGAAATGCGTCAGCCACTTCATTCCAAGTGTCGAGAAGATTGACATTCTTGCGTGAAATGATTGGATCATGAGGGGCTCATTTTTTACATACTGGGCCATACGTATGTGGTACATCTGCAAATGAGATTTTGAGCAAGAAGTACCATCGTACTTCTCGAACTCTGGCATCTTGAACTTGCTTGGCATCTTCACCTTCTCATAAACCGAGAGGTCGAATGGGAGTAAGCTCTCTGACTCCTGCAACTATTTCACTCTCTCTTCCAGTTTCGTAAATCGCTCATCCTGTTCTGTCTTAGGAATGCTGTCAGGCTTGGCCTTTCCAACGGAGACCAAGTCATCTTCCAACCCGGGCATGTCGTCATCACTCATTTTGGCTCTGTTTGCCTGCTTCGGGGCTACTATCTCGAGGAGAGCAAGGGCAGGATTTGGATTCACCCGGAGGGATTGAAGTTGAGCAGTTATAAGCTGCATAGAGGTGGCTAAATGTTAGAGCTAATCTTCCATGGTGGAAATACAATTGCACATTTCAGCTTGATTGGCCATTCTTGCTCTTAATCTTGTAATAATGGATGAACGTGAGGGATCCGTTATCACCTAATTCAAATGAATGAAAATATGTAAGCACGAGGCGTAAGTAGAGAGCCAATCCATGATCTAATCGATTTTTTCTTTTTCTTTTTTATTCATGAGAAATTAGTATGAACAAGGAATTTCCTAAAAGAGCTAGAAAATGGCACCCTAGCAAGACCAAATTTCCTAGACATGAATTGAAAACAAATTCTCTAAAGTTTTTGTTATTTTCCAAATGCTTCATTTCATGACAATTTCCTCATTTCATTTCTAATTGACAAATGAATTAAATCAATGCTTGACCTAAATTGTTATGGACAGACTAAAAACACGACAAAATAAATTGCATGGTATAAGGATAGAAGACTTACTTCACCAAGAAAAATCGACAGCAACCACACAGACAAGCATATGAAATGTGGGGTTTGATTTCTACTCTAGACAGGGTTAACAAAGTGGAGTTTAAAGGGTGGGATGAATAGTCGCAGCCTCGCGTACTAAGTCAAGTCCTCTTAACTCCAGCTCAATCAAGAATGATACCCCTAATGCGACGCATTCTTGCAGGCAAAGGTAAACATTTTTGACACCAAGAAAGAAACTTTCGGGATTGAGTTGGGCAACCTCTACTACACGGCCTCGCGGTCGAAGTCGTATCCAACTCAATACCATCTTAAGTATCCTAGTGCAGCCTAGGTCCGATGGCAGGTTGTGTGTGCAAGAGTGTAGTACAAAATGCAAAGCATACACAACAGTTTAAATCAAATAACACTTCAATAACATGAATTTAAAACATTCATCCCCAACTTCAACCTGTAAGACAAGGGTTAGCAAAGATTACTCCCCTTATATCTCCCCATCTGCAAGAACATTTAACACATTAAATGTTAGGGACATACCTAGGATCCTCGCTGCCAAACAAAAACATTTTAAAAAAAATTGGCCTAAATCCACTAAGAGTTTCAACTCAAGTCCCCAGTGGAGTCGCCAAGCTGTCACCACCTAAATTTCGAGTGAACCACCCAAAATTTGGCTAATAAATTATTAAGCTTAAAACTTAACTCGAGCTCTCCTAAATCCATACTAATTCGCAACTTATGTTCAAATTCTTAACATGCATATAGATTTTATCTAGGAGTCGCTACTAATCTTTTTTTGGTGGATTGATTAGAAACCCAAGTAAAGTAACGGGAATTTTACTTTACTCCTACAAACTAGAGACTATGGGTACAGAAACTTGGTTACACTAGATTTCTCTAATGCCCTTTCGGTACTATTCTTTTATTTTCAAAAATGTTTTGCAAGCAACTTAAATTGATTTTAAATATATTTTCTTAACATGTGAGGTGATCATATAGGTGCGCAAACCACCAATTTAACACCTAGATAAACAATGAATAAATTGCAAAAACTTACCTCAAAACAACCAAAGCATCTGCAATGTTAAATTAGAATCCACATCAACAACCCTAGATATGATTTCTAATTAACACACAATTTCTTTTTTGTTTTCACTTGATTAATGAAAATCATGCAATATGCAATTCAATATTAACTAAATGACATAATTCTAATGACATGCAATTTCTAAGTAAATGGACCTAGCAACAATCGCTAAATGGCATGCATTTCATGAATCTAATTCTAAATGACATGCAATGACATTTTTATTTTATTTTATTTTTTAAAAATGCAATCTATCCTGAAACTAATTCATTCAAAGACAATTTTTTTTGTATTTTTTATGAAATTTCGAAATTAGAAAAATGTGAAAATTATCTAGCTAAATTAAGATTCTATCCAACTTATATTAAGGATTAGGGCTAAACCCTAATTTAAACCAAGATATTATCTTAACTTAGCAATCTCTAACCTAAGATGCAATCTATTTAAATCAATTTGAACTTAAAATGAATCCTAATGTGCAAAGGATACCCTAATTCTACATGACATATGCATGATGATTTTTGTTTTTTTGTTTTTGTTTAATCTCAAAAATTAAAAAAAAAATGTCAAATAATTAAACATGCAATTTAAGCTAATGAAAGAAAAATCTAACATCCTATATTTATTTTTTATTTTTTATTTATTTCTAAAAATTCATGATAAATAGAATGTTTAACCTAAATATGCAAATAACCTTGAAGCATGCAATATTCTAACTTAAACATGTTTCTAGATATATAAGGCAATCAAGACCGTTCACATATCATTCAGATCAAGGGATAATATTTCGCTAATAAAATCGATAAATTAATCTTAAGCCTTAAAGATCAAAATATCAATTTTATTCCCACTTGATTAATTATTTCATCTAAAGTCTTATAGATGAAATAAAAAAAACCCTAGCGCGGTTGCAAGTCAGGTGATATATTGGGATTTCCTATCATGCATAGAAAAGTATTTCAAACAAAGAAAACAAGATATCAAAAGATAATAATAAAACATAAAATAACATAAACTTGCCTAATAAAATAAAGCAAAAATACCTAATTCGATTTTTTCTCTTTTTTTAAATTAAAAAAAAAAAAAGGAATCTTAGCCGCTGGTTCGGGGCTTCGGTGAGGGGAGTCATCGGCGAGGGCACAATGAGCACCGGCGGCGAGTGAGTGAGCGGTAAGCAGGCGAAGCGGCAAGGGGTGCTAGGCAATAGGGACCGGCAGAGGCAAGGCATCACGGGCAAAACTCGGGGGTCAGCGTTCGAATCTAGATTGGCTACCATCGGGGATGCGGAGGTGGCTGAGGCTCAGCATTGAGCTCCGGTAGTGCTACTGGGCATTAGAGGGTAGCACGGTGACCTGCAAAGGGAACAGAGAACAAAAGTAACAACGGAAGAGTCGAGCATGGGCTGCTGGGAGGCACTCGTGCTACGACTAGCGATGACAAACGGCAAAGGAGGCATTGACGACTAACGACCAGAGAAGACCTACACACGCGGCAGCATGCGAGAGAGGGTGTCAAGCGCTGGTGTAGTGGTGGATGGCGCTCAGGCGGTAGCGTCAGTGGCCGGCTGTGGGCGTTGGGCTCCAGGCGTGGCAGCAGTGGTGGCGCAGTGCAGAGGCACAGGTGTTGACAGCAATGCAGTGGATGTGCAGGCGGAGGCACAGCATTGCTGGTTGCTAAGTCGTCATGTGCTGTCTCGCGGGCATAGGTGCAACCGTGGAGTGAGGGGTGCAGCAGCGTCGGGCTCTGAGCGATGGTGCTACAAGAGCAGCAGAGGCGGCATCGGATTCGGTGCTCGCGGGGTCGAGCGAAGGCGCAGCAAAGGCGGCGTCGGATTCGAGTGCTCGTGGCGTCGAGCGAAGGCGTAGCTGCAGCAACGGCGCTCGGAGGCTTGGCTGCTGGTGCGCCGCGAGGAAATCGGTAGCAAAGGGACCAGTCACAACAATAGAGGACCTCCGAGGAAGATGAACAGGATCTTTTGGTTTTTTTTTCTTTTTTTCTTTTTTTTTCTCTCTCTCTTTCTCTCTACTCACGTCCTCTTCTGCTGA
Source organism: Eucalyptus leucophloia subsp. euroa (assembly GCA_017140325.1). NCBI lineage: Eukaryota > Viridiplantae > Streptophyta > Magnoliopsida > Myrtales > Myrtaceae > Eucalyptus > Eucalyptus leucophloia. Next base: position 40,601,019 of record CM029478.1, read on the forward strand.
CGTTTCCTTTTCTCTGCAGTTTGTCCGGAAAAGAAACAAGAAAAAGCTCTCTTTTGACTAAAGATGGACGAGGGAGAAAGCCTTTTTCTCTCTTTTTTTTATTTACTTTCTCCTGTACCCTTTTCACAAATTCTCTCCCAATTTTTTGCACCCCCCCTTTTTCAAATTTTTCTGGTCCCTTTTATAGTGGTTCCCAGCCCCATCTTTCATGGCATTTTTTGAGCTTTCTTTTTTGTTGCCTCAATTTATGGTTTGCAAATTGGAGCAAAATCTTGCAATTGGTTTGATTTTTCCTCGAATGTTTTGATTCCTTCCATTTTATCAAACTCCTTGCTTTTTCTATTCACCTGATCGAGAATTTGCTTCCAAATTTACTATGATTTGGATATTTGCCGAAGGTAAGATGGCTAATCAGAATTTCCTCATTCCATTCATAATAAAATCAAACTGATCCTCCCCTTATTTTCCTTTTATTCATTTTATTTGTTCTGATGCTTTTTTTTAAGGATTAAAATTAACCCCTTTTTTATGCAAAAAATACATGACTGGGTCACCCAAATTTAGGTGTCAACAATATATATATATATATATATATATATATATATATATATATATATATATAAAGACCTTAAATAGAAAAACTCTCCTATTGAGGCTCTAATTGACAGCTCATGTTAACACTCCCCCTCAAGCTGGTAAGAAAATATCTTTGATACCCAGCTTGACAAGTGAGCTATGGAAAGCTCGACTCGATACAGCCTTTGTAAGTATGCCTACCAACGATAAATGAAAAACTCACCACCTTATCATCCAAATTTTGCTTGATAAAATGCCTATCAACTTCAACATGTTTAGTGCGGTCATGTTGAACTAGGTTATGGGAAATCTGAATCGCGGCCCTATTATCACAAAACAATTGCATTTCTGACTTAGGTGGAAAATCAAGTTCTGTCAACAACTTCTTTAGCCACAAAAGCTCAGATAATCCTTTAGCCATCCCCCGAAACTCGGCTTCAACACTTGACAAAGCTACTACTTTTTGTTTCTTGCTCCTCCATGTAACCACGTTTCCTCCTACAAATGTGAAGTAGCCTGACGTCGATCTCCTATCCGAGGTATTGCCAACCCAATCAACATCCGTAAATCCTTCCACCTCATGGTGATTATTCTTTGCAAAGAAAAGTCCTTTCACTGGTGCTGACTTCAAGTAGCGTAAAATCCGAACTATAACATTCATATGATCTTCACTAGGAGCGTGCATAAATTGACTCAACTCCTACAGCATATGCAATGTCAGGCCGAGTGTGTGATAGATAAATTAATCTCCCTACCAACCTTTGATATCAGTCCTTATTGGTCGACACCTGGTTAGGGAAAACTCCAAGTTTATGATTCTATACTATAGGGGTATCAATAGGTTTGCAATCCTACATCCCCACCTTAGCCAACAAGTCCAACACATACTTTCGTTGAGATAAGAATATACCCTCCTTTGATCTGGCCACTTCAATACCCAAAAAATATTTCAGGCCCCCCAAGTTCTTCATCTCGAACTCATTTGCCAATTTCTTTCGAAGTTATGTGATCTCCTCAAGGTCGTCCCCTGTGATGATCATGTCATCTATGTATATAATCAATGTTGTCACTTTGTCTAGCTGCCATTTCAGGAACAATGTATGGTCCGAATTACTTTGAGTGTACCCATACCTTTTCATTGCAGAGCTAAAGTGACCAAAACAAGCCTGTGGTGATTGCTTTAATCTGTACAACGACCGCTCGAGTTTACATACCACTTCCGATTTATCAGCACACGCATATCCTGGAGGGATTTCCATGTAGATCTCTTCTTCCAAATCTCCATGTAAGAACGCATTCTTTACATCAAATTGATGTAAGGGCTAGTTTAAATTTGCTGCAAGTGATAAAAACACCTGCACAGTGTTCAGTTTTGCAACTGGAGAGAATGTTTCCCGGTAGTCCACGCTATAGGTTTGGGTATATCCCTTTGCTACCAAACGTGCCTTGTACCTCTCAACAAAACCATCTGCTTTATATTTGATGGTGAAGACCCATTTACATCCTACTGCCTTCTTTCCCTTTGATAACTCGACAAGTCTCCAAGTTTTATTTTTCTATAAAGCCTCCATCTCTTCTTGCATTGCTTAAACCCACTTGGGATCCCTCAATGCCTCTTATGCTCCACTAGGAACTCTACTTGCAGAGACATACGAGACAAATGCCTTTAAAGGTCCCGACAACTGCTTTGTCGAAACATAATTGGTGATCGAATACTTCAACCTTTGTTCTTCCACATCTGGTGAGTACCTATTAGGAGCCTTACCGCGATTATGTCTATCGAGAAATTTATAACAAACAACTACATCAGTATCAACAGACAAATTTGTGTGGTAGGAGAACTTACCCCAAGAGTATCCTCAGGAAAATTGTCAGGTACTAAAGAGGGGGTATTTTGAAGTGGAGGGAGCTGTTCTTGAGATTGCTTGTGTGTCTCTTGCACCAAATCAACCTGATGATCAGATTCTTTAGTGTACTGCTACTCATTTTCCGTTGTCCCACCATGATCCGTGACCACACCATTGCTGGCCAACACTGTCTGCTGCAGCATGTGAACCCGCTTGTCAACTTGCACCTTAGCTTGTGTGTTACCAGTCCTTGTGTCACCAAGTGTTGGCACTATGGGGTCATTTTTTTTAAATCAAAATCAATCGCAACCCCTGCCATCACACCACCTTCCCCCCAATTTGTCCTTTCACTAGAAGTCTCCCCCTAAAAGTTACAATTGGGTGTGGGAAAAAATAATTTGGACTCGACAAAGGTGACGTCCACTGTGATGTGGGTTTTCTTGGTAGTCGAATTGTAACAGTGGTATCCTTTCTGATGAGTGCCATAACCAATGAAAACACACTTCACCACACACGGATCGAGCTTTGTCCGTTGGTTCTTGTGGAGATGGACGTATGCCACACACCCAAACACTTTGGGAGGTAGTGTCATGATGGAAGGAAGAGGAACATAGGATGCAAGTGCTTGAAGTGGGGTCTAAAAGTTCAACACACGAGAGGGCATTCTATTCATCAAATATACCGCTGTAACCACGGCGGCATCCCAAAAACGAGATGGAACCTGACCACCTATGAGGAGTGCCTATGTTGTCTCAAGGATATGGTGGTTCTTCCTCTCAGCGATACCATTCTGTTGGGGTGTCCTAGTGCAAGACGTTTTGTGTATAAACCCGTGGTCCTGAAAGTAAGCTGCAAGATGCTGGTTAATATATTCCCCACTTTTGTCACTATGCAAGACTTGAATTTGAGTCCCAAACTGTGTTGCAATCATCCAATGAAACATACGAAATATTGTTGCCACTTCATCTTTATGCTTCATTAAATAAACCCAAGACATCCGGGTACAATCATCCACAAATGTTACAAACCAATGAATCCCAGATAAAGTAGTAAGCGGTGAAGCGCCCCACACGTCCGAATGAATCGAAGAAAACGGCTTGATGCTTTTATTAAAACTCAAAGGAAAAGAGACACGATGACTTTTTGCCAAAATACATGTCTCACATTGGAATTTAGTATCTGACAAATTATGAAACAAGTCTGGAAATAAATGTTTTAAATACCCAAAAGGTGGGTGTCCTAAACGACAATGCCATAACCAAATCACTTTCTCTTTATTAGTAGACGCGCTACTTGTGTGATGTGCTCACCTGCATGAAAGTCATCAACATAGTACAACCCCCTCCCTTTTAGTACCATGACCAATAATCTCCTTCGTGAGGATATCCTGAAATAAGCAAAAAGATGGATACATAAGAACACAACACTTCAAAGCATCAGTGAGTTGGCCAAGAGAGTAAACGGTTAGACAGAGAGGGCACTAATAAAGTGTGAGACAATGATAAAGAAGGTGTAAGATCAACATTGACAGCCCCAATGACAGGATAACTAGTGCCATTTGCATTATAGATACTCTGTCTCTTTGGAGTGGAGTAACATATAATATCGCTACAATTGGGTGTCATGTGATCCATTGCTCCAGAATCAACAATCCACCCATCCCCGCCACACTGAGAATTACTAACAAGTGCACACCAAGTGTTACCTTTAGGAGCCGCATCAGAAGTATTGGTAGCATCTACCTGTGGTACCAAGGAAAGGGGTGAGGTCCCGGTAGCCAATGATGCCTGCCCCCGGTCCTATAGCATTTTTTGTCTCTTTCTTGTTCTGCAACTCCTTCCACTAATCCGAATAACCGTGTAATTTAAAACGGGTATCTTTTGTATGTTTAGTATTACCATAATGAGTATAGCCTCCTGGATGTTGTGGTTAGGCCTTCGAACCTTTGTTAGTCCTCCCCCCACCAAGCGCAGTATTAGGAGGGACCATTTGGAGAGCTTTGGACTCATTGTTGGCCTCAAAAAAGTGTGAGATAACATTTCCACCACATGACACTAGGGCTGCCGCGATGCTAGATGGTTCAATTGAAGATAACATAATAGCTTGGCGTACATCCTCTCGCCTCACCTTGGCATACGCTTGCTCCACCGTCGGGAAGGGATACATCTGTAGAACATTAGCCCTAACTTTGTCAAGGCAGTCATTGAGCCCGTTAAGGAAAAGATATACATGGTCTTCTTGCACAAGAGCGTTGTAGTGCTCGATATCACGAGGACAAGTCATGGAATTAGGCTGTCGAAAATCAACCTCCCACCATAAACCCTGAAGATCATTATAATACTTTTCAATCAGGCAGCCTGCCTACTTCAGTCGAGACAAATGTCGCTTTAGATCATACACTTAGGAGACATCGGTGCCATCAAAGAACGTAGTAGCCACTGAATCCCATACTACCTTTGCTGTTGGGAGACAGATAAAATTCCCAATCAATGCCAGGCCCATGGAATTGATGAGCCATCCTTTAATTGTACTATCGTCAGTCTTCCACTTCCAAACATTAGGGTCGGTTGGAAGTGGGGGTGGAAAATCCCCATTGATATATCCCAATTTGTCATTCCCGGAGATGTACATCTCGACAACTTGGGACCAACGGCCATAATTACGGCCATCCAACTTGACTGCAATTGGTGGGACGGAGTTTTCAACATGAGAAGGTGAGGCCTGATGGTGAGTCAAGATTTGTATCAACTTGGACATCAAGGTTTCAAGGAGTGCATCAGTAGTGGAAGTCCCTCCCGGAGCCTAATGCGGGACTATAGCGCCTTCTGCTGGAGTCAGAGGAACTATCTCGACAATCGACAATTGACAATCGATTATTGGCTATAAAAGGTAACACAAAGAGCAAATCACCAAATGATGGACGATCGATAATCGAAAATCGACAATCGATAATTGAGAGTACTAATACTGATCAACAAAATCACTCACACAAGAGCAATTGCTAGCATAATTATATTTGTGAGATCTCTCAATTTCTCTCTTTTGTTCAGTGTGAGAATTGGTGGTATATCTGAGCTAGAGGCCTGACACTTGTGGGGCTAGATCTGAAGAACGTTAGAGCCTGTGAAGATATCAGACATTCTGCATCTGAAGAACGTCAGAACAAACATTTTGTATTATCGGAAGATGTCAGATGTTCGTGGTCAAGAATCCAAGAATGTCAAAATAAGTGTTACTAGAAGGCGTCAAATGTTCATGGTCAAAGTCTAAAGAAAGTCAGAACTACTGCTGTGAGGACATCAGACGTTCATGTTCAGAACCCAAAGAAACTTATGGATCAAATTTTGGAGCACGGTACAAGGTTAATATGATTAACCACTTTAGCTCTTCTATGCATTTTTGTTAAAATGCACGTAAATGCTATGGAAACACGTGTATAAGTGATTTTACTTCTGCTGCGATCAGACTTTTGGTCTTAGTTTACTTATGCATGTATGCTTATTTATTGAAACAGATACCAACAGATAACTCCTCTAACGCGAGATCCCCTTCCAAGTGCTATACTACTTGACGCATGCTTGGTCTCACAGTTGGCTGAGATTGGGAGCACAACAATTCGAGTTACAGCACTAGCTTTACATCCTTCATCATAGAGTCCCTCCCTAGATTCAAATCTCTTGCCTTCGGTATGTCACCCTTTTCCCAGCAAGAAGACAACCATTCCACCAATGTCACATCATCCTCCTCCTAAACCTCAATCGGTCTTCTTCCGCAAGCAACCTTCGGCAAAACGCACCGAACACCTAGACATATGTGCTTGTAGTGGCCCTGGTCGTTCGATTGTTCTCCAGGGCCATATACCCAAGAGTTCCCACCACATGGGTGGATTGAGGATCGATACCATGATAGTATTGTTTTGCAAGCCCAAAATCTCCTCACCTTCCATTTAGTTCTAAATCAAGCAAGACGTGCTTTGATAGCTCTGTGAATTACTACTTGTTCCCATCCTTCATTGAGATAAGAGAGGCCATATGCAACACCTTTGATCACTTTAAATCTTTGGCTCCAATTGAGGGTCACCTTTGGTTGGTTACAGAGGTACTTGTCTAGGCTTCCATTTGGCATATAGTATAGGCCAATAGCAACTTACCCTTCCAATGGCAGTAATCGAGAAGTGTTATTATGTCCTGATTGTTGAGAAAACTCCTATAAGGTTTTGAAGTTGACAAAAATTTCTTATTATTTTTCTTGTTCTTATTCTGAAGAATACTAGATTTATGTGCTATATTGTGGAATTTTGTCAAAGTCTATTTATTCTAGAAGTCTTTCCCACTCTAACAAGATCCAGACTAAAACCAAGTCCAAAACAAAGATATAATTAGACTCAAGATTATTGATATGTTGACAAGGATTCAGTACGAACGAGACTTATACTTAATATATGGCTTTCTGACAAAAAATCTCACTTACCTTTTATAAATATATTGATGGAATCAATCAGAAATGATGAAATCAATTTTGAAGTCAAGTTCCTTTTGGAGAAGCATCTACTTATGGAAACCTATATTCTAATTGTACAAATGACCAGAATCATTGGAATTTAATCTCAATCTTCAAATAGCTACAAGATTTCCTTTATCGATTTTGTCAAACGGATTGATTGGAAGAATTTCCTCTAAAGAATACCAACAGTTAAAAAGGCGTAGAGGAGTATTTAAGAAGGTCATTCAATCCATTTGCAGTGGTGCATGAAAATTGAATTCCAAAGTTTGAGACATTTCCAACCACTTGTTCTTCATCAACAACTCTTACAAATTGTCATGCCCCGATCCTCGGACACGCACCCATCCCTCATCTTGGTCGATTAAATAGTGACGTCCCAAGACGCATCGCCGACCCTTTCATTTTAATATGCATGCAGAAGCATATAAATAATCCATAGACAATAAAACAATGGGATAGAAAAGTATGACCAATTTTTCACAAAAAACCTTTTATAAACACATAGGTTTATACATGGAAGCCTACAAAAAAGAATCGGCTTTCAACAAAAGAGAAATATCCTAGGACTAACTAGTTGGACATGCTCGCCAATTCTCCGAGCTTCACCTTTTAACTTTGGGCCTCGGGTCCTCCACTGATGTCAACTAGGGACCTGAAAATGATTATACAATAACCAGTGAGACAATATCTCAGCAAGTTCAACCCTCCTAAGACTCGATTAGGAAGCTAATATGCCCTAAAAGCTGCCTAAGCACAACACAGGTCAAAGGACTTACCTTCGCCTCAATTCCTTCCTACAAGTCAGTATATATCAAATATATGGGAACCACGTCAATTCACCCAATTAGATCGAATAATCGATCAATCAACTTGATCGATTACATGTCATCATGACCCTTTTTTGGTCGGCTCATCTCATACTATCTATAAAGTCCACTCATATCAAGACTACTCACTGCTATGCTGATAAATAGATAGTATAGCTCACTTTTGAGATGATCGGGTATACTGCTCTTTACCAAGCTCCCATAAATAGCCCTTAGGCTGATACAGTATATCGACAATACTCAATCTAAGCTGATAAGGTATACTACTCTTGCTAAGCTACCATATCGCCCGTAGGCTAATATAGTATATCAACATATTCCATCAAAACTAATAAGTATACTGCTCTCTACTAAGTTGACATATTACCCATAGGTTGATATAGTATACTGGTATACTGCTCTCTACTAAGCTGACATATCGCCCGTAAGCCAATATAGTATACCATCCCAATCATACAACAAATTCCATCTTTTTATCATTTTCGATAAAATAACCGTATGTGGATACACGGTCGGCCTTAGCTAAATATAATAATTTTACCTTTTTAAACATCCCACCGATTTCAACAACCATGACATATATTTGGCGCTGTATACCGACACCCGGTAATTTTCCCATTAATTACCAAAATTTAATTAATTTAGGACTAAAATCCTAAATTTACAATTAAATCAATTCAGCACAAATTAAAGCTCAAATAAATAAACAGACTACACCACAATAACTAGCATAAAATTTCGGTCGTTGGCTATCCCAGCTTAATTTTCGAAAATTAATTAATTAATTAATTAATCACGGAAAATATTAAATAAATGCATTAAATCCCACTTAGGCCCGTGATCCGAAACGGACCCAAAAAAATTCCAAGATTCGTTCAACAGATAATAGCACAAGTCTACTCGCTAATGTCACTAACTAACTACCTAACATGCATCGACAAATAATTAAATTAACTAATCTAATTTAATCTATCCACCTAACCATGCTTAATTTAATGTAATCAACCCCTAAGCATTATTAACTAACTAAGTGAGGATTAGTGAGTTCAACTCACTCGTTTATCGAACCGCTTGATTCAAATCGACAGGAATGCGATAGGGACCGACTTCCTCCAAAGCGGGCCAAACTTTCAAGGTCCGGAACCACCTCAAAACAGGCCTGAAACACCGCTGGAAACCCACTAACAAACCCTCTATTTGCTGCTGCAAAAGAGAGGAAACAAGTTGGTTGGGGGCGGCAAGGCTCGAGAAAGGCTAAAAAGGACCAAACTGGGCCTTGACGGAGACTCACGGAGGTCGGAGGCGGGCCAAACAACTCCGGCACGGGCTGAGGGAGCTGCTAGGATGGTGTGAGGACATCGGGCTAGGCTGACGTACACAGAACAACACGCGCAGGCGAAATGGCGCGAGTTGGCTCGCGGCGAAGGGCGGCAGCGTGCAAGTGGCTCCGGCGGTGGCCTGGTTGCTTCTGATGGCTCCTTGCTTCTAGTAGTGGGCGAAAAACAAGGTGGAGGTGGAATGGTGATGGCCAGTTGGCTTGAGGAACAAGGAGAGGGGGACAAGGACCCTACCTTAGCCAATTCTTCTCATCCATGGTCTCCCTTGATCATCCTTAGCCACCAACATCCCTTGGCCCTCAATGAGCCACCAATGCTCATCCTAGGACTCTTGAAATGGTCCAAAACCATAAGGAAAATGGGGCATACGAATTTCCAAGATTCCTCCTTCAATAGGACTTAGTTTCATTCTTAACTCAATCTCATTTGGCCTCAACAATTTCTGTTATTAAGTCAATAATCAAATTAGTATTTTTCCTCACCAATTGAACTATCTTACATCCCAAATGCGCAATCAAAAACGGTCTCAGGCTTTTTCTAGACAAAAATGGCCCTAAGACGACTTTTTCCCAAAAAGTCTCGGGTTGCAGAAAAATCTTCTGAGATTGAGTAGATGTTCCTAGAATTTATTGTGACATGACAAAACCTTCAATTTCTGAAATCAGATTCAAATTCGCGGTTAATTTCATTCAAGCGTGTTTTTAGCATGACCTAAACTATCGGATAGTTTTCATAACTTTTTAGGGCAAATGACCCGTGGTCGATTTTTTTGAGCCATAATGAACCTCTTCGACACATTGGTGACTATCGGTTGTCGTGAAAATCTCGAGATTTCAAATACAGACACAAGGTACCAAAACGACAGAAAAATCAAACTAGTGCCGGTCAATGAGAATTTTGCAATATAGTGGGATCACCCACGTTTAACCCTTCATCTCAATCGAACCGACCTATCTCTAATCTCTAATTGATTTATATCTATGTCGTAATGATCTCAGCAGATGAGCACAGTCGAGCAGCCGATTCCTAGTCGAATTCTCAAGTCAATTTGCCTTAAAATCCTTAATGACTTCCATAGATAATCTAGTTATCTCACGAGTGATCAGCTCTGAAAATGGCACTATATGCACATCGATGAAATGCCCAATTAATTCAATTGAAAGCAAAAGTGGAAAATCTAGAATGTCACATAAATTTTATTCAAGAGAGAAAAACACAAGAAAAGTGACTTAGTGAGAGAAATCCTCCACTGAGTATTCATACTCAAATCATTGTATTTCTCCATTGATACCTTAGTGAATTTCAGCCAGAATATTGTCAACATGGAAGAGTGAACGTAGGCTTGATATCCCTACGAATCACCACTTGTTCCCATCCTTCATGGTGATAAGAGAGGTCATGAGCAACACCTTTGATCACTCTAAGTCTTTGGCTCCAATTAAGGGTCACCATTGGTTGGTTATAGAGGTACTTGTCTAGGCTTCCATTTGGCATGTAGTCATAAACCAACAGCAATTCACCCTTCCGATGGCAGTATCTGAGAAGCGTCACAATGTTCCGATGACAAAGCCGACCAATACTAATAATCTCAACAATGAACTATCTCATCCCTTGCCTCGATTCATGAGAAACTCTCTTCACTGCAATTTCAGTTTTTGAGGAGGGTATTACCCCTCTATAAACCCTACCAAATCCACCAGCTCCTAATAGCTCTTGATCCCTGAACCCCTTTGTGGCAACATAGAGATCTCTGTACTTGAACCGATGCAGACCATAGTCGCACTCCCAATCTTCCAAAACCTCTGCGAATTTTCTTCTTTTTCTAATTGCATAAGCCATAGCAAAGACCAGTATTGATAGAAAGAACAAGCATATGAAAGGCAGTCCAGTAGTGAGAAGAACAGACTTTTGCTTCTTTTTCTTATGGGGCAATCCGGGAAGTTGAGACAAATCAAGCCTATGAGCTTGTCCATTTACCAGAGAGCTCCATCCGAGGATATAATGAGAAGTTAAGAGCGCACCGGTTGAGGAAGAGAACCCAACGTACATGGTCTCCTTGAAGATCGGCGAGAGACTGAAGGACAGAGACAAAAGGGGAGTGTTCGGTCTGTCGACGTTGACCAGAGCTAATGTGACCCTGATTTGTTTCTGCACATCATAATCCACCCAAACTTGCATTGCTTTACCACTAATCAGACTCAAGTTTCTGAAGCCTAGAATGTCGTTTTCAGTGTATCCAGCAGGGGAAGATTTTATAGAGAGCAGCCCATTGACGTCGATCCCAACATGGTTGTCATCGATAATCGTGTCAAATTCCACCGCAAAAATGTGGTTTGAGGAATCGCCATTGTTTGTTTCATTGAAGAGACCAAAATAATAACCAGGCCGATCTCCAGGAAATTCTCTACGAGGAGCTATCACGAATGCGAACCCGGGACCAGCCAGAGCTGGATATTCCGCAATTATAGCAAAAACGAATGTGGTGGAGAATGACTGAACAGCACCATCGGATGAATTCTTGAACTTGATGGGGTTTGGGAAGAAGGCACGACTCTTGTTCTATTGGTTCACACTGGTTAACTTCAGGAGGCCATTGCCAGAGAGTGCAGCTAAACCATCGAGGCTCAGATTCGAAGAACGGAAACCATTGTACGTGAAATCGCCGGTTTCATGAGTCGGTGCCGTGTTTGCCAAGAGAGAAACCGCCAGAACAATCACGAATACCATGGCTAGAGGCTGAAGAAATTAGCTGAACACTCTACTCTAATGAGATCATTCGAAGTTGCTCTAATGGTCCAAACGATTTGCACAGCATTGAATTGAAGAATCTCGTGCAATTTCAATTATTTAGTGTCCCAACTTGTGCACCCCTAACAACAACTGATTGGTCCGTGTCACACCCCAAATCCTATAGGGATGTAGATGAAACAGCCAATCTTCCACTCAAAGGACGCAGTCTCAAACCATCAAAATTCAAGCCCCCCAAAGTAACCCTCTCACTCTAACGGCCACCGACTGAAGGACCTGAAAAAATTGAAAAAGAGAGGGATGAGCAATCACAAACTCAGTGAGTAGTAGATATCTTCTAAGTATATCGAGGAGCCACTATGCATATATGTAAGTAAAAAGCATAACCAATAACTCATAATCTAACTCATTAATATACATATCAAATTAAGTACGAGTAGTTCATTTCAACAAAACTTTATACAAGTCAGAAATATATATTTAAATCCATTATCATGATTCAAATATCAATGGTCAAGTCCATTGATTAATCTCTATAAAAAATTACGTCAATAGTCAATTCATTGATCCATTTCATATCACAACTCACATCGATGATAATGTCAATGGTCCATCCATTGACCAATCTTTTGTTTAATAACAAATTATGGTCATGACAAAATGCCTTATGACAAAGCAACTCAGATTTCCTCTCTTGGCAAGATCTCCACATATAAAACCAATGGCTCACCCTTGAAGAATATCCTAAACCCGATGTGCATACCTACAGTCCCTCCATAGGCTCACAGCGATATTGAGTACTAAACTCACATCTTCAAATATCGAAAAATTCAATCCATAATCAATCTCATAATCCACAATGCATTTCATAAATCAATCATGTAATTTTTCGTAATTTAGTCCATTAAATAAAATATACTTTACAAGACATTTCTCATAATATTTCAAAATTTATTTCATAAACCCTCGACATTTCAAAAAACATAGACTCATTGCATAAACCAATTTGTAACCCATTACACACACACAGACACATCTTCTCGCAACATTTTTCTTAAAACCATTCTCAAACCATTTTAGAGTTTCTTTCACAAACCATATTCACGATGAAATATCTTTCATAAAATCTTTTTCAAATCATTCACCAATACAAAAATATAATGATTGCCCAATCCAAACTTTTATGCAATAAATATGTTCTTTCATTACTTATAACTTCTTAAATCTCTACCATTTTCAATATATAAGTTCACAAATTCATATAGGATATTATACAACTCACCTGGATTTGTTTAATAACACAGCTCACTTGATCCAACAAACTCGCATTCCTATCATATAAGTGAGAAATAATATCAAAACCAAGTAAAATGCTATCTTAACTATACTCGGTTAAACTAAGCTTAAATGCTAACAAAATAATGCTCACGAATCAACAGATCTCTCACCTAAAGCGATTATTCAAATCTAAACTCAACGCGAACTTGGCCTTGGAGCCCTAAAATCTTGCTCCAACAAAACCGTTGTACTGAAACAACTTCTGTCAAAACTCATAGCTCTACAATGCCATGATCTAGCATTCCCACAAAAGCCCAAAGTTTTTACAACCCAAAAATTGGACTTGTGGCTCAATTTGCACATAACTTCAAATTTTGGCCCTATTTCCAAAAAATGCCTCAATTGAATGAAGAAACACGAGCACTTATTAAGTGTTGTGTTGGGCTACATAGGATCGACTTCCAAAGTTGTGCACATGAGAAACCCTTCTTTCTTTTTTCTCTTCCCTTTCTGTCTTCTTCTCTTTCTCTCTCTTCCCTGAACCACTTCTGTCCCCCTATAAAATGGTGAGCGTTCACAGCCCACATCTTTTTCTCTTTTCTTTTGATTTTCAACCATTTTTTATTTATTTTAAAATCAAGAGAGACCCACCACTTCTTTCACCTAGTAAAAAAGAAGTCCAATTATTACAATGCGAGTTTTGTGATTCTTCTGTCCTGTCCTGTCGTGTGATTAACTGATTGCTCTGAGTCTTGTCACCAACTTAAAATTCTTCCGTAATTAGCCCGTCTCTGTCCGCCACTTACGACAGTCCAACGAATGGCCGAAGGATGCGTTTGGTTCGGCATTTGGAAAGCTCATTTGAAGAATGCAAAGCAATTTAGCCTAAAGAGCTTTAGAGGAAATGCAAAAACTGTTTGGTAAATTCTGCTTTGAAATGTAACTTTGAGAGAAATGTTGTTTGGTAGAAAACACATTTGCAAAGCCCCTTTGATGATTAATTTAAATATTTTAATTTTTATTTGTTTAAAATTAAAAAAATAATATTTGCGACTTTTTTAATTTATATTTAACAACAATGTTAAAGATGTTGCGTAAATAATTTTATTAAAATTCAAATTTCTATTTTTGCTAAAAAACATCAAATGAAAAAAATTTACATGCTCTCTTTCTCAATTACAAGAATAATACTTTCATTACAATAAAAACATGATAACATATGCTTTGAGGAAAGAAGCTCATTATCCTTAAAAATTACAAATATCCTTAATTATTTCCTAAATTCATAGAACCAACAAGGTCTCTTACTATCTCTCTTTCCAACATTCACATTAACTACAATTTCCAGGGTGGTCGTAAAGAACATGTGGTGGTACCTCAGATCTTTAAATTCACCAGCTAACTGCTCTCATAACAACAAATTTCCTAGAGGGGCCAAAAAAGGGGGAAGTAAACGACTTGATCTTCATATGAGGGTGGTGGCTCAGTGTCATAACTCCAATAGGCACAGCCAAGATAATGAACTTAAAGGCCTTTCCCCCTTCTTTCCTCTTGGCCCTCTCCAGATGTTTAGGCAATTTTGTGATATCAAAGTCCTCTAATGGTAGTGCCAGAAATTGCCTTGGTAGTTTTCTTTTGGGTCATAAGTACCCTGGTAGTTGAACAGCCTTTTCTTGCAAAGATTTCAACAGGTATGAAAGGGCAGGTTATGGAGAAAAATTTAGTTAAGACCAAAACTACAAAATTCAGAAGAAAATGAATTAAGCGCCTAACAGAGCAAACGTAGAGCCCATTCTTTAACACGGCTCACAATGATGAGTGAATGATACCTTTAATTAGGCACCTTCTGTACGTCACTTGCTAAAACGCTCAACCCCGATTCTAAAATGCAGAAAATTTCGAACATCGATCAAAACCAGATTTATGAGTTAGGATATCATCAAAGAAAATAATCTAATAATTTAACAATGCCCTCCACAATACTGAGCTACAACATTGTCAGCTGTTCAAAGAATCTTCCCTTCAAAGGTTTTATTACATTAACTAGCTGATACACAAACACACAGCTAAATACATAACACAGGCAATAAAAGCCTGAACTGAGAAAAATATGCCCCAGTGCTTGATCCACCATGACGCCTCTTGAGGGAACAAACAAAATCTCAAAGGAAACAGAGAAATGGTCATAAAAGTAGCCAATCTCACAGAGCCTCATACCTAAATGCTAGAAGTAGGGCAGACTCCTCATACGATGATGGGCAACAATCAAGCAATGCAGCTTTATCAATCGGACGATCAAAATCAACAGACTTCGCTTGAAGCCTGCTATAGATTCACCTTATATCCTGAATGGCAAACTCCCAGAGCTAGCCTTATCAAGTTTTGTCTTCTTCATATTTATTTTCTCCGATGCGATTTTCTGGAAATAATTTGGGCCACCAAAATCAATCTTAGCTTGCCTCACCTTTTTCCTCTTTCCCCGATCATATTCTTCATCCCTGCAATATGAACATATAATATTGTAAATTTTAAGAGATAAGTGCTTAAAAATAAAAACATCAAGTGCTACCTATCAATGTTAGAGAAACAGATCACTACCAACTATGTAAGCCAACATAGTACATGATATACCGCTCTTTTGTTGCCTTTCCCCTAACTATCCAAAGAAACGCCCATGCTCATCTTTTCCTATTTAACTGTTTATCTTGTTCTTACCCTCATATATCAACAGGCTTTAATCGTCAAAGTATTAACAAGAAATGGGATTTCCTAATCAACCCACAATTACATTCACAATAGGTAAGATACCTAAAAATGAATCATATTATTCATGTCTACAAGCATCAACTACAATACCGTCAAAAAAAGTCTATTGATTAGAAAAGGAGAGAACCGAGATGCAAATCTTTCATGATTTTCCATGTCAACGCTAACCCTCAACCATCAAACAATACAATACATTTACCTATTCAGCCTCCTTCACCAATGATATCTTTGATTGAAGTTCATAACAGCTAGTATATGATTCTGCAGAAGTATGACTAACAATACTTCAACTTCAGCTTACCATTCGTCTAGCACATAACCAATGTTGGTGTTCTCTGCACCATTTGATTCCGCTGTTGGAGAGGGAGAAAACTCTATCCCGTCCCAATGCGCAACTGCAATCAAAAGGAAAGAAAAGGTAAATGGAGAGCACCAATTCAACAGATTATTACACAAAAAGAAGCCCACTTTATCGTCCTCATATCACAAGACTGAAGGGGTTCAGGAACCCAAAACAGAAAAGTAGGAGAAAACGAAAGCTTTCTTGATTAGTGCAGAGAAATTGATCAGCCCACATTGTCCTCACACATCACAAGACCGAAGGGGTTGAGAAACCCAAAACAGAAAAGCATGAGAAAGCAAAAGGATTCTTGATTAGTGCAGAGAAATCGATTGACTAGCACAGAAACATTCAGACATCAAACAGGTAACTGTACTGGAGAGAAGAGAGTTCAAACGCCGAGCAAGCTCTCAAGGAGACTCCTCAGCTCCTTCCCATGAAACCCAACGTTGAAGAGCCAATATGACCCAACACCCAAAAAAAAGAAGAGCAACGAAGAGAAAGAGTAAAGCTTGCCGCACAAGGAGAAAAGCGAAAAAGAGCTCACCAAAGCCACAAAAGATTCCAATCCAAGAGCACAGTCGAGCAGCGAAAAGCGTAGTCAAGCAGCGAAGAGCGCAGTCGAGCTCGTAGTCTTCACGAGGAAGAGAGTGATGGGGAAGGGCGCAGTCAAGCTCGCAGTCGTCACGAGGGAGAGAGCGATCGGGAAGGGTGGGGAAGGGTGCAGTCGAGCAGCGAAGAGCACAATCGAGCTCGCAGTCGTCACGAGGGGTAGAGCGATGGGAAGGGTGCAAAGCGATGGGGAATGGTGAAGAGAGAACGCCATCGAGGGTTTTAGTTTTACAAACGGGTAAAATTGGTTTTTCAGTAAAGTTTTGAGAGTAAAATAGGTAAATTACTAATTTTCATTAAATGAGCACTCAGCATTCCGAAAATGCTGAAAGCTCAAGGCTGGTTTCCACTTGCCTCGAACTTTCAGCATTTCCAAGGGTCGACTTTCACTTGAAAGCCTCTCGAAGGAGGTTGCCAAACACCCCAATTTGGAGTGAAAGAGCTTTGGGGCTTGAAGGGGCTTTCTAAATGCCCATCCAAATGCACCCGAAGTATACCAAGTCGTTTGTCAACGTGAGCCAATGATGTTTCGTCATGTTCGGTGGGTCATCGACGAGTCCCATGGCGTAGGATGCGAAACTCTGGTCGAGGAAGCATCACACCAAGATGAGAATTGAGAAAAGGATAATCCCCCCCCCCTTGGGGCAAATTTCTGCAGCGTGCTCGATATCATGTGTGACTCTTCTACGGTAAGATGAGAATGTTAGAACATGGAGCAGGAAAGCCTGATAATTCTATCTCTATGATTAGCTATATCGGTCGCCGGCCCCACACTTATTATACATAACAAAAAAAAAGTCTAGAGCTTTAAACTTTCTCGATTTTACTCGAGAATCGAACTAGATAGTCAAAAAAAAGGTCTGAAAACCGGTTCCTATTAGAACCAATTTGAGAATAGGTTCCAAATTTCTGGAACTAGTTAAAATCGGTCTAAGAACAGGTTCCGAGTGAATATTCACCTAGGAACGAGCAAATTGCCATGTTTTGGAACCGATTTCGAAACCGATTTTATAAGCTACAAAGCCCAAAGCATAAATTCTTTTTCCCCTAAATTTTAACATCAACACTCTTTTTTCCTTTCTCCTTCTTCGAAACTCTTCTCCAATCTTTCCTCTTCCTCTAAATTTTTATGGTTGAATAAGGAATGGAGTTTTATAATCTATGTTTTATTTACGTGTTTGAACCTTTTTTTTTTTTTTTTGTTTATAATTGCACGTAGGGGTGAGCACGGTTCCCAGGTAAAACCAGGAATCGGAGAACCAAACCAAGGGTTTTTGGTTCAGTTCCAGGTTATGGGAAGACAAGTCCTAGTTCTCGGTTCCATTTTTTTGGGAACCGGCAATTCCAGTTCCTGCTGGAACCCGAACCGGAACCCTAAGTAATAAGCATAAAAACACTATTTTTTTTCTTTCAACTTCAGCCTTCTTCACTTTCCCTTTTCTTTACATTTCCTCTCAACAACTCTCCATGCCCTCGACAACCCCACGCTACTTGCCGCCCTCCATG
The DNA here is from genome assembly GCA_017140325.1 of Eucalyptus leucophloia subsp. euroa. Lineage (NCBI taxonomy): Eukaryota > Viridiplantae > Streptophyta > Magnoliopsida > Myrtales > Myrtaceae > Eucalyptus > Eucalyptus leucophloia. The sequence continues at coordinate 40,619,359 of CM029478.1, forward strand.
TCCTCCCTACTCGCTACCCTCGAAGCTACCTTCACGACCCACAACGTCGCCATCGACACTGCCGCTGCTCTGTTTGATGACGCTGAAGACTCTCGCCGTCACGTGTGCGGCCTCCCAATGATGATCTGCTATCGGGCTACCACTGCGACGCTTTTGTTGTTCCACCGTCGCTATTTTTCTGTCGACGACGTGGCTGCTGTGCAGACTTCAACAATGAACAGCTCGCTGCATCTCAGCCTCTCAAGTCAAGCTCGCTCAACTCAGCCACTGATTTGAACCAAGTTCAGTTCATCTGAATCTCTCTCTCTCTCTCTCTCTCTCTCTCTCTCTCTCTCTCTCTCTCTCTCTCTCTCTCGCCGTCTCCAATTTTGCAAAAAGTCGCCACTGAAGAAGTGAATCGAAGGATGGTCTCTCTCTAGGAGCAGAAGGCGTCATCCATCCTAAACCTAGGTTCGTTTGCTCTATCATCTTCAATCCTCTCTGTGCTCGTATCTCTTCAATTGATTGAGGTTGGTGGTGGTGGTGGTGATGGTGATGGTGATGGTTCAGAGAGAGTGAAGAAGTGGAGAGACGCACTTTGCCAAGCGGCTAATTTCTCCGGATGGCATCTAGGCAACGAGTAATTGTCTAATCACTCTTAGCTAAGTGACTGGAGGAGAAAGAAAATGAGGTTTTAGGCTTAAAATTGGGTTTTTTTCTTGTTGTGACAAATTATATCATGTGATGGGGTGTGCATGTCCTCACTCAAAAGCACCAATTAGTGGATGTCACTTAGCAGGCACCTACTAATTCGAGCCTTAAATAGAAATTTTTTGCAATGGATGTGAGCTTTGACACACAATAGGTATTATATACTAACGATTACATGATTTATCAATGTAGGCTTTTTTGCATGTTAATTGTGAGTTGGTATGGATGGGCTATTGGAGTTTGGAAGGAAGGCTCTATTTTATGTGAGGATTCTCTCTGGATATGAAGAGCGTAGGATCAGATCTTTTAGAATGTAGCTCAAGAAGTGCCTTCAACAGGTTCTTTGCCTCTTTGTTACTATTGATTATCTACTTGCTCCTAATTCAACTTAAGAAGTTATTTGATTTTAGTTTCCTGAAAATAAACCTTGAAAAATATCTCTTTTAGATTTTATTATTAGTATTGGAGAAAGACGTTAGTTGTTCCAATCATAATGAAGACCAATATCTGCATATAATATCAATGGATATTTGATTCATTTGTAGAATGAAACTATCCTTTGCTATTGAAAAAAAAAAGAACCTGTAAGAACCTGGAACCAACCTCGAAACCTATAACAGGGTAGGTTCCAGGTTCCAAATTTTGACGGGTAGGTTCCAGGTTCCAAAAACTAAGGAACCTGTACCCGATGGTAGGTTCTAGGTTCCAGATTTTGACGGGTAGGTTTCAGGTTCCAAAAAATGAAAAACCTGTACTCGAGGGTAGGTTCAAGGTTCTAGATTTTGACGGGCAGGTTCCAGGTTCCAAAAAATAAGGAACCTGTACACGAGGGCAAGTTCCAAGTTCCACTTGGAACCTATAAGGAACCTGGAACCACTCACCCCTAATTGCCCGTGTCTATATGTTCATCTTATGAATTGTTGTTTTTGGCAAATAAGGATTTTTATGGCTCATCTTTTACTTTGAATTGTTTTGTTGCTCATAACCTCATATGGTTTTGCTATAAAAGATGAACCAAAAAAAGGAAAAAAAAAAAAAAAGGTTCTCTAGTAAATCCTAGAAACATACTAGAAAGACAGGGTAGGCTCCAAAATTAGTTCTACATAAATAGGATAAGTTACAGGGTCTAAAAATTAGGAATAGACCAAGACCAAAATTGACATCCCTATCAGATCTCCATATCCAATCATGAGTGCATCCATCTATGAATTGACCATTAACGGGCTTGCATCCATCTACCAATTCACAGCTCACAGGCTTGCACATCAGACATTATTATTTAAGTGCAATAGAACTATACAATGACCAATATGATCATGCCATAACTTTTCGATTAAACTATTAGAAAGGGGGAAAAGACTATTCAATCAGTCTTAGGCTTATTGCATGGATGTCAATTCAACCTCAATCTGTTTCATTTCGCTAATTTAGTCTTAAATATTTCTACGCAGGTCCAATATAGCCCTGCTAACCTATCTTTGCCTGAAAATCACTAGCATAATTGCCACATCAACAATTTTTTACGGAAGTTGGCAGAAAGGACTGTATAAAAATTTCACGCAAAGGCTTATAATTAAATTGATATGACAGAATTTGCATCTTATAATAAGTTTATGACTAATTAGATAATTTCCCCCAAAAAACCACTCAATTTTCATGTCTAGTTAGTTGGCTCAGTAACAAAGTGTATAGAATACGAAAGGACAAGCCAATCAAATGTTTGATTGTTGAGCTTACAGTGATTTTTTAACATAATGCGATCCTCAAACTGATAATTTAAGCAATCAAGTTCTTGAACTTAATAGATTTTTCCAATCGGATCCCACTTTCATTTCCCAACTCTGGCAGATTGAAGTCGACTGCGCAGGCAAAAATTTGATGCGGAAAATTATCGATTGTATTGAAAAATGAAAAACCATTGAAATTTTATTTAGTTGAATTAGGCACTACTATATTTGGTCAACATTAAATTGATTGCCCCTGGGGGCACCAGCTTTTTTCTTCTTTTTATACCTATCGAATTGGAAAATTACCAAAAAAGTTCTGAACCTATTACAGTTGTGCCAATTTAGTCCTAAACTTATTTTTTGGCCAATTGAGTCATAAATGTTTTCTAATTGTGCAAATTCAGATCGTTTGGCTAAAATTAGCCAGTTAGCCTTGACGTGGATGTCAGTCGAGCTGATGCTAACACGGATAATTTTTTAATAATATTTTTTTAAAAAATTATTATTAATTTTTTTAATTTTTCGTTTCTTTTTTCTTTTTTTTTCTTTCTTTCTCCTCCTTCCTCCTTCTAGTGACAACGAGGCCCAGCTAACCATTGGCTGGTGACCAAAAGGAAGAAAGAGGAAGGAGGAGAAAAGAAAAAAAAAAAAGAAAAATAATAATAATAATAATAATAATAATAATAATAATAATAATAATAATAATTCGAAAAAAATTATTATTAAAAAATTATTCACGTCAACACCAATTTGACCAATTTTAGTAGAATGAAACAATTGGCACAATTACAAAATGTTTAGGACTCAATTGACCAAAAAAAAAGTTTATGAATGAATTTGTACGATTAAAATGGATTTACAATTATTTGGGTAATTCTTCCCATATCAAACCGTTGATGCGGAAAAGTAAAAAAAAAAAAAAAAAGAAAAGAAAAATGTTGACGGGCAATGACGGACACATCAGTTTCGATTTGCTGAAATTGGCGACCAGAAGACCTAGTTGGGAAAAATATTACGAATTCGAGGATTCGATTGTGAAAAATTACGAATGTGAGGGCCAGATTGAAGAATCGGCGTATATTCAAGGACTGATCGTCCCCACTTTCCATTAGATAGGGAGAGTGTGGGAGAAAACAAGCGACCAAACATACCAGAAGTTCTTGGAGGACCCCAGAGAGAGAAAAACGGTCGCCTCTTTCACCATTCACTCATTTTCTTCTCTTGTTCCCACGACCAGAGATTCGAAAATCTTCCATGGAGGCCGCCACCATCACCAGTTCCTCGTCTTCCACAGTCCGAACCAACCCTCCAGAAAGCCCCTCTCTCTCAGGGTCCGAGTTGCCAAGCTTCCCTCCGGGGTAATTATCAACTCTCTCTCTCTCTCTCTCTCTCTCTCTCTCTATCTCTCTCTCTCTCTCTATATATATAGAATTTCAGCTCATGTTGGATTACTGGAAGCGCAGGTGGAAGTGCCGAAAGTAGAGCCCAAGTTCCAGGCTCCATTTCTTGGATTCACAAGAACTGCCGAGGTTTGGAACTCCAGAGCTTGCATGATTGGCCTCATCGGGACTTTTATTGTCGAACTGGTCAGCCTCTCTCCTTTTCTTTTAGCTTACTTTCTCGCTCCCTTTCATTTCAAGGACGTTCTGTTATTATGGTTGCTAAATATAGTGATGCTTAGATATGAGAGAATGAGCAAGTTTTTTGGAGAGCACTCGCCTTAGCATGGAATTCTATAAAATAACCTGACTAACCATAAGTGGCATTAAGTTAATGGAGCCACCCAAACACCCGACAAGATTCCATGATGTTACTTTGAGTATTAATTTAATATCTGGTCTTAATTTCTCTGGCATTATTCTAGCAAAACCTTGCATCAATTTTTGCACACCTGATGATGTTTTTTTGTTGATTTTGGTCAGATAATAAACAAGGGGATTCTTCAGGTGATTGGAGTGGACGTGGGCAAGGGCCTCGATCTTCCTCTCTGAGAAATTTCAGCTCCCCTTTTATTGGAGATCTCCCTCTTTAGAGAAGTAAATACAATGACTTCAAGTTGGTGACAACTCTTTTGACTATACTCTTGCTGCATAAAGAGTAAACCTGTGCTGCTCCATTGGCTTTTTTTGTTGAATAGCTTGCATAATCGATTCTAAAGGTTTTTCAATTTGCTTGCAAATACGCTTAACACCTTCCTCTTTTGACCATCAATAAGATAATACGGCAAAAAATAAAAAGAGTATGAATTTGATCCTTCTGAATGAATGGCCAATTTGTATGTCTTCGCAACAGAAGTTGGCAGAACATGTCCAGAAGCTGTAGAAATTCGCTGAATACACAACTGAGAAAATATCGTTTGAAGCTCCTAGGATCAAATTGAATCTAGTGCAATTTCAACAATCGGTACACTTGACTTGTGTCACTATATTCCCTATGAATAAAAAATTCACATGTTCAATCATGCAAGGATTCAAACAAACAAGTAATAATCCTTATAAAAGGTACACTTGCTCTCATACTCTGGAGGCTGACCAAAAGGGGAAACCAAAGAAGGAGGCAATTTAAGTTAATGCAGACATTCCCAATAACATGTAAGAATATACTGCAAATATCGGTTCAATCCACAGAATCTTAAATTACAGTTTACATATACTCCAGAGTCGCAAACTAAGAATACTTTACGCATAAGAACACTAGTCTGACAATTACTTCGATCCATGAAACGTGCTTTTAATTCATATAACAAGCTTAAGACTCATCTTCCACCTGAGAGGAGAGAATTTGCGACAGAAGATATCTGTGAAAATGCCTTGCCTGATGAAGATGGATCAGACAGGATAGACTTACTGAAACCTTCATGATATGCAAATGTCAATCCACCTTCTGTAATACCAAGAGATGATAACTCCTGCATTGCAAGTTCCCCTTCCAAGTACTGCACTACCTGACGCATGCTTGGTCTTGCAGTTGGCTCAGATTGGGAGCACAACAATCCGAGTTGCAATACTAGCTCCACTTCCTCCGCCACACAGTCCGTGCCTAAATTTGGATCTCTTGCCTCTAGAATGTTGCCCTTATCCCAGCAAGAAAACACCCAGTCCACCAATATCACGTCCTCCTCCTCCCGAGCCTCAATCGGCCTTCTTCCACAGGTAACTTCAAGCAAAAATGCCCCGAATGCGAAAACATCCGTGCTTGTAGTGGCCCTGGCAGTTCGAGTGTTCTCCGGGGCCACATATCCAAGAGTTCCCACCAAATGGGTGGTTTGAGGATCTGTACCGTGATCGTATAGTCTTGCAAGCCCAAAATCTCCTAATTTCCCATTTAGTTCTGAATCTAGCAAAATGTTGCTAGCTTTGATGTCCCTGTGAATCACCACTTGTTCCCATCCTTCGTGGAGATAATAGAGGCCACATGCAACACCTTTGATCACTCTAAATCTTTGGCTCCAATTGAGGGTCACCTTTGGTTGGTTATAGAGGTACTTGTCTAGGCTTCCATTTGGCATGTAGTCATAAACCAAAAGCAATTCGCCCTTTCGACGGCAGTATCCGAGAAGCGTCACAATGTTCCGATGACGAAGCTGACCAATGCTAATAATCTCAGCAATGAACTGTTTCATCCCTTGCCTCGATTCATGAGAAACTCTCTTCACTGCAATCTCAGTTTTCGAGGTGGGTAATACCCCTCTATAAACCCTACCAAATCCACCAGCTCCTAATAGCTCTTGATCCCTAAACCCCTTTGTGGCAACATAAAGATCTTTGTACTTGAACCGATGCGGACCATAGTCGCACTCCCAATCTTCCAGAACCTCTGCGAATTTTCTTCTTTTTCTAATTGCGTAAGCCATAGCAAAGACCAGTATTGATAGAAAGAACAAGCATATGAAAGGCAGTCCAGTAGTGAGAAGAATAGACTTTTGCTTCTTTTTCTTATGGGGCAATCTGGGAAGTTGAGACAAATCAAGCCTATGAGCTTGTCCGTTTACCAGAAAGCTCCATCCGAGGATATAATGAGAAGTTAAGAGCGCACCGGTTGAGGAAGAGAACCCAACGTACATGGTCTCCTTGAAGATCGGCGAGAGATTGAAGGACAGAGACAAAAGGGGAGTGTTCGGTCTGTCCACATTGACTGGAGCTAATGTGACCCTGATCCGTTTCTGCACACCATCATAATCCACCCAAACTTGCATTGCTTTGCCACTAATCAGACTCAAGTTTCTGAAGCCTGGAATGTCGTTTTCAGTGTATCCAGCAGGGGAAGATTTTATAGATAGCAGCCCATTGACATCGATCCCAACATGGTTGTCATCGATATCCTGGATTTCGGTGTTTTGAATCGTGTCAAATTCCACCGCAAAAATGTGATTCGAGGAGTCGCCATTGTTTGTTTCGTTGAAGAGACCAAAGTAATAACCAGGCCGATCTCCAGGAAATTCTCTACGAGGAGCTATCACGAATGCGAACCCGGGACCAGCCAGAGCTGGATATTCGGCAATTATAGCGAAGATGAATGTAGTGGAGAACGAGTGAACGGCGCCATCGGATGAATTCTTGAACTTGATGGAGTTTGGGTAGAAGGCACGACTCTTGTTCTGTTGGTTCATACTGGTTAACTTCAGGAGGCCATTGCCAGTGAGTGCAGCTAAACCATCGAGGCTCAGGTTCACAGACCGGAAACCATTGTACGTGAAATCGCCGATTTCATGAGTCGGTGCCGTGTTTGCCAGGAGAGAAACCGCCAGAACAATCACGAATAACATGGCCAAAGGCTGAAGTAATTAGCTGAGTACACTACTCCGCTGAGATCACTCGGAGTTCTTATAATGATCCAAACGATTTGCACAGCATTAAATTGAAGAATGCCGTGCGATTTCAATTATCAAGTGTTCCAACTTGTGCACCCCCGACAAGACTTCAACCGATTGGTCCGAGTCTTATGATTCCCCTGTCCTGTCGTGTGATTAATTGATTGCTCCGAGTCTTATCACCAACTTAAAATTCTTCCGTAATTTGCCCGTCTCTGTACGCCACTTCCGACATTCCAGCGAGTGGCCGAAGTACACCAAGTCGTCCATCAACGTGAGTTGACAATGTTTCGTCGTGTTCGGTGGGTCATCGATGAGTCAATAGCCCATTGCGTACGATGCGAAACCCTGGTCGAGGAAGCGTCACACAAGACAAGACTTGAGAGAAGGATAATCACCCCCGCAAATTTCAGAAGTGCGTTCAATATCATGTTTGACTCTTCTACGGTACTGAGAATGTTTAAACACGGAGTAGAAAAGCCTGATAATTCTATCGCCCTCCCCACCCTTATTTTACGTTAAAAAAAAAACCAAAAGAAAAAAAATCCGCCGCTTTAAAGTTTCTTTTAATAAGTACATGGAATTCTCTATATCATAAATGTATTTTTTTTACATCTCCATGATTGATCTCCATCTCAAATTATCACTAAGAAATGCATAAAATGCTATGTGGATTGTTAAGATGTGTTATGATAATATGGTATCACATAATAGATACCATATCTTTATTCCTTAAAATCCACTCCAGATGTGTCATCTCTCCACCATCTAACTTTCTTTCCCAAAATCGACTCCGAATTGTTCCTCAGATGCATAATGAAATGCAATTTCGAGGGACTTGTACATGAGATCTAAGCAACATTTGATTATTAAAGTTTGCAAAACAATAGACTAGTCAACTTTAGGGATATGCAGCTAGATCGATTCTACTCAGGATCCAGATTGGATCGCCCAAAAAACAGGTCCGAGAATTTGATTCTTATAGGAATAGGTCCAAGAATAGGTTCCAAATTTTTGGACTTGGTTAAAATCGATCTAGGAATTGGACCGAACCATCCTATTTTAAAACCGGTTTTATAAGCTAAAAAGCCAAAAGCCTAATTTTTCCCCCTAAATTCTAACATTAACACTCCTTTGTCATTTGTCCTTCCTCAAAACTTTTTTTTTCAATCTTTCCTCTTCTCCTAAATTTTTATGGATGAATAGGGAATGCGGTTTTGTAATTTATGTTTTGTGTTACATTTTTGAAATTTTTTATTATTTATAATTATACGTAATTATGTGTTCATCTTATGAATTATTGTTTTTGGAGGATAGAGATTTCTTTTGTTCATCTTTTACTTTGAATTGTTATATTGCTCATAACCTCATATGATTTTGTTGGAAAAAGATTAACTGAAAAAAGGGGGAAAATAGATTATTGAGTAAACCCTGGAAATGAATCGGAAAAACAAGGTAAGTTCTAGAGTCCAAAAATTTGGAACCAGTTATAACATGATAGGTTTCAAGTTCCACCTCTGCAACCTACCTACTTTGAAACCAATTGCCCTTAGTCTAGCTTCCACTTAAAATTTTCAACTTCTATTCTATGGCCATTCCTTTTTTCTTTTTTATTAAAATTTCCCCTTTTGCCTAGCAAATTTATGGCCCACAAACTAGGGCCCAAAAAAAAACTGGGGTTTGTTCCAGTGGTCATCATTCCCATATAGAAATAGGAAGTGAGAGATTCGAATTCTCACATTCTTAAGGGATAGGGATGAGAATAATTTAGTTTCAAATGTGGATTTCAACTTATATGCTCAAAAGTTTAAAAGTAAGAGTTAGTGTATAATTAAAGTAGGACCAATCAAGAAAAAAAAAAGGACCAAGGCCAAAATTGACATCCCAATCAGATCTCCTTATTGAGTCCCAGGTGCATCCATCCACAAATTCACCGTCACAAGCTTCCGTGTCAGACTTTCTTATTTAAGCACAGCAAACTATATAATGATCGGTATAATCATGCCCTAACTTTTCAGTTAAACACGTCCAAAAGGGGAAAAAGACTATCCAATTGATCCTAAATTTATTGTATTGATGATAATTCGACCTTAAACTTTTTCATTTTGCTAATTTAGTCCCAAATATTTGTACGAAAGTCCAATGTAGTCCCACCAATGTCCAATGTAGTCCCACCAATCTATCTTTGCCTAAAAATTGCTAAAATAACCACCACATCAATGATTTTCAATGGAAATTGGCCAAGAGAACTACATTGAAATTTCACACAAAGGCTTTGGATTAAATTAATAAGAACGAATTGGCATATATACAATAAGTTTAGAATTAATTGGATAATCTCCCTCAAAAAGCCACTCAATTTTCATGTCAAGTTAGTTGCCTCAGTAAAGTGTATAGAATACAAAAGGACAAGACAATTGAATGTTTGATTGTTGAACTTGCAATGATTTCTTGAATGTTTGATTGTTGAACTTGCAATGATTTCTTAACGTAACGCGATCCTTGAATTGATAATTTAAGCAATCAAGTTCCTGAACTTGTTAGATTTTTCCAATCAGATTTCACTTTCATCCCCCAACTCTTGCAGATTGAAGGTGTGGGCAAAATTTTATGCAGAAAATTATTGATAGTACTGAAAAACGAAAAGCCATCGAAAGTTTATTTAGTTGAATTGGGCACTACTGTATGGTGCATTTTGGTCAACATTAAATTAATTGCCCATGGCAGCACCAACTTTTTTCTTCTTTTTATACATATCAAACCATTGACTGGAAAAAAAAAAAAAACCGTTGACGGACAATGACAGACACATCAGTTTCGATTTGCTGGAATCGGCTATTGAAAGACTTAATTGGGAAAAATAATACGAATTTAAGGATTCGATTGTGAAAAATTACGAATGTGAGGGCCACAATGAAGAATCGGCGTATACTCAAGAACTGATCGTCCCCATTTTCTATTAGGGTCCAAGCCTCAAGAAAGCCCCCGTCTCAGGGTCCGAGCTGCCAAGCTTCCCACCGGGGTACCATCAACTCTCTCTCTTTCTCTCTCTCTCTCTCTAGAATTTCAGCTCATGTTGGATTACTGGAAGCGCAGGTGGGAGCGCCAAAAGTAGAGCCCAAGTTCCAGGTTCCCTTTCTTGGATTCACAAGAACTGCCGAGGCTTGGAACTCCAGAGCCTGCGTGATTGGCCTCATGGGGACTTTCATCGTCGAACTGGTCAGCCTCTTTTTCTTTTAGCTTACTTTCTCGCTCCCTTTTATTTCAAGGACGTTCCGGCATTGCAATTACTGACTTAGTGATGCTAGATATGAGAGAGCTGCTATATCACATTGATCTATGAAATCCAATCTTGGTAATATGCCCTCTTTGACGCTTTGCTAATGTTTAATTAGCACCATTTCGATTTTCATGATAACAATTATGCATAACATGAATAAACAAGCTTTTTTCGAGAGCACTCTTGTCAGCCCGGAATTCTACAAAATAATCCGACAATTTATAGTTCACATTTAACCACTGGGATTCGCCCCAGTGGCCACTCATTCAAATCCCCACCTTTTCAGGGAGGGATGAGGTGGGAACGCGTACGTTTCAGGAGTGGGTTTCGACTTCCACACCCTGCAAAAGGCAGGGCAAAAGTCTGAGAGTGAGTGTAAAGTAGGAATAGAGTAGGACTGACCAAAAATCAAAAACTACTTAAAAGAGCAAGAATTGGATCCTTCTAAATGAATAGCCAATTCGTATGTCTTCAAAACAGAAGTGAGCAGATGTCTTAGAATTGATTTTTACTAAACACTACCAGGTTTCGATTGCTGAACACCTGATCATATCAACATCGCAAATATGGTTTTCTATTTTCACTGATAGCAGGAGTAACCTTTATTATGATTTACAGGAGCAAAGCATGAAATAAGCACTCAAAGAGATCACAAGAAACCATCTCAAAAACCCACCCAGCAAATATTTATTGAATCAAACTTCAAGTTAGAAACCTATAACACGTAATAACTGATCATCCACAAAAGTAACCTCATTATAAGGTTCCCCACTTCAAGTATGTACTGCACCCTATAGAGGCCTGTAAAGAAGGCTCGAAAAATGTATGTGCTGAAGTACATGGCTCGGAGTCAACTTTATTTTGATCCTTTCACAGAATGGAACACAAGCAGTTTTTCAAAAATATAAGAGGGCTGACTCTTAATTAGTACACAAATTTGCTGCTGTGGAATAGGGAGGGCTAGGTAAAAGTTAAATGTCACCTGGCTGGGCCCTCATTATAATCCATAAGCTCATACAGAATTCAAAGTAAAAGTTCCAGACATCACATGAGTACTTGTTAGAGATAACCAACAAAGTAAAGAGCAAAGGACAAAGATCAAATATCCAATCTCTAATAATGCAGCTTTTTTTGTCCAAGGTTTAAATCAGCAATTGCAGTTGCAAGAATTGAGTGTAAGCCTATATAGCAGTAGTCTCAAGCTGCAACTCATATAGAATTCAAAGGAAAAGTTCCACACATCACATGAGTACTTGTTAGAGATGACCAACTGAAAAAAGAGCAAAGTACAAAGATCAAATATCTGAATCACTAATAATGCAGCTTATTTTGTCCAAGGTTTCTATCAGCGATTGTAGTCGCAAAAATTGAGTGTAGGCCTATATAGCAGCAATCTCAAGCCATGATTACTCCACATTCACCAAAACACACAAATACATCTACTGGAGTGAACAAATGAGTACAGGGTAAGAAAATGAACCTAACCAGTGGAATACTTGTCATCATTACTCCCTTGAAAGCCAGGCTCCGCTGCAAAGTAGTGAAACATTCAGTCACACCAAAAAGAAGATATTAAAATTCTTACAAACATAGCAAGGTTTCAGTGAGGCATACCAGATTGGAAACTTCCACAGACTAGCTCAACCAACCCTTTCGCCGCTTTTGCACGAGCATTAATTATTGAAGATCCTAAGCCGGCTGTTTGTGATGATTCTTTTTTCAAGAGCCTCCATTGCAGCAACTATAACAAAGCAAAGTGCAAACCAATATCGCCATGACTTGCGACATAAATCTATACATACCAAAAGTCGATCTCTCTTAAAACAACACAAGGAAAAAAGATTACCTTTAACGCCCCAAGAAGGATTGCCTAAATCTGCAACACTCTGCAGCTTATCAATAGCTTCATCCAAATTACCCCCGAAACAAGAAAGTTATATAAGCAAACCTCCGGCTTTATCTCCGATGGATATTCTAATTTCCCCACGATCAAATGACAGAAACAAGATTACAAATCGCAACACGACCTCTCATACAAAAGAGTGGACATGGCAAGCAAGACCGCTGATCTCGTGTTCTCAGCAACTTGGCCCTCACTGGATTGGGTGGACAGACACTGCTCGAGCACAAGCATGCCCTGAGAATACGATTCATCTGCACAAGCACATTACACATGTCCCAATCATCGAACAAGAAAATAAAGAAAACAAAGAAAACCAAGATTAGCCCTCCAATGAAAACTCGAAAAACACGAGGACGCACGAGACCCGGGAAAGTCGCAACTTTGAGGGCCCGAATGAATCAGACAAGTACCTGATTTCTGGGACCTTGCGAAGTTGAAGGCGTAATCCGCCATCTGAGACGCGACCGGGTTCAAGTCCTGACCTCTGACGCGGTCGTGCAAGAGCCTGGAGGTTGGCGACGGAGAGGGAGGCGACGGCGGAAGACCCGCGGAGGCGAGACTCGCCACCGGCGCGCGGCCCCAACAACCTCGACGCGACAGCCATCATCGCTGAAGCCGCCGGCGTCGGCTCGCCGGAGATTGTACGGAAGAGGGGAAAATAGCGACAAGAAAAACCCCGGATGAAGAACTGGAAGAGGGGTTTATCACGGGGGGCGGCCAAAAACGAGACGTCGTTTTTTCGCTCTTGCCAGTCCGAATGTCGCCACCGTATGGGCTTTGCTTTCGCCGCATATCTTGAGGTGGACTTTCCTTTTCACGGCGTGGGGAGGGACCTTGTCATAATTTACATAATTTAGTGGCATAAGAGGAATCTACAATAGAAGAAAAAAGATAAACATTGTACATACTTAATTTCTATAATCACTAGAAAGATATGTAGATATAAATTTAGTAGTTTTGTGTCTCAACGAGAAGATGTGAATAATGATATTTCGTGATCAGATTAAAATGATAGAACTTTCAAAATGATATTTAATAAAAATTAAGATTATACTTATGCAAAATCAATATATTCAAACCACCATAAAGAATATCAATATGCTTTTAGCTTAACGTATTAGAGCCACTTGACCCCGCTTACCTCACTATTAGAATTAGCTCGAGCGTTTTTCTAAAATTCAATGTCGCTAAACCTAATTACTTTGTTTTTAGGGATTTGTCCAAGGTGATGCTGAATTTCAATTGGGCCTCTGTATTTCTTGAGAAGTTTTTCTCTACTGCCTACGTCAAGTATTTTCTATCTTTTCTACCTTTCATTGGGATCAAATAGTATGACTAGAGAAGATTCAATAGAAAATAAGTAAAATGTCTTCTCCTGAGATATCAAAGTCTCTATATCCTTTTATATTTATGGTGAAAATTCTCACTTACCTACCATTTCACAAATGATATTCAGTGACAGAGAATGACTGGCACAACAATAGAAAAACAAGAAAAGAAGAAGAGGTATAAAAAGAAAATGGAAAGAGCGGACCCTAGATAGCCAAATTCCGTCTAACCTAAGATGGAGATTGGTCGTTTAGGAAGCAAAGGCAAGCAAGGGCGAAAGAACTGGAGCAAATGCAAGAATAATAATAATAATAATAATAAAATAATAAAAGACAAACATCAATTTGTCTTCGTTCTCAACCATGCCTCCTTTTAAATATGCAGGATCCTCTGTTTTTTTACAGTACTCTGTTTTAGAACGACCAGAAGAAGATCTTGCCGATAGCTAAGAGGTTCAATTGCAGGCTCTTTCCCGCACTTTCTCCCCGGTAAAATCCCTTTCCCAGCCCGCCGCCGCCCATCTTCATGTCGTCAAGTCCTTGGCTCAGATCATCGAGCACGTCGTCCTCTTCAAGGTCAAGGACGGCACGGACCCCTTCCGGCTCAATGCCATGGTCGACGGCCTCAACGCCCTCATCTCCCTCGACTCCGTCCTCCACATCGCCGCCGGCCCCATCCTCTGCACCCTCTGATCCTCGTCCTCCCCCTCGACATTACCATCATCCTCCGCAGTCGCTACCGGACCAAGAACGACTTGGCCGCCTTCTCTCACTAGCCGGACCACGTGCGCGTGGTCAAGGAGCTCAGCTCGCCCATCCGCGAAGACATCATGGCCGTCGAGACCGACCACGTCCCCGATGGTGCCGTCGCGCCGCCCCCAAGGTCCGTCGTCAGGGTGAGCCTCCTCAAACTGAAGGAGGGATCAGGGGATGAGGCCAAGGGCGAGGTGCTATCAGCAGTGGCCGAGGGGATTAGGGACAGGCTCGGTAGGATTGAGCAGGCAATGTGGGGCGAGAACTTCTCGCCTTTGCGGTCCAGGGGGTTCTCGGTCGGGTCGCTCGCGGTGTTCAAGGGCGTGGAGGAGATGGAGACTGCGGCGGCAGCAGTGGCAAGTCCACGGCAGAAGCATGTGGACAGGTTGATCTCGGTGGAGTATGTGGTGCCGCATCCGCAGCCGGCGAGTCTCAGTATTCGATGGAACGTCGTGCGTTTGAATCGCTTCTTGCTTGGCCTTTTGCGGACTTCGTGGGTAGACTACTTATGTAAACTGTGTGTTTGATGTATGAATATCACCCGAAACGTAGTTGTTTCGTCATGTTTTTTGAATTTTCCGTGGCATTTGGATTAACTTATTCCAAAAGGGGAAAACCAAAGGAGGCAATTTAAGTTAAATGCATACATTCCCAATAACATGTAAGTAAATACTGCAGAAATTGGTTCAATCCATAGAATCTTAAATTACAGTTTACATATACTCACAAGTTGCAAACTCCAAGTACTTGATGCATAAGAACACTAGTTTGATAATTACTTCGATCTATGAAATGTGCTTTTAATTTATATAACAAGCTTAAGATTCATCTTCCACTATAGAGGAGAGAATCTGCGACAGAAGACATATGTGAAAATGCCTTGTCCGATGAAGATGGATCAGACATGATAGACTTACTAAAACCTTCGTGATACGCAAATGTCAACCCACTTTTTGAAATACCAAGAGATGGTAACTCCTGCATCGCAAGATCCCCTTCCAAGTACTGTACTATTTGACGCATGTTTGGTCTTGCAGTTGGCTCAGATTGGGAGCACAACAATCCGAGTTGCAATACTAGCTCCACCTCCTTCGCCACAGAGTCCACCCCTAAATTCGGATCTCTTGCCTCTAGAATGTTGCCCTTATCCCAGCAAGAAAACACCCAGTCCACCAATATCGCGTCCTCCTCCTCCCGAGCCTCAATCGGCCTTCTTCCACAAGCAACTTCAAGCAAAAACGCCCCGAACGCAAAAACATCTGTTCTCGTGGTGGCCCTGGCAATTCGAGTGTTCTCTGGGGCAAGATATCCAAGAGTTCCCACCAAATGGGTGGTTTGAGGATCTGTACCGTGATTATATAATCTTGCAAGCCCAAAATCTCCTAACCTCCCATTTAGTTCTGAATCAAGCAAGATGTTGCTAGCTTTGATATCCCTGTGAATCACCACTTGTTCCCATCCTTCATGGAGATAAGAGAGGCCATATGCGACACCTTTGATCACCCTAAATCTTTGGCTCCAATTGAGGGTCTTGTTTGGTTGGTTATAGAGGTACTTGTCTAGGCTTCCGTTTGGCATGTAGTCATAAACCAACAGCAGTTCACCCTTCCGGCGGCAATATCCAAGAAGTGTCACAATGTTCCGATGACGAAGCCGGCCAATGCTAACAATCTCGGCAATGAACTCTCTCATCCCTTGCCTTGATTCATGAGAAATTCTCTTCACTGCAACCTCAGTTTTCGACATGGGTAATACCCCTTTATAAACCCTACCAAATCCACCAGCTCCTAATAGTTCCTGATCCCTAAACCCCTTTGTGGCAACATAGAGATCTCTGTAATTGAACCGATGCGGACCATACTCGTGCTCCCAATCTTCAAGAACCTCTGCAAATTTTCTTCTTTTTCGAATTGCATAAGCCATAGCAAAGACTAGAATTGACAGAAAGAACAAGCACATGAAAGGTATTCCAGTAGTGAGAAGAACGGATTTCTGCTTCTTATGGGGTAATCTAGGAAGTTGAGACAAATCAAGCCTATGAGCTTGTCCATTTACCTTAAAGCTCCATCCGAGGATATAATGAGAAGTTATGAGCCCACTGGTTGCGGAAGAGAACCCAACGTACATGGTCTCCTCGAAGATCGGCGAGAGACTGAAGGGCAGAGACAGAAGGGGAGTGTTCGGTTTGTCGACATTGACCGGAGCTAATGTGACCCTGATTTGTTTCTGCACACCATCATAATCCACCCAAACTTGCATAGCTTTACCACTAATCAGAGTCAAGTTTCTGAAGCCTTGGATGTTGTTTTCAGTGTATCCAGCAGGGAAAGATTGTATGGAGACTAGCCCATTGACATCAATCCCGACATGATTGTCGTTCATATCCTGTACTTCAGTGTTTAGAACCGTGTCAAATTCCACCGCCAAAATATGGTTCGTGGCATTGCCATTGTTCGTTTCGTTGAAGAGACCAAAGTAAAAACCAGGCTTAGCTCCAGGAAATTCTCTACGAGGAGCTATCACGAAGGTGAACCCAGGACCGCCCAAAGTTGGAAATTCAGGAATTATAGCGAAGATGAATGTGGTGGAGAACGAGTGAACAGCGCCATTGGATGAGTTCTTGAACGTGATGGGGTCTGGGTAGAAGGCATGACTTACCTTCTGTTTGGTCACGTTGGTTAACTTCAGGAGGCCATTGCGAGTGAGCACAGCTAAACCATCTAGGCTCAGATTCGCAGACCGGAAACCATTGTACGTGAAATCGCCAGTTTCATGAGTCGGTGCCGTGTTTGCCAGGAGGGAAACGGCCAAAGCAATCACGAATAACATGGCTAGAGGCTGAAGAAATTAGCTGCATACACTACTCTGATGAGATCATTCGAAGGTCAAATAATGATCCAACCGATTTGCACAGCATTGAATTGAAGAATCTCGTTGCAATTTCAATTGTCAGTGTCCCAACTTGTGCACCCCGAACAAACCCTCAATTGATTGGTCCAAGTCACACTCCAAATCCTATAGAATGTAAATGACACGGCCGTTCTTCCACTCAAATTCTTCCACTCAAAAGACACAGTCTCAAACCACCAAAATCCAAGCCCCCCAAAGTAACCCTCTCACTCTAATGGTCACTAACTGAAGGAAAAAAAAAATAAAAAGAGAGGAGTGAGCAATCACAAGCTCAATAAGTAGTAGATATCTTCTAAGTATATCGATGAGCCACTATGCATAAGTATAAAGCATAACCAATAACTCATTATCTAACTCATTAATATATACATACATACATATATATATATATATATATATATATCAAATTAAGTACAAGTAGTTCATTTCAACAAAAACTTTATACAAGTCAGAAATATATATTTAAATCTATCATCACAATTCAAATATCAATGAGTAAGTCCATTGATTAATCTCTATAAAAAAATTATGTCAATAGTCGATCCATTGATCCATTTCATATCAAAACTCACGTCGATGATAATGTCGATGGTCCATCCATTGACTAATCTTTTGTTCAATATCAAACTATGGTCATGACAAAACACCTTGTGACAAAGCGACTAACATTTCCTCTTTTGACAAGGTCTCCACTTACAAAACCGACGGCTCGGCCTAAAGAATATCCTAAACCTGATGTGCATACCCATAGTCCCTCCATAAGCTCATGGTGATATTGAGTACTAAACCCACATTCTCAAATATCCAGAAATTCAATCCATAATCAATCTCATAATTCACAATGCATTTCATAAACCAATCATGTAGTTTTTCGTAATTCAATCCATTATATAAAATATACTTTACAAGACAGTTCTCATAATATTTCAAAATCTATTTCATAAACCCTCCACATTTCGAAATGCATACTCATTGCATAAACCAATTTGTAACCCATTACACACACAAAGACATCTTTTCGCAACATTTTTCTTAAAACCATTCTCAAACCATTTTAGGGTTTCTTTCACAAACCACATTCACAACAAAATGTCTTTCATAAAATCTTTTTCAAATCATTCACCAATACGAAAATGTAATGATTGCCCAATCCAAGCTTTTATGCAATAAACATGCTCTTTCATTACTTATAATATCTTAAATCTCTACCATTTTCAAGATATAAATTCACAAATTCATGTAGGATATAACACCACTCACCTGGATATGCTTAAACCAAATAACACGGCTCACTCGATCCAATGAACTCGCATTCTTATCATATAAGCGAGAAATAGCATCAAAACCAAGTAAAATGCTATCTTAAGTGTACTCATCTAAACTAAGCTTAAATACTAACAAAATAACACTCACGTATCAACTAATCACTCACCTAAAGCGACTAAACAAATCTAAACTAGACGCGGAACTTGGCCTTGGAACCCTAAAATATCACTCCAACAAAACTGTTGCACCAAAACGACTTCTATCAAAACCCACAGCTCTACAACGCCATGGTCTAGCATTCCCACAAAAACCCAAAGTTTACAACCCAAAAATTGGACTCATGGCTCAATTTGCACATAACATCGAATTTTGGCCCTATTTCCGAAAAATACCTCGATTGGACGAAGGAACACAAGCACTTATCGGGCGTTGCGTTGCGCTACGTAGAATCGACTTCCAAAGTTGTGCACATGAGAAACCCTTTCTTTCTTCTTCTCTTCTTCTCTCTTTCCTGAACCGCTTCTGTCCCCCTATAAAATGTTAAGCGTTCACATCCCACATCTTTTTCTCTTTTCTTTTAATTTTCAGCCTTTTTTTAACTTATTTTAAAATCAAGAGAGACCCACCACCTATGTAACACTGGCACGGACACACGACACACGACATGATACGACAAAACACGCCGACACGTTATTTATCAAAAAATAGAGAATTTCAACTCGTTCGACACATTATATAAATATATTTATATATAAATGTAAAAATAAATAATTAATAATAAAAAAAAATTAATATAGAATTAATTTATACTAAAAATATTAATCCAACATTTGTTAATATCATTCATTTTTTTTAATTTGATAGAGATTGAATGAAAAATTCAAAAATTGCAAACATGAAAGAGTAAACTTGGAGGAACATGTCATGTTTTCTTATACTTGTCGGAGATTAATGATATTTTTTATAATCCTAGACAAAGTTCGGAGTTTATCATATAGACTAGCTTGGAGCTCTTTTGCAAAACAAGGTTCGAGAAAAATGAAAATCCATGACAAGAACTCTCCAAAAGAAAAGGAAATTACTAAATTCGCCACGGAAAATGTGAGAAATAACTCACAAGCCAATAACATAGACCAAAAGAGATAACTCGCGAGTGATGCTTGCAAGAGGTGGAAAAAACAAAAAAAAAAATTATAATTCTAAGTATGTGAGGACAACAAAATGACGCCAACGAGAAGAAGGGCATTCCATCATCACTCACGGGAAAATCAGAACTTATAAATAAAAAACTTGAGAGTAAGAATTTTCTTATTTCCCTCTTATTTTTGTTATTTTAATTATTTCTTCATATATTTGCATTTTGATCCTTTAAATATTGAAAATTTTTAAAATTGATTATATGCGTGTTGGAATCGCATGTCAAATTTCGAACTTACATATCAAAGCGTGTCGAAAAGTTGATTATGTATCGAATTTTTCGACACTCATTAATCACGTATCGAAGCATGTTAAACATATCAATCGTGCATCATAGTGTGGCCGCACGATCCGGAAGCTTTCGAAAATTATTGGTGCTTCGCAACCTACTCCTTTCACCTAGTCAAAAAGAAGTCCAATTATTAAAATGCGAGTCTTATGATTCCCCTGTCCTGTCCTGTCGCGTGATTAACGGATTGCTCCGAGTCTTGTCACCAACTTAAAATTATTCCGTAATTAGCCCGTCTCTGTCCGCCACTTACGACAGTCCAGCGAATGGCCGAAGTACACCTGGTCGTTTGTCAACGTGAGTCGATGATGTTTCGTCTTCGGTGGGTCATCGACGAGTCAACAGCCCATGGCGTGCGATGCGAAACTCCTGGTCGAGGAAGCGTCACACCAAGACGAGAATTGAGAAAAGGATAATCCTGTTCGGTGGGTCATCGACGAGTCAATAGCCCATGGTGTACGATGCGAAACTCTGGTCGAGTCGAGGAAGCGTCGAGACCATCGACGAGTCAACCATCGACGAGTCAATAGCCCATGGCGTACGATGCGAAACTCTGGTCGAGGAAGCGTCACACCAAGACGAGAATTTAGAAAAGGATAATCCACCCCGCCCCCCCCCCCCCCCCCACCCGGCAATTTCTGCGGTGTGTTCGATATCATGTATGACTATTCTACCGTAACGATGAGAATGTTTGAACACGGAGCAGGAAAGCCTGATAATTTTAATTAACTATGTCGGTCGCCCTCCCCACACTTATTATACATAACGAAAAAAATAAAAATAAAAAAGTCCAGAGCTTTAAAGTTTCCCGGTTCTACTCAGAACCGGACTGAACGGCCAAAAACTAGGTTCGAAAATCAGTTCAGATTGGAATCGATTCGAGAATAGGTTCCAAATTTCCAAAACTAGTTAAAACTAGTCTAAAAACATATTCCAAACGAATATTCACTTAGGAGCAGGAGCAAACTATCATGTTTTGGAATTGGTTTTATAAGCTACAAAGCCAAAGGCATAAATTCTTTTTTCCTTAAATTTTAACATCAATGCTCTTTTGTCCTTTGTCCTTCTTTGAAACTCTTCTCACTGCACATGTCTATATGTTCATCTTATGAATTGTTGTTTTTGGTAAATAGGGATTTTCATTGCTCATCTTTTACTTTGAATTGTTTTGTCGCTCATAACCTCATATTATTTTTTTTTTTTTTTTGGGCAGGAGAAACCAGCTTGCAGCCGACAACCGCGCCGTAAACTCCCCGGTAATGCTAGTATACGACCCACTACCACGGCGTCACACTTATAGAGACCACGCTAAGATTCAAACTCATCCCTTTCGTGAGAGGGATGGAAGCCCGCGCCAACGCGGCCACCACATGGGGTGGTCATATAATTTTGCTATAAAGACAAACCAAAAACAAGAGAAAAAAAAGTTTGCCAGTAAATCCTAGAAACAAACTAGAAAGACAAGGTAAGCTCCAAAATCAGTTCTACATAAATAGGGCAAGTTCCAGCGTCTAAAAATTAGGAATAGACCAAGGCCAAAATTGACATCCCTATTGGATATCCATATCCAGTCACAAGTGCATCCATCCGCGAATTGACCGCTAACAAGCTTGCATCCATCCACGAATTCACCGCTCACAGGCTTGCACATCAGACATTCTTATTTAAGCGCAATAGAACTATACAATGACCGGTATTATCATGCCATAACTTTTCTATTAAACTATCAAAAAGGGGGAAGAAGACTATTTAATCAATCTTAAGCTTATTGCATGGATGTCAATTCCACCTCAAACTGTTTCATTTTGTTAATTGAGTCATAAATATTTGTATGCAGGTCCAATATAGTCCTTCTAACCTATCTTCAGCCGAAAATCACTAGCACAACTGCCACATCAACGATTTGTTACGGAAATTGACAAGAAAGACTATATTGAAATTTCACACAAACTTATAATTAAATTGATATGACAAAGTTAGCGTCATACAATAAGTTTATAACTAATTAGATAATTTCCCCCGAAAAGCCACTCAATTTTCATGTCAAGTTAGTTGGCTCAGTAACAAAGTGTATAGAATACGGAAGGACAAGACAATTGAATGTTTGATCGTTGAGCTTGCAATGATTTGTTGAGCTTGCAATGATTTCTTAACATAACGCGATCCTCGAACTGATAATTTAAGCAATCAAGTTCCTGAACTTAATAGATTTTTTCCAATCGGATCCCACCTTCATTTCCCAACTCTGACAAATTGAAGTCGACTGTGCGGGCAAAAATTTGATGCGGAAAATTATCGATTGTATTGAAAAACGAAAAACCATCAAAAGTTTATTTGGTTGAATTAGGCACTGCTGTATCTAGTCAACATTAAATTGATTGCCCATGGGGGCACCAGCTTTTTTCTTCTTTCTATACATATCAAACTAGAAAATTACCAAAAAAGTTCTAAACTTATTACAGTTGTGCCAATTTAATCATAAACTTATTTTTTAGCCAATTAAATCCTAAACGTTTTCTAATTATGCAAATTCAGCCCACTTGGATAAAATTAGCCAGTTAGCATTGACATGGATGTCAACCAGTGCTGGTCGGCCTGATGCTGACACGAATAATTTTTTAATAATATTTTTTTCCAAAGTATTATTAATTTTTTTTTATTCTTTCGTTTATTTTTTCCTTCTATTTTGCTTTCTATTCCTTCCTCCTTCTAGCGATAGCGAGGCCCAGCTCACCATTGGTCGGTGACCGGCCAAAGGAAAAAGGAGGCAGGAGGAAAAAAGAAAAAAAAAAGGAAAAGAAATAATAATAATAATAATAATAATAATAATAATAATAATAATAATAATAATTCAATAATATATATTTTATTAAAAACTTATCCACGTCAGTGATAATTGACCAATTTTAACCAGATAAACTGAATTGACACAATTGTAAAAGGTTTATGACTCAATTGACTAAAAGAAGCATAAGACTTGAATTTGACATTTCTTGCCAATAGCAAGGGCTAATAAACTATAAGCTGTATGTGCAAAAGCAGTTTAACTAAAAGGGACTAAATTTGAAACGTGACAATGCTTCATAGACACGAGGCAGCTAAGATCCCAGGTGTTCAGAATCAGCTCATCAGAAAATGGTAGAGATCACTCCGAACAGACAAGATTTCAACCGTTTCAATCATTTTTCGAACCCAACGCAATATGACAGACTTATTCATATTACTTCGCTCAATTTGAAAAAGTTAAATGGGACTCAATAAGTTGAAAATCACTTTTCTAGGCTGAGATACCTCATGATATGCTGTTACACTACTAAGAAGCTCAAACTCGTACGGAGTAATAAGAACACAGCTTACAGAACCCGGCAGATCCGAGAATCTACAATTGGCACTTGGGAAGAGGACTCGGGACAATCAAGCGCCTCAGATAGTGACATAAGCCGATTCCTCCAAGCAGACTCTGCCCAGCTCTTCAGTCTCTCTCCCTCCCCCTTTCTATTCTCCTGAATGCAGAGGATCTCTGCCTGCGCACCTACATTAAGGCATGTAGCTTGTCAATGGACAAAGGCTATTCAGAGCTGTATGCCAGCATATCCACAACAGGTCTTATTGCATGTGTGACAAGCAGGATACAAAGAATCTCTACAGGAATGACAAATATGTTCTTACAAACCATGAGACAAAAGCAAAGCTAGACTGCCATAGCAACATAACTGCTGACAGTATCAACTAGAAACAGGTGGACCTCGTTTACCTCCATGAAAACCTGATTAGATCTTTTTGTCGGAAGCTTTCCTTGCAATTCTGACAAGTTAATTTTATCATAACCATCTAGGCAAACTAGAGACATCCTCTAACATGACTAAAATACAGAATTGCCATAGCCAGACAATAATAAATAATCCTCATAAGGGCCAACTGTAACACTCAAACACTCATACATACCCCTTGCAAGGGCAACAACATCTCTTCTATCAACCTTTGCTTCCACTCCTATACCACAAAGACAGTGGCAAGCATTAGGAATTCATATAGCATGTAAACATGTTGAAAGAGGATATAAACAATTTCTCCATATACCTGCACCCTCTAATGCAGGAGCTTTAAGCAATTCCGTGGCCTTCCTAAGCAGTCCCTATAAAGATGCATCCGGATATGGATATTAATACATCAAGCTTAGACTGGATGTGTCAGATTAGAGGGTTGACAAAGAGACATTTACTATTTACCTCTTGAACCAAGAGAGAACTCGAATGCTCTCGAATTGCTTTCCATCGAAACATGAGCGCTATGCAAGTTAAGATGATGCCCACCTTGGGGTGATGTGATCCTGAACCCAATTCATTGAAGGCAGGCAAACACATCAAAATACTAGATAATGTTCAATTCCGCAAGATAATGAGCCAATTTAAGAGGAAAAAAAGATTGCAACTCTAGCATACCAAAGTGTTCCTCTGTTTTAGTTAAAGCCTTTGTCAGTGTCTCCTCAGCATTACTGAAATTTCTGAAGGTGGAAAGGTTTGTAATGGTGAACCACAGTCTTAAGAGCAAATATATTACACAGAAAATGTCACAATTAATATCACCTACCCCAAATGTGACTCAAGCTGTCCCAAAGCACAGGTAGCTGCCAACAGAACTTCCTGTGAAGCCATATTACAAGCTCCAAGAGTGGCTTCTGCAAATTTAACATTCTCAGAAGTCCCCTGAATTACCTTCTGGTAGACCTCCTTTGCCAATGAAAAGTTGTGTGTTGAATGCAAGAATTCTCCATAAGATAGAGCCTTGTTACCATTTAATAAAGCAACACTACCTGTATGTATAAATACAGATTAGAATTTTAAAATCAAATGTTGACTCACTCCTGATACATCAGTTACCACAAAATTCCCAAAACCTTAATAATATGGGCAATACTTACAACACCTTTAGTATCTGACTGTCAAAGATTCAAACAGGAAAACATCCCACGAAAATGATGGCCATTCCATTATTCAGATATATCATAGAGACAATTATCTACTCTACTGCATTTACAGCTTCATTCCCGGTAACAAAATCCTCTTTTGAGCACATAGGCATGTTATTGTAAATCTGTCCTCCAAGCTTCCAGAAAGAGAATCCCAATATGGTTCTCTATTTTCACTGATAGCAGGAGTAACCTTTATTATAATTTACAGGAGCAAAGCATGAAATAAGCACTCAAAGAGATCACAAGAAACCATCTCAAAAACCCACCCAGCAAATATTTATCAAATCAAACTTCAAGTTAGAAACCTATAACACATAATAACTGATCATCCACAAAAGTAACCTCGTTATAAGGTTCCCCACTTCAAGTATGTACTGCACCCTATAGAGGCCTGTAAAGAAGGCTCAAAAAATGTATGTGCTGAAGTATATGGCTCAGAGTCAACTTTATTTTGATCCTTTTACAGAATGGAACACAAGCAGTTTTTCAAAAATATAAGAGGGCTGACTGTTAATTAGTACACAAATTTGCTGTCATGGAATGGGAGAACTGGGTCAAAGTTAAATCTCACCTGCCTGGGCCCTCATTATAATCCATAAGCTCATACAGAATTCAAAGGAAAAGTTCCACACATCACACGAGTACTTGTTAGAGATGACCAACCAAGTAAAGAGCAAAGTACAAAAACCAAATATCCGATCTCTAATAATGCAGCTTTTTTTGTCCAAGGTTTAAATCAGCAATTGCAGTTGCAAGAATTGAGTGTAAGCCTATATAACAATAGTCTCAAGCTGCAAAAGCTCATACAGAACTCAAAGGAAATGTTCCACACATCACATGAGTACTTGTTAGAGATGACCAACTGAGAAAAGAGCAAAGTACAAAGATCAAATATCTGAATCACTAATAATGCCGCTTATTTTGTCCAAGGTTTCTATCAGCGATTGTGGTTGAAAAAATTGAGTGTAGGCCTATATAGTAGCAATCTCAAGCCATGATTACTCCACATACACCCAAACACACAAATACGTCTACTGGAGTGAACAAATGAGTACAGGGTAAGAAAATGAACCTCACCAGTGGAATACTTGTCATCATTACTCCCTTGAAAGCAAGGCTCCGCTGCAAAGTAGCGAAACATTCAGTCACAACAAAAAGAAGATATTAAAATTCTTACAAACATAGCAAAGTTTCAGTGAGGCATACCAGATTGGAAACTTCCACGGACTAGCTCAACCAACCCTTTCGCCGCTTTTGCACGAGCATTAACTATTGAAGATCCTGAGCCAGCTGTTTGTGCTGATTCTTTTTCCAAGAGCTTTAAGCATTTATCTGCGACCACTGATGAAGTATCATCCTATATAGGGAGATCATCTCCAGATAAATCGAGAGCAAACAAAAAAGAACTGTATTGCAAAGCACAAACGTAAGCAAGTCACTTACTTGCCCCATTTCCAAGTGCAATCCAACAAGAGCCTCCATTGCAGCAACTATAACAAAGCAAAGTGCAAACCAATATCGCCATGATTTGCGACATAAATCTATACATACCAAAAGTCGATCTCTCTTAAAACAACACAAGAAGGAAAAAAGATTACCTTTAACGCCCCAAGAAGGATTGCCTAAATCTGCAACACTCTGCAGCTTATCAATAGCTTCATCCAAATTACCCCTGAAACAAGAAAGATATATAAGCAAACCTCCAGCTTTATCTCCGATGGATATTCTAATTTCCCCACGATCAAATGACAGAATCAAGATTACAAATCACAACACGACCTCTCATACAAAAGAGTGGACATGGCAAGCAAGACCACTGATCGCGTGTTCTCAGCAGCTTGGCCCTCACTGGGTTGGGTGGACAGACACTGCTCGAGCACAAGCATGCCCTGAGAATACGATTCATCTGCACAAGCACATTACACATGCCCCAATCATCGAACAAGAAAATAAAGAAAACAAAGAAAACCAAGATTAGCCCTCCAATGAAAACTCGAAAAACACGAGGACGCACGAAACCCGGGAAAGTCGCAACTTTGAGGGCCCGAATGAATCAGACAAGTACCTGATTTCTGGGACCTCGCGAGGTTGAGGGCGTAATCGACCATCTGAGACGCGACCGGGTTCAAGTCCAGACCTTCGATGCGGTCGTGCAAGAACCTGGAGGGTAGCGACGGCGGACGGCCAACGGAGGCGAGCCTTGCCACCCTCGCTAGGCCGGCGCGCGGCCCCACCAACCTCGACGCGACACCCATCATCGCCGGAACCGCCGGCGTCGGCTCGCCGCAGATTGTACTGGGTTCTTCTCGGGGAAAATGGCGACAGGAAAAACCTCAGATCAAGAACTGGAAGGAGGGGTTTATCGTTGTTGGGGCAGGCAAATACGAGACGTCGTTTCTACGCTCGTGCCAATCCGAATGTCGCCACCGTATGGGCTTTCTCTTACCGCGCATCATGAGATGGGCTTTCCTTCTTGCGGCGGAGGGAGGGACCGTACAGTAATCTACATGATTTAGTGGCATAAGAGGAATCTACAATGAAAAACAATCGAACATTATATAAAATATTTAATTTCTATAATCACTAGAAAGAAATGCAGATGTAAATCTGGTAGCTTCAGGTTCGATGAGAAGATGCGAGTAATGGTGTTTCATGATCAAATTAGAATGATAGTACTTTTAAAATGATATTTAGCAGAAATTACAATTACACCTTATGCACAATCTATATATTCAAACCACCACAAAGAATATCAACATTTTCTAGCCACTCGACCCCACTTATCTAGCTATAAGAACCAGCTCGAGAGTTTTCCCAAAATCAATGTCGCTAGACCTAAGTATTTGTTTTTAGGGATTTGCACCTGGTGATGCTAAATTTCAATTGGGCCTTTGTATTTCTTGAGAACTTTTTCTCTACTACGTAAGTCAAAGTATTTTATGTCATTTCTGGCTTTCATTGGGATCAAATAGTATGACTATAGAAGATTCAACCCAATTTCAAAACAAATAATAGAAGAGAAAATGTTACAAATGGTCCATATACTATTACCTAATGTGCAATTTAGTCCGTGAACTTTCAATCGGCTCAATTTAGTCCTTGAACTATTGATAAATATCTGATTTGGTCCATAAACTTTCAATCGGCTCAATTTGGTCCATGAACTATTTAATAAATGTCGATTTGGTCCATGAACTTTTGATCGGCTCTATTGGTCCACTGAACTATTGATAAATATTCGATTTAGTCCATAGTTACTGTTTTTCCTTTTTAAAATTTTTAAAATTTTTAAAATTTTAATTTTTTATTTTTTTAAAAAAAAATTTTTGCTTCTTCTCTCTTCCCTCAATCGGCTCCGGCGAGGGTCACCCGCGCCAACATCGAGCGAGGTGCTCCCTCGCAAATCTGGCGAGGGAGCCCCTCCCCAATGCCGGCGAGGAGTCCCTCACGATTTGCGAGGAGCCCCTCGCCGGCGTCGAGTGAGGGACTCCTCGCAGATCTAGCGAGCGAGCCCCTCGCTCGACGCCAGTACGAGGGAGCCCCTCGTTAGTGTCAGCGAGGGGCTCCTCGCAAGATCGACGAGGAGCCCCTTGCTCGACGCCGGCGAGGGCAACCTCATTGGAGTCGGCGGAAGGAAGAGAAGAAGCAAAAAAAAAAAAAAAAAAATTAAATAAAAAAATAAAAATAAAAATAAAAATAAAAAACAAGTAACTAAGGATTAAATTGAATATTTATCAATAGTTCGAGGACTAAATTGAGCCGATCGAAAGTTCGAGGACCAAATCAGATATTTATCAAATAGTTCATGAACCAAATTGAGCCGATTAAAAGTTCATGGACCAAATTGGACATTTATCAATAGTTCAAGGACTAAATTGAGCCGATTGAAAGTTCAGGGACCAAATCGCACATTAAGCAATAGTATAGGGACCATTTGTGACATTTTCCCATAATAAAAAATGGGGAAAATGTCTTCTCTTGAGATATCAAAGTCTCTATATCCTTTTATAATTATGGTGAATATTCTCACTTACCTCCCACTTGACACGTGATTTTTAGTGATAGAAGATGACTAATTGACTGGCACAGCAATAGATAAACAAAAAAAGCAAAAAAAAAAAAAGAGCCTAAGGCGTGCATGGAAACGCTCCAAAGAAGTGTTTCCGGAACACTTCTGTACGGATTTTATTCCCGGGAACAAAAGAAGAACATAAACGCGTCTGGTTGCGTTTCTGTTCTTTTTTTGTTTTTTGTTCCCGGAACAAAATAAGAACAAAAAAAGGAAACAACAAATTCTTGTTTCTGGCCTTGAGAAACACTTCTTGGACGCCCGAAATGAACAAAAATGAAAAGAACAAAAAAACAAAACCCGAACACTTCGGAAACACTTTGTTCGTTCGTTCCAGCCCTTCTCCTTCGTTCGTTCGTGCTGTCCTTCGTCCCCTTCTCCGTCGTTCGTCCTCTCCATTTTCCGGCGTGTCTCCCTTCTCTCCGGCGCCTCCCACTCGGCTGACTCTCCGGCGACTCCTCACTCCGCAGACGCACCGGCTGAAGCTTTCGAATCCAGGTACGTTTCTGGTGCTCTTCCTTCTCCGGTCGACGAGGGCTTTGGTGACAGCTCGCTCGAGGCTCAAGCGAGCGTTGCTTGCCCAGATCTGCGGCAAATCTGGGTGACGGCTGCTCGCTCGAGCCGCTCGCGAGCTCGAGCTGCGTGGTCGCTCGGGTTGCCCAGGATCGTGGCGAGATCTGGGCGACCGACTGGTCGCTCGAGCTGCTCTACCGAGCTCGAGCGGCAGAGCAGCTCTGCCAGCTCGAGCGGCAGAGCATCTTCGCCATCTCGCTCGAGCGGCTCGCTCCTCCAGCGAGCTGGGAGAGCGGCAGACCCCCGAACTCTTATTTAATTCCACTTCAGTCCCTATTCCTGCTCCAGCGTGCTTTCTGCTCCAGCGTGCTTTCGTGTGGGGGAGCTTCACGTTCCGTGGCGGCGACGAGCCACCAACGGCGGCTGGCCGACAATCTTCCCTCCGAGCTCGAGTCGCCATCTCTGGTCAGTGTTCCCTGATTGGCGCAATGGCACATTATCTATTCTTAAGTTTTTTTTTTTTTTTTTTTTTGGGATTTTGTCGTGTTTTGGTTGCAGTCGAAGCGCAGCGTGGCCGGACAGGAGGCGAATTAGGCGACTTGGTTCGTGTTCTTCCTTCGTTGTATAATGTCGGAATCCTCCTTTTTGGGTATGGAATTGAAGTTTCGATGGGTATTCGTCTCGAAAGCGGACTGATTCGTGCGGAGGAAGCTGAAATGTGTCCGGGATGGACGTTTTAGTGTAGAGGAAGAGAAGAAGCTCAGCGAATCGGAATGTGTTGGTCGAGTTTGTGTTTGGTATTAAGCATTCTGATGCTGTTGATGAGTGGGCTTTGACTCTGATCCATCCTGACAGTGAGAGTTATGGCACCTGCCTTTAATGGTTGAACCGGGATCCCAAATTGATGTCGGGCATTGTTCACTGGCATCTTGCGTGGACTATCTTTTCATCGACGTTCTTTGACATACTTCTTTGTCGGGGCACTTGTTGTGCTGCTGTGGGTATTAGCAACACCTTAGGTTTTAGATGTCATGGTGATTGATGCTTAGGGTTGTATAATTGCCTTTACAGGGCTGAAATTTTATTTTAATCCAAACTTAATTGCTTATGATCTTTCTTATCACCGAGAGTACCAGACTATTGATCATGATTTAGTAGAAACTGCGGTCTGCAATTTTTCAAGCAAATGAGCACACGTGGAGCTGATATGCACGGGTCCTGGTTCTACAAAATGAGAAATGATTTCTAATCAAATGTCATCATACCAGCAGAGAGATTATTACTATTTACTTATTCATCTTATGTCTAATAACTGACTATTGCTGGTTTTGTGGATGGCTCTGAAGGATTTTATGTTATTTCTTTAAATTTGCTGCTTTAGGAGGCATTTCATGTTGATGAGTTCAGTGGTTTATAGTTTCCTGGATATGGATTCCTTATTCTTGATTCAAACGGCCCACTTGGGTTTGTTTTTACTTTGCTTGAGCTTGTAGATGAAAAGACTCCAGCATATTGACCTGCATGTGTCATGGGCTTTTTGTTTTCTAGTTGTCTATCTCTGCAACTTTAGTCAAGATCAGGTGTAGAGAAAGATTATGGCACAGAATTGTAAGAGCATTGACGTCATCTCATGTTATCAAGAGGCCTTGGTGGCGGCATGTCTGTCTTATTGATCACCTTGTTCATAAGAAGACATATCTAACGAAGCTGGAATCCGTGTGGACCATCACTCTTTTTTCCATCTGATGCAGAAAAAGTTAGAAAGTGACATGTGAGCACATGAAACATTAAACTCTGTTTGCATTGGATGAATTAGTTAATTGCATTCAATTCTGATAGCTTCAGCCTTTACTATGCACCTTCAAATGTTTTTTGTTTACAAACCGAATAGCTTTTAGTTTGTTAGATATGTTTTCTTACTAAAAGTTTAGCAATGGCACTCATTAAAAAATGTAGATATCTTTTTCTGCGAATTTCTTATTTGGCAATGGGTAAAATTTCTTATTTGGTGGAATTTTTCCTCCTCGTACAATGCACGTGGTGTCTCGAGATATCTTTCTATAACATAGTTCTAATCATCATTTGTTTCCTTGTAACTTGAGTTTCCGCCTACCAGCTTATTCTAGGTTCTTTTCTTGCAATATAAATCAAGTTATTTAGTCCAAACTCACTCATTTACTCATGCTTTAAAACTAAAAAATTGAAAAGTACAAATTTTACTTACAAAATTTTTTACGAAATATGCCATATGATCACCCATATAAAATGTTTGTCTTCACTCACCATGAACAAAATAAAATTAATGAGCATTTCATAGGAATGAGAATTCAATATTAAGTTTAAACTTTATTAAATAAATGCTTTTTTAAAAAAAATTGGAAACAGAAATTTTTTGTCGAAAATTGACTGCGATTACTAAACGTGTTTCTGTTTTTTTTTTTTATTCCAAAAACAGTTTTTTTTTACACTTACCAAACGCATTTTTTGTTTAAAAACTGCTCCTCAAACAAACACTTTTTTTTATTTCTGCTCTTTAAAACAAAAAAGCAATTTAATTATTTCCATGTGCGCCCTCGTAGATAGCTAAATTCCGTCTCAGAAACCTAGATTAGCCGTATAGGACGCGAAGTCAAGCATCGGAAGATTGAATTGGAGGCAAATCCAAGAAATATAATATATATATATATATATATATATATATATATATATCTATATAAAAATAAAGACGATATCAAATTGTCTTCTTTCTCTCCTCCTTTTGAATTCGTAGAGATCCTCTGTTTTTCACTGTACTCTGTTTTAGAACGAGCAGAGAAGATCTTGCCGATAGCAAAGAGGTTCAATTGCAGGCTCTTTCCCTCATTTTCTCCCCAGGTCAAATCCCTTTCCCCGCCCACCGCCGCGGCCGCCGCCATCTTCATGTCGTCGTCCTCGGCTCAGGTCATCGAGCACGTCGTCCTCTTCAAGGTCAAGGACGGCACCGACCCCGCCCTGGTCAACGCCATGGTCGATGGCCTCAACGCCCTCATCTCCGTCGACTCCGTCCTCCACATCGCCGCCGGCCCCGTCCGCCGCACCCCACAATGCTCATCCTCGTCCTCCCCTTCGACTTTCACCATCATCCTCCACGGTCGCTACCGGACCAACGACGACTTGGCCGCCTACTCTCACCACCCGGACCACGTGCGCGTGGTCAAGGAGCTCGGCTCGCCCATCCGCGAAGACATCATGGCCGTCGACTGGGTCACCGATCGCGTCCCCGAAGGCGCCGTCGCGCCGCCACCGGGGTCCGTCGTCAGGGTGAGCCTCCTCAAACTGAAGGAGGGAGCGGGGGATGAGGCCAAGGGCGAGGTGCTAACCGCAGTGGCCGAGGGGATTAGGGACGGGCTCGGTGGGATCGAGCAGGCGACGTGGGGCGAGAACTTCTCCCCTTTGCGCTCCAAGGGGTTCTCGATCGGGTCGCTCGTGGTGTTCAAGGGCGTGGAGGAGATGGAGGCTGCAGCGGCGGCGGCTGCTGCCGGGACAGCAGGTCCACGGCAGGAGGAGGTCGGGAAGCATGTGGACGGCATGATCTCGGTGGAGTACGTGGTGCCGCATCCGCAGCCGGCGAGTCTGAGTATCTGATGGGAACGTCGTATGTTTGTGCGGACTTCGAGGGTAGACTACTTGGGTAAGCTGCGTGTGTGTTGTATGAATATCAACCAAAACGTTGTTGTTTCGTCTTGTTATTTGAATTTCCCGTGGCATATGGAATAAGATGAATTGAGATCTAATGCAGTACCGTGCCATCTCTTCCGACGTTCTTATTTCATTCCTCGCTGTCTGTTTCTGTTTGGGAGTACTTAATTTTTCCACCAATTATTGTGCTTAGTGGTGGGGAGACATGGGATAACAATTGACCTAAAACTAATCCAATCCAGGATTAATATCTCCCCAAAACTAAGCCCATTGAAATCGACTTAACCCTAGCAACAACTAGACAATACAACCTCGCAATAAGTAAATATAACTCTAAAATGATAAGGAGATAAAGACAATAAATACGTCAAGATTTTACATGAAAATTCAATGCGGAAAAATTCATGTACCACCCATAAACTCACTAATCATCGAAGTAGTAGGATTATACAAAATGTTTTTCTCTAAGTCACATACAATAATGATAGGCTTAATACTAATACTTCACCATGAAGATAGATTAACACAAAACAAAGCAACAAAATTATAATTGCGATTGGAGAATTTGGATAAGATTCTCAATAAATGAGATCAATTCATAGCCCTCAATCTCATAAATAATATACTAAAATTTAAGTCAATGTTGTCCACATTTGGCCGTCAAATCGTTGCCAGGAGCCGCTGCTTAGGAGCCCTTCTTCTCCGGTGCGTTGCCCTCGGTGAGCCGCCCTGTGTCTCCTCTCTCATCACTCCGTCTTGGCCACACACACCAACAGCACTCACCTTTTTCTCCCGCTTGCTTTTTTGCTTTTTGACTTTTACTCCTTTCCTTTTTTTGATATGCTAGCCGGGCCCCGAATAGAGGTCGACCCAGCCAACGCCTAGTGATGGCATACAGTAACTAGCTAGTACGAAAGATGGATGGTGGCCGAGTGTCTTGGCGGCTGCGGCAGCGGTGGCAGCGGCAATCTTTCGCTGTTGTCAGCAGTGGTTTCACCGGAGGTGGCGTCGTCAAGTGACTTCGGCAACCACATGGCACGGTGGCTATGGGTGGCGAATGCAGAGAAGAGAGCAGGATGAGAGCTTTACAACAAATTAGACTATGATCATTTGGTGAGCGATATTTTCACGAGGGGATGATCATAATTGTGGGTATTGCATGGGGAGGGATGTGAAATATGGCGTGCAGGACACGCTAGACGACTTGGTCTAAAGAGAACAACTAAAGGAGCAATTACACGAGCCTAATGCAGAGGCTTGAAAAAGAAAAAAGTTAATGGAAGGAGCATGCCAATGACTGAGTGTCATAGCTGTGAAGCCCCTAGATGCGAAATTTCCAACAACAAGCTCAAGATCTAAGCTCCAAGGAATCCCTGCAAAAGCTCTCTGCTATTTTCCCCTCAATCTGAGATTGCAGAGACAATTTATGTTGTCGGAGACAGGGACATCGATAAGGTGTCATGATGAAGATTTACAAATGATGGGAAGCTTGAGAAGCATTTGATTGAGAATGTGTGCAGATATGGTCGAGAAGGAAATTGCATCTGACAGTTTACATGGTGACGGTATGTGGGGATTGAGAATGGTCTTGCAAATGCTTGTTTAAACCCAATTCAAGATCAATTTGCCGTCTGAATTATCCAATTTATTGATGCCAAACTGAGGAGTTTGTTTTGTCGCCGGTTGTCCATGCCATGCTTGTCTCTTGTTAGCTTGGCTTCCTTTTCCTGATTGTCTTGTGTTGTTGCTTTTACATCTCAGCATCCGTTTACTTATTATGTCCTTTCATTTTGAGTGTATGTTTTCAATGCCGTAATATTTTGTACATTTAGCCTTTCTTCCATATATTTATTACCTCTTACTCTTACCAATAAAAGAAAAAAACAAGATAAATAACAACTCACATCACTCCATGTTTTACTTTGTACAGTACAACATTGCGCGGACTTCTAATTGGCTCAACAGAGAAGCGAATAACAAAGATGGGTTTCTGATAACCGATTGCACTGTTTCCTGTTCATGACAAGCATCAGATTCCTAGCTTGTGGAGAACAATTATTTCAGGCAGAACGGAATCTTTGACCAGTGTGTTAAAGCCATTGAATATGTCAAAAGAAGAACCTCTGATCCATTCGGTGTCGAGTCTTCTCATATACAAATTTCTGTGCATTTGTTTTAAGAGGGGATGGACATTCATTTGAATCTCATTCCCAACGGATGACGGTTTCAAACTGAACAGCATAACAGAGAACGAGGAAAACCAACATCCGATTCCGTTGCCATCTCTAATTCGCATCGATTTGTTCCTTAACAGAGATGCTAATTTAATTGAAGGAAATATACTTATATTTGTCTGGAACAAGACCCAACTCAGAAATGTACTAAAAGCACTCCCACTACTGAACTTAGCACTTATGGCTGCTCTTTCCTGTTCACTCCACATCAAATTGGGGGGCAAAAGGTGATCACATACCTTGAAGCCCTGCACCTATTGAGACTAGAGGAGTCATCGAAAGCGTAACTATAGGCTTTGGGGCAAACAGCCTTGAACAGATTAGCAAATACGGTTGGCTTGCAGGTGTTGGGATTCGAGTACATGCCGGTGCAGCAATACTTAGCCGATTGCATCGCCAAGCAGGCGCTCTTGCACCCGACGACCCTGTCACCTTTCCTCATCTCCAATGCCGAGGGGCAACACACGTTCAAATCGACCTCACACGAGGCAACGCCACATCCGACCCCACCCCCGACCGGCTTCATCGACACTGGCAGGTTGAACCCGTCCACCAGGCTGACGTCGTAGAAATGCAGGGGCGAGCTGGCGGATCCGAGCGTCATCTCCACAACTGTCGCTGGAGGGGTTCCGCCCGTGCCCTGGCAATGCAGCAGGCCAGAGCAATCCCCCGTGTCACACGACCCCTTCCCAGCCCCGTCGAAGCAGCAGCCCTGCCTGCCCCAGATCCTGCCCGACCACTTCTCAGGCACATCGAGCACGACCTCCTCGCCGCTGGTGAGGATGAAGCCGCCTTCCCTGGGGGAGGGTGGCCCGCACCACCAAGGATGCCGGGCCATATGGTCTCGTTGCAGTTGTTGACTAGAATTAGTTGTGCCCCATCTGCATAAACAAGAAAAGACAGCAAGTCAAATTATACTCACGCTAGCGAGCGGAATCATCTCCAACCAGTCTTTCAGATGAGAAGGAAGGGAACATAAACATACTTGAAACAGAGAGGGAAGTCAGCAAATGGAGGAGGATTGGTATGAAAAGTGATGTTGACATTTCTCTCTCTCTCTCTCTCTCAACAACTGGAGCTGTGCTTGTGATACAATGGTTGATGCGTACAGAAGGTGAAAGACAGAATTAGAGAAAGAGAGAGAGAGAGAGAGGGAGAGTGGCTTGAAAACCGGAAGGTCATGGGGGGTTAATAGATTGTGGAAGCGCCAAGGAAACGGTCCATGCAAGTGGGATTAGATTTAGGAGCAGAGAATGTAGCAGGGGAGTGATGAGCGGCGGTTTGTCACTCAACCTTTTTCGGGGTTTCTCTACGATTTTCTTAGTAGCTTCTTGGTTTTCGCTTTCGCGGGCATATATTCATTGCTTGGGACGAGGGGCTCCTCTCTCTTTTCTCCTTTCGCCTCGTTAAAGCTTAATTAAGAACTGGGGATCAGCTACAATCCTCAGAGACAAGGAGAAAAGACTAGACAACCACGTTGGATCTAATGATGATGCTACACCATAAGCATGTGCATGTGCACAAAAGAAGAGCGGGGATGATGATGGTGCATGAAGTGAGGAGGGATTAGTGGAAAAAAAGTGGACGCCGCTTAATTTTTATTTAATTGCCACGATTACCTTTAATCATACATAACCGTCCATAACTTCCTTTTCAATTAAAAGAAGTATTTGATGGTATATAAAGATGATGTGGAGATATCCATTATGGCCATGAGTTTTATGGGGGTCTTGGAATTTGAAGGCAACAGATGAGTGACACGAACCATTTATACCAGACATGCGCTCACCTCGCGCCGGCATGAATTGAGATTAAGGCATATATTATGGTTGGGTTTTATTAAGTGTTGCGCAAGATGTCTTAAAACTTACATGTATCTTAATTAATGAAATAACTGATTATGGACGAACATGTTTACTACTAGGAACCACATATGAGTTTGCTAAAATCTTCGGTACTAATAAGGTCGATGTATATGTCAGTAGATGACAACAACGCGAGTCTTTCTCCAGGATTGTGTGAGAGATTCTCCTATAAAGAGAGGATTTTTTCATATAAATTTGCAAATTCATGGGTTAAAATGTTGCATAAATATATGAAAGCTTCAAAAGTTATATGTTTGAGTTATTGCCGTAACTAAAAAATGATAAGTAAGGTTTCGGGTTATTTCTTTTTTCAACTCTTTGCTGGGGAAATATTTGTCTGCTATCCGAACATGATATTATTATTTTTACTTATTCAAATAAATAAAAACAACTAAAAAAAAGTGAATAAAAGAAGGGAAAATTACACAATATGCAATATAGCCTTGAACTTAATGGAGTCCATGAATTGTAACTCAATGTATGTTTTAAGAATTTTTAATTTGTTCAATGTGGTTCTTGAACTTTTGGTACATATTCAATTTAATCCCTAAACTATAGGAAAATATTCAATAGTGTCCTTAAATTTGAATTAATTGAAAGACAATTTTGAATATTTTCATATAGCTTAGGGATAAGTTGAATATGTATAAAAAATCTAATGACCACATTGAACAAATAAAAAGTTCAAATACCACATTATACATTGGGCTAAAATTCAAAGACCTCATTGAAGAAATTAAAAGTTCATGGACTACATTGCATATTTAATAAAAGTTCAAAAACTATTTATATCATTATCCCATTAAAGAATTGATTAAGCAGTGACATCCTTTTTTTAAGCTATACTTTATGCAACAATGAATGTCGCCAAACATGAACAAGAAGAAAAGGGATTGGGTTTTTGATATCAACCCCGGATTACAAAATGAATAAAGGTCGTTTAAAATCATACATGATTTAAGGCCTATTTTGCATAATATTCACCTCATTAAATCGCAAGCACTTGCATCATCAACTTTTCATCCAAACTGCAAACAAAGATTGGGGTTGTGTTGGGGGAGGGTTTGAAATGTCTACATTAGATCAATTCCAAGCTAAAAAAAAAAAAAATTGTTTGAAAGAAATTAGGGAAAAAATGAGAACTCCTCAATACGTAATGGAAATTGCAACCTTTTTTTTTCAACTGATCTTATGCAAAGAGAAAAGAGAAATTAAAAAAAAAAAATTGTACTAACAATAATAAGCATATTGTCTAATGTGCAATCAAGTCCTAAACATTTGCAAAACGCGTAATCAAGTCATAAGCATTTTGGATCCATTCAATCAAATCCTCTTAGCCATCACTTAAATTAATGTGCTGATGTAGTGCATTTAAAATCAAGGTGGTATGCTTTGAATATTTTTTTAGCCCCAGGAGAAAGTCAAAAGTTTTTTAAGAAATTATATAGAATTGGACAATTGGACAATGACCGGTGGTGGACAAGGGCTTATCTCTCCTTATCCAGAAGACTTGTCAGGATCTAGAGCTCCCTGACGTGGCCCTTATCCACGAAGCAGCGACCAAATCCACTTCGATTCTCTAATCTCTGTATCTACAAAACCCACATTTTCCTAAAGTCACAATTTCAACCCTCCAAAAAATGGCGTCACCCGCTCCTCCGCCGACGGTTTTACGCTCTAATCCACTGATTCAGCCGGCCAGAACGGCTTGCATTTCACTGTCGTCCTCCGTCGGCAGATCGTTGGCCAATCAGATGTTGGCAAAGAAGAAGAGGAGGAGCCTGGCGGTGGTTGCAGCAGTCGGCGACGTCTCGGCCGATGGCACAACGTACCTGATTGCTGGCGCGGCCGTGGTGGCTCTGGTCGGAACTGCCTTCCCCATTCTCTTCTCCCGCAAGGACACGTCGGTATTCCGATTCCCTCACGCTCTCTCTGGATTCCTGAGCTCGCTCCTTTCTTACTAATTTCTCCTTGCTTATAACGTTGATACATCAATTAGATATCTAACGCTCAAAATTCAAAATTCAAGCCGAGCTTATACTGAGGATGTATAGATTCTGAATTTAGAGGACGGCAATCGTAACTGATAGTTTTTTCCCTCATATATCCTGATATCTTTATTGTACGTCAACCGATTTCATCAGCTGCTCGTGAATTTGACTTGTCACTGTAATGCTATGCACAGGTGTCCTGAATGCGACGGTGCCGGTTTTGTCCGGCAGTCGGCAGGGACGTTGAGAGCCAATGCCGCGAGGAAGGACCAATCTCAGATTGTGTGCCAACGTTGCAATGGCCTCGGCAAGCTCAACCAAATCGACAAATAAACAGAGAGATTTCCAAGATTTGTGCTTCTGCTTGTAATTACCATCTTCATGACAAGCCACACTTTCAAGCTTTAATACTACAACTCTGCTGCTTCCGTCTTCATTGTTTAATTTCTCCTGTATCTTATGACATTTGTGAGAACAATGTTGTCTGTTCTAAATGTTTAAACATTTAAACTATTAAGAGAAAGCGTGCTTTAACAATTAAATATTCTAACAAATTGCCCTAGGTCAAAGCCTTACTAAGACCACGCTGTTGTTTGTATCTTGGGCGACCTCAAGGAGACTGTTAACCTCAAGTAACCTCAAAACAGGCGGTTGCATAGGTCGGGGCGTCATAGTTGCCATTGAAGCGGTGGGGAGGATAGATGAGAAGAGTAATTATGTAAGGCTTTCCACGTCTTATTCATTGATCCTCTTATTGATAGGGTATAAATAGAGAATAGAAGATGTAAATATAGAAGCTAATTTTAAGTAGAGGGGATCTCGATCCATTGGGCATTTAGTGGTACTCCTCCATCAAATTGTGCCAGAAAACTTATCGAATTAGTAACCTGTAATAAGAATGAACTTGGCTACATCAAAAGAAGTTTTGACATGATTAGTTTTTAAGGAAAATGAGATCATGTCTTTCCCTGCTTATGCACCATAGACAGGACATTGGTGTTGCTTACTTCAAAAGCTTTGTGGGAGCTTTACCTTTAATTTACTTTCTATGGTCACTATAACATATCTCTAATGTTAGCCCAAGTTGTACTTGGGTCCATATCCAATATGACCCCATGCCTCATTAGCCCATTTATAGAGGCCTATGTTTTTGGTGAACTGTCGTCCGGCCTGATCTTTCTTTGTTAAATGGTCATTAGCCCCACCCATAGAAGGGATCAATCCCTGCGCTATTGTTAATAAATGCAGCTTTTGTATAAACTGGATGAAAAAAAGTCGATGTAAAGAAAGATTTAGGTTACAGCAGACGCTCTCGAGTTCGAGAAACGCTTCCAAAATATCTGGGTTTTCCTCTACCTTCTGGTAGTTTCGATCTCTCTACATGGAGGTCTTTGTTTGTGTTTACTCCATTTAATTAACCCAGCTTCTCGCGTTGAAATCCTCCATCTTTCGTTCCTACGATCACCATCCTTGGGCCGACCAACCTTTCCTCTGGTTACCGATCCTCCAGTCGTGAACCCTAATTTTGGCTCTCTGTCCGCTTTCTCTTCTAGGCTTCCTCGATCCTCCTTCCTTGGTTTTCTTTCGCCTTTCATTTCCATTCCTTTCCCTTTCCTTTGGCCCAGCTCAATCGCCCATTTATCCAAGCCTCAACCCCTTTTTCCCTTGCGACTGCCGTTTTCCACGTCTTGCTAGGATGTTGGCTTCCTCTGCTGCTTAGTTGCTGGTCAAATGTTGGAAGATGTCTGCTCGCACCCCGACCAGAACAGTTAAGTCTACACAGGTTCTCTTGTAGGTCCCTCACGCTTCTTAGCTTCCCCTGGTGTCGGATGAGAATCTGAGCTCCTGTTATCTCTTCCAGTCGTCTTTTACATTCTCTCCTTGTGCTATTATAGTCGAGCAAATGGTAGATCCTAGTACAGAATCGAGCCAATTAGAGGCGCTTTGTAAAAGCCTTGGTAACTTATGGTCTGAGGACGATGTTATAAATGTTACTCAAGAAATATCAGTTGAAAAACTTGCGGAATGTAGATGTATGTTATTTGTCAAGCTTTATTCCCGTCCAAATATTAATTTCTCGGCATTTATTAAACTATGAAATGGGCTTGGAAGACAGAAAATGTTTCATGTACCTCTTTAGAACCTGGATTCTTCTCATTCACATTTACCTCGGAAGCCAAGAAATAGAGAGTCCTTGATGCTGTTCCTTGGTCTTTTTCCAGTAACCTCCTTGTGCTTCAGCAGTGTGACCCGGATATTCTAGATATTTGCTATGATTTCTCCCAATGCCCATTTTGGATGCATCTATTTGGCCTCCCCTTTGGTAGAGTTACGACGGAGATAGTTAGAGAAATTGCTTCAAGGATCGGCGAAGTTCTTGAGGTGAAGCTGGAAGCAAAAGGAAACGGCATCTATAAGATTGGGAAAGCCAGGATTAAGCTCAACCGAGCTACACCTCTCAAGATAGGGATAGTTGTTAATTTAGGATGCAAAAAGCTGTGGATCGAGTTCAAGTACGAGAGGCTACCATACTATTGCTACTCTTGTGGTAGAATTGGCCACTATGCCACTGCTTGTAAGGAAATTCCTTATGAATCTACAAGATTGGATGAAGACCTACTGGGTAATTTTGGGAATTGGTTGCGAGCTGAAGCACGGACACTAAGCCCATATGGCAAAATCTTCTAAGGAAAACAATCCCAGCTCATTGAAGAAGAAGAAATGGTGTTGCAGACTCCTCTTCAAGCGGAAATCCATGAAACTCAACAACCATTAAATGCAGGAAAGCAGGCCCTTTTGCCTCCCCGATCACAGCACTCTTATGAGGAAGAACAGCAAGCTGCACAACTTGTACCTTCCAGAGCCTTGATTATTATGGAAGGCAAATCTCCACAGAAGTGTGACAACAGCTGCTTGGATGCTGAATCTATACTCACCTTTCATAATGAAAACCTCAAAGAAGCTGAAAGAGAGAAGCAGCCCTGTTTAGCACCAGTAAGAAATTCTGCTAAAGGTAAAGCAAAGTCTACTAAACTTTCCACATCCAAGAAAGGAAAAAGATTCTGCCCGTATGGTGCTCAATCCACAAAATCAATTGATGCTGAGAACTTACAACTCATAGAAATCCCGATCATGGAGGAAGAGAAATCTACTCAATGGGCTTTGGTGGCTGGCCCTAATAAGCCACCGGTGCAGCCATGAAATTCCTGAGTTGGAATTGTTAGGGATTGGGGTCTCCCCTGACAATTCAAGCTCTTAGAGTCCTTGCGACTCAAGAAAGACCAAACATTATTTTTCTTATGGAAATAAATAATCAAGAGCAGAAAGTTCAACGATTGAAAAGAAGGCTTAAGACTACACACAACTTTATTGTGAATCCAAAAGGTTTATCGGGGGGTTTGGCTCTCTTTTGGGATGATCAGGTTTCTCTGTCAATCGAATCTCACTCTAATTTCTATATACATGTGCAATGTTTTCTGCATGAAAATAGACAGAATATGCAAATTACCTTCCTCCATGCTCCTAATGTATTTCATGAACGCCTTATTCTCTGGGATGATCTACAAAGAATCAATCTCTCCAATCACAACCCTTAGATATGCATTGGGGACTTTAATGAAATATTATATCGTTGGGAAAAGGTAGGAAAGAGGATGGTTGAACATTGTCGCCTTACCGCATTCAGGGACTTCTTATATGCATGTTCATTAATGGATTTGGAAGCCAAAGGGTGCGCTTTTACCTGGACGAACAGAAGAGAGGG
This sequence comes from Eucalyptus leucophloia subsp. euroa, assembly GCA_017140325.1. Lineage (NCBI taxonomy): Eukaryota > Viridiplantae > Streptophyta > Magnoliopsida > Myrtales > Myrtaceae > Eucalyptus > Eucalyptus leucophloia. Next base: position 40,662,597 of record CM029478.1, read on the forward strand.
TGATGAAAATGTCAAAGAAAGGCTGGACAGAGCATTATGTACCATGGAATGGAGAATAGCGTACCTGAATGCTGAAGTTACAACATTACCAGCCATTGGTTCAGACCATAGTCCTCTTATCTTGTCAACTCTACCTGCTCTATCACGCAAGAGGCGACAGTTTAGATACGAACCATTTTGGGCGGAGGATGACGAATGTAAGAAAATTGTCAAGCGGGCATGGGAGGCGTCCCATAGAAAAAACATGGTGGACAAAATATCTAATGTAGCGATGCAACTGACGGCCTGGAGCAAAAAACGCTTTCCTAATGCTTCCAAACAAATTGAAGGGTTGAAAAATGAGCTTATGTTTCACATGAATAACCCTACTTTGGAGTATGATCAAAGCAGAATTCAGCACATACATAAAGAAATCGATTCACTATGGCGTCAGGAAAAAATGTTTTGGGGTATCAGATCTTGAGTCAAGTGGCTGAAATGGGGGGATAGGAATACCAATTTTTTTCATGCGGCCACTATACAACGAAGAAACAGGAACCGTATCTCGATGCTACTGAATGCTAAAGGAGATTGGGTGAGAAATTCTGAGAACCTCAAGAATATGATGGTGGATTACTTCAATAACTTATATACTTCGGTAAGACCGTGAAATTTTCAACCTATTCTTGACCATATCCCATCATCAGTTAATGCAGCTATGAACACAAAACTAACAAAAGCGGTGACTATGGAAGAAGTATATGCAGTTACTCACCAAATGGGTGCTACCAACGTTCCTGGACCGGATGGTTTGAATGGCCTTTTTTTTCCATCAGCACTGGCAAGACATAGGTGGGGATATTTTCAGGGAGGTACAGCTTTTCTTTGAGTTTGGAATCATAAATCTAGCCATCAATATAAATCCCAATTACTCTTATCCCTAAAAATACAAACCCAGAAAGGTTAGAACAATTTCAGCCCATAAGTCTGTGTAACTTTATCTACAAAATCATTTCTAAAATACTTGCAAATAGACTCAAACCTTTCTTACCAGACATCATTGCTGAGGAGCAGAGTGCTTTCGTTGGGAGTCGTCAAATTCAGGACAACATTCTAATTGTTCAAGAAGTTATCCACCGATTACGAACTCGAGACAGGAGGAAAAAATTTCAGGCCATTCTTAAACTCAACATGCAGAAAGCTTATGATAGAATCGAATGGGACTTCCTACAGGAATGTTTATATAAAATGGGATTTAGTGTTGATTGGGTGAAGTGGGTTATGCAATACGTTACCACAATATCATATAGCATCAATCTCAATGGTGAATCTTTACCCTATTTCAAGCCATCTAGAGGTATTCGTCAGGGGGATCCATTATCACCATATATGTTCATTATTGTAGCTAACGTCCTATCTTATATGATGAAGAAAGCAATAGCAAAGGATAACATTCACAGCATCAAGCTAAACCGGACCTGTCCAACCCTGTCCCACCTATTATTTGTTGATGACTCTATTTTCTTCCTAGATGGCACAGTACGGGAATGTCAAAACTTATCAACTGTACTCCATCACTACTATTACGCATCTGGTCAAGCCATAAACCTCAACAAATCACGAATGTTTTTCAGCAAAGGGTGTCCAAATAGCCTTAGAAGTAACATGGTATCGGTGTTGCGGATTCCAGAAATTACAAAAGCTGAGAAATATTTAGGAATTCCTTTAGACTGGGGGTCCTCAAAAAAAGATATGTTCGCATGGATATTGGCCACGGTCAACTTGAAGTTGGAAAGTTGGAAGGATAACTTACTTTCAAGAGCTGGAAAGGAGATTCTTCTCAAAGCAGTAGTTCAGGCGATACCTTAATATGCTATGTCAATCTTCAGAATCCCAATTTCCATTATCAAAGCAATTGAGAGGAAAATCTCTAACTTCTGGTGGCGAAGCTCTAACAAGAATTCTGCTCTACATTGGCGTAAATGGGATACTCTAAAACTACGTAAAGACAAAGGCGGCCTTGGCTTTAAGGATTTACAAGCTTTTAACACGGCTATGTTAGGGAAACAAGCCTGGAGGATTTCTCAGGGTCCAAATACACTCTTAAACCAATTCATGAAAGGCCTTTATTTCCCAAATTGTAACTTTTGGCAAGCAGGAAAAGGCTCTCATTCGTTGTGGGGATGGCAAAGTTTATTGGTTGGAAGAAATGCAATTGCTCCCCAAATTAGATGGGCTGTGGGTAATGGATAGAAAATCTCCATTAGAGAGGATAAGTGGCTGAAATTAGGAAGGATTGGAGGAAGGGCAAGCCTGAATGAACCGACCAAAGTTGCTGATTTGATTGATTTTGAAGCTGGAATTTGGAAGGAAGACCTACTGCTATCATTATTCGATGAACCCCTAGCAACAGCAATTAAGGAAACACCCTTCGGACTCCCAACTACCGAAGACAAGTTGGTTTGGGCACATAATAAATCAGGAACCTATACAGTAAAGAGTGGCTACTTTTCAAATAGGAAACCAGCCATTCCTAGCGAATCTATACCATCAACATCACACCAATTCAACCCACTCATTTGGAAGCTTATTTGGAAATCTGTGGTACAACCAAAAATCAAATTCTTTCTATGGAGTGCATGCCAGAATGCGCTTCCTACCTTGGATAATCTTTATAGGAGAAAGATGGTACCTGAACCGCTATGCCCAATATGCAAGTTGGAGCCTGAGACGATTGAGCACACTTTACTTCTTTGCCCCTGGACGACCTAAGTTTGGAACGACCCAACCCTGCAAACATGTACAGATCGAGTTGGCTTAACAAGATTTGATGATCGGTTGTCTCAATCTTTTGTGAGGCAAGGTGACTCAAATAAGTTTGAAATGGTTGCCACAGTTCTTTGGTGTATATGGAAGGATCGCAACCAATTCATCTTTAACTATCATACCTTAAACCTGCATCGAACCTTGTTCAAAGCCACCACATCAAAGGACTGTTTCTCTGCTTGGAACAGAAAAGCCCCAAAAAAGAATCAACGCCGAGGGGAATATGAAAAATGGCATCCTCCACCACCCGGAACTTTTATAGTTAATATAGATGCCTCATTTGAAATCATTGGTGATACCAAAATGTCGCCAGAGTCAAGAAGTCTAGCCTCGACACACTGCGCACCTGTTCGGAACAGAGTTACAAGTTCAGATTAGCCCATCCCTTGTCGAAGTACTAACCCTGCAGGAGCACCCACCAAGTTCCCGCCAGTGCTACACAATGCAGGGGATGTGGAAGATGGTCATCTTAACCTGACCCGAGGAATCATCGCCGCTGAACCCGCTGAATTTGCAACCGAAGATCATCAACGCGAGCTTTCCTCGTCTGCAATCGAAGAATAAGATCCCAGATTCCCAGCACCATTGCAACATAAAAGACCAGTCCAAGATGCTCATTATAGCATGCCTCGTGCTTCGGATCATAGAGAAAGAAGGTCCTCTGCCTCTGCAAATGAGGAATCAACACTCAGATTTACCGGATCTGACTACCTAGGAACATAGCAGCAGCTCAGAGTGAATGTCGAGGCTCAGCGAAGCTGGCATTGCGACCAAGAAGGAAGGGAAGAATAAATGATGCCCCAACATGCCTGTGCTATCGAAGAATGCCCGCGTCCCAGACCAAATCTCACCAGTCGCTCCCCCCTGTCAGCAGAACCATCACCAACGAGGATTTCGCCCCTGGGTTCCTCGACTCTCGGCACCGGTAACATCAAGCTACGCTTGCTGCCTCTGAAACTAAAGAAGGAAACCTCAGATCTACCAGATCTGACTACCCACCACAACAGCAACATCACAATAGCATCGCCAACGCTCACCATGGAAGGCATTATGAATCGGAAGAGAGGGAAGAAGGCATGAACAACCCACACACCTGTGCTGGTGAACCAAGCGAAGCCCCTCATCCCGGACCTCATCCTTCCCATCGAGCTGCAAGAAGACCTTTACCTTCGGCATTGGGCCACGCCCCATCCAGAGAAATGACGGCAGTCGTCTTCGACTCTTCACGCAATCCAAGATCAAGACCTCGGGTTGCTATTGCTTGTGTCTGCAAAGATTCTTTTGGGAGGATTCGAGATGGATTTGCAAAGCATATTAAGGTAAGTTCAGCTAAGCAAGTGAAGGCCGTTGCTTTGGTTGAAACCCTAGATTTTATCTCTTCAACCCTAATCCCAAATTCCCCAGACAAATAATTTCTTTTTTTATCTGATTGTCGGTTGCTAGTGGACAGTGTATTGTCCTCTATTTTAAATTGGTTAGAATCCCTTGAAATTGGAGTCTATTTCGAAATGAAAATTCTAATCGGGTTATTTTTGGCATTTTGATTTTCTTCCTATTGTCTACTTTTTGGATCTTCTTTGTCGGATGCTCGTGTTGTATTACCTTTGCCTAGTATCTAGTAATATCAGCTTTGTTTCTCATCAAAAAAAAAAAAAAAAAGAAAGATTTAGGTTGATTTGAAATCTGCAATGAAATGTTATTTTTCAGTTATTACTTTTTGGGTCGGAGCGTAGGTACACGTTTAGCGACGGCCCTTCCGCTGGGCAAAATCAGCTGGGTTCTCTTTGCAAATGCTTTCTCGATTAACTGTAGCGCTTGCCTAAGATCTAGCCACGGGAGAACTAGTAACAGAGTTTTTCCCTTCTTTTGCTACCCATCTTCTTTTACAGAAACTTCTTTTTATGTATATTTCGATAATAAATTTGTAATAGATATTTTTATTTATTACAAATTCGTCAAATAGAATTCTACATATTTTGGTGATAAATAGGTAAAAGTAATTGTTGTGTATGTATAGATTGATCCTGTTCCCATTTTAAAACAAGGAAAAATAGCGAGATTCTTTATCCTAGGACAAAAACTTGGGATGTAAATAGTCTAACTCAGGTGTTTTGCCCAACCATGGTCCAAGTCATCCTCCGGATTCATATTGCAACCTCCATTGGGTGGATAAACCAATATGGTAGCCACTATTGATGGAATTTTTATGGTTAAATCCGCTTATAAGCTCATTAAGTTGCGTATAGAGAATGACCCCAACTTTGGAATGTGGAATGAAATAGGGAAAGCTAGAGTTCATGAGAGGCACAAGATGATGTTTTGGAGGACAACAGCTAATGCATTGTCTTGTAGAGCTAACTTGGGTAGGTTATTTCACATTCCATGTCTTTCAAGCCTATTGTGTGGAAAATTCAAAAAAAAAAAAAAAAAAAAAAAAAAAAAAAAAAAAAAAAAAACTTTAGTCCATCTATTCACAACATGTCCTTTGGCTCAGATTTTATGGAGACAAAGTCCTTGGCGTATCATCTCTTATGCTTGGAACTTCTTGACACCAGAGGAAATGATCAACCACTTTCTTGACCTAAGTGGATTGCTCAGAGATTGGGCTTTGATTAAAAACTCTTCACCCTCTTTATAATGATTCTATGCACTAGAATGTGGTGCTATAGGAATGCCATATTACGTGATCAAGTTCTTCAAACGTCTTCCCAAGCAATTAAGTTGGTTTTACAAGAATTCATGGAAAAAATAACAAAGGAGCCATTGGTATCATTACACGATTGGCTAGTGGCTCAATTGTCCAAGTTTGGACAAGGAAAGGATGTTGGAACTCACTGGTGGAAGCAAAGCATCAACTCTCCTTTTCACCTGCAATTATGCTAAGTCCCTCGGCTTCCAAAAAAAGGATTTTTGAAAGTGATTGCAAAGTCTTAATTGATGCCATTCAACAAAAGCGGCTTTGCCCTTGGAGTATTTAGCATTTTGTTGTAGATTCTCACCTCCTACTTTAGCAAAATCCTAGTTAGAGCTTGCCTGGACCCAAAGATCCAAGAATGGAGTTGCTCATGTGCTTGCAAATTGGGCTTTTAATCAAATAGACACTACATCATCTTTTCTTTTCCATGATCTCCCGTCTAGAGTTGAAAATATTGTATTAATTGAGTCTACTTTAATCTATTGCTCTAAGATAGGTACTACATCCATTTTGTAATGTTTTGTTCTAAAATGAAAAGTTTATATCTAGCAAAAAAAAAAAAAAACCCTATTTTGAAGTACCCATATACTATATGTTGAAAAGGAGTACCGGACACCTAGAATGCCAAAACTTGGTAATGAGGAATAGTTAAGTGCCAAAAGTTGGGAAAATGACACTTATATACTAAAATCAAAGTAAAATGGAAACCAATGGTGAGATAATCCGACCAAAATGCCAACGTGGTGATTTTCAAGAGAGGTAGGTGTAAAACGATATCGTTTTGCACACTAATGTGAGTAGATAATTAATAGAAATATTAATTAAATGAAATTAAAAACTAAAAAAAAAACTAAGATGGAGATTGCAAGTAGTGAGGATTAAGCCCTCATCGTCACCCCCCACCATCGTCGCGAAGGGCTGACAATGGTGGGGGAAGGGCTAGCCAAGGTCCACTAGGGCCGGCAACCTTGGCTACTAGCAACAAGGGCTTATGAGCCCTTGCCTAGTTTTGGGGTGAGAGTCGCGACCCTGTGGCCTCTCCTAGATCTAGTGAGGGTTGCTAGTTCTCACCCAACTAGGTCAAGGGTCGCTACTGTTTGGGCGGTTAGTTAACCGAAGTTGCTAGCCCTTGGCTAGGGCCTAACAACCCGGCCGACCCTTCCTCCACCATCATCGACCCTTCCCTTCCCAGCAATAGTAGGGGGCGACGGCCAAGGCATCTTATTTTTTTTTTTAAACAAATTAGTTTTAAATTTAGTTTAATTAATATTTGTATTAAAATATTTATATTTTAAAAAAAGAAAAAGAAAAAAAAAAAGAGAAGGAACCAAAAATGGAGGGCCGAGCCCTCGCCGTCGCTCGTCGTCATTAGGAAGGGCTGGCAACGGTGGGGAAATGGTTGGATCTAGGGAAGGGCTGTGGGCTCACAAGCCCTCACTGCCAGTCATCCAAGGTTAACAACCCTAGGAATTGACAACCCCGGCCGACCTTTCCTCCACTGTCACTGGCTCTTCTCAATAACGGCAAGGAGGTGGTGATGAGGGCCTACAACTTTTTTTAAAAAAATTGATTTAAATTTAATTTAATTAATATTTATATTAAAATTCAAATCAACGCCATGATAACATCGTTTTAGCGTTTCTTTGATGAGTCAGCTCTCTCGCAAGTCATGTAGGCGAGCAATGTTAATAAAATAATTGTTATGTATGATTTCTGGTGGGGTTTATCAAATTTAGTACTCAAGTGTCCCAATTTTAAAAAAAATGGTACTTAAGTGTCACTTTCCTAACTTTTGGCATTTAAGTATCCCCGTGTCAAATTTTGGCACTTGAGCTGTTCTTTTGCCTTTTGAAAGTAATTGTTTATAATGAGTTATCGAAATAGTTTAATAATATAAGGAAACCTAATATTAAAACCATACTTGAGAAATTTTTGTTCCTTTGCCTTGGCTAGTTTGGAAACGTTCGTTGTTTGATTCAAAGAAAGAGGAAGATAAATGGCGCTTGGATGAGAATTAATTGCCCAAGGTCGCACATTGCTTCACCTTATTTCTTCCTTCCCTCTCTCACTGCAAGCCTCCTTAATAAGTCAATTCAATCCGAAACTCCCCTACTCCCCAAAAACCCTAAATCCCTCTCTATCTCTACTCTATCCCCCTATTCTATCGTTCCTTTAGGCAAGAGATCAGAAGAAAGACATCCCAAGTGTAAAAACTTAGTATAGGTGGACATATAACTGCCAAAACTTTTATAAGATACACTTAAATGTTGAAATTAAAGAAGAAATGAACACTTAAGTGCCAACAGTAAGAATTTACAACCAAATAGTTAACATGGCTTTTTCTAGTGAGATTTTTAACTGATGTGGCAATTCTTTACATAAATAAAAAATTATCCACGTGGCGATGACATGGTTAGATATGCTTAAAATGACATCGTTTTGGCCCAAATTTGATTTTTAATATAAATATTAATTAAATAAAATTTTAAAAACTAAATTAAAAAAGGTAGAGAATTAGCAATGGCCTCCATGGCCTTTGCCACCGCCACCCAACCATCATCGAATGGGCCAGCAACGTTGGGCTGGCCAAGACCTTGGCCGACAGTTTTTGAGGGCCTAAAGGCTCTCACCTAAATTTGGGATAAGGGGTTGCGGCCCTTCCCCAAATCAAGTGAGGATTGCCGGCCTTTGCCCTAAGGGGCCAAGGCCTAGCAGTGGGGCTGGGCGGCAACCTTGCCCTAGCAAGCAACAACCCTTGGCCCAATCTAAGGCTAACGACCCTTCACCCCAAAGCATTGGGCAACGGCATGCAAGCCCTTGCTTGAAGTTGGCGTAGCCACTAGCTGAGGTCCAACGACCCAGACCGATTCTCAACCCAAATTTGGGTAAAGGCATGCAAGCCCTTGCCTATAATCAAACAGAGTCACTAGCCACTAGCTAGAGCCCGCCAACCACAATTGACCCTCGCCCCATCGTTGTCAACCCTTTTCGGAAATGGTGGGGCAGCGGAAGTGAGGGCCTTATTTACTACCCTTTTTTAAATTTGGTTTTTTAAATTTAATTCAATTGATATTTATATTAAAAATCAAATTTGGGGGGGGAACGATGTCATTTTAGGACAAGGGTTGCTGAGTAAACATTTTGACAAGCCACATAGACCGATCTTATTAATAAAATAACGCCACATTGAATTTCTAGCAAATCTCGCCAGAATTGGCACTCAAGTGTCTATTTTTTATTTTATTTTTAAAAAAGGCACTTAAGTGTACAATGTGGAATTTTTGGTATTTATATATCCATCCATACAAATTTTTGTCATTTGGAGTATCCTTCTCTCATAATAGGCCTATTGATAATCCATGGAGTCCAAGCTAGCCGCTTGAGTGAGAACTCACACTCCTTAAAGAATGAAGGAGAAGAAGAGAGAAAGTGAATGGAGTAGGAGAGAGAATGTGTGTTAAAGAGATATGCTAGGGAGTTCCAAAAAAAAAATGACAAAGTGGGACCCCTCCGTCACACATGACGATTAGTGAATGGGCCGGCCCCATGATGGCTTAAAGGGTTCCACCTACCTAATATTTTCTCATCAACTCTTATCGAAATAAAAGATAAAGCATTAAATAACAATAAAAAGAAATGGAGAATTATAAAATAAATGAAATTGAAGAATATCAAAAGAAGATGATTTTGAAGATCTCGCCTTTGACTCTCTACAAATAGAAAGGAGAAAATGGAGGAGAGAAAAGTAGCCATTTTAAGGTCAAGAAAATTCTACACAAATATAATGAAATTCTACGTAAACCTTAACGGAAAATTTGATTAGATAAATAATTTTTTAATGATATTTTCTTCTTCTTGTTTTGGCATACAGTTACTTACGTTTCTTTTGTGAAAATACACATCGGTACCAACATTTTATAACAATATAACAAATATAGCCTTTAACATATACAATGCACGGGCATCATTCATATCATCATTGACATCTCTTCATTTGGAAGGGAGAAATTTGCAGGACAAGCGTTCCCCGCCATCAACAGCAATAGTCTCTGCATACCTTAGGGAGACGTTGCTTTTTTTGGAAACAGCATGACGGCAGAAACCTGTCCGGACCGAATGCAAATTTATCCTGATCATCAACGAGAGAGAGAGAGAGAGAGAGAGAAGCTGTCACCTTCCCCATCGTTTCGGGGTCAATGCCAACGCTGAAAATCGCCTCCTTCATTTGTCAGGATTCCGTTGCCTTTTTCAGCATCAAGCAAAAGAAGGAACAAACTCTACCCTTCAACGTCATCTTGCGTTCCACCTTTGATCCGCGAGAAGACAAAAAGTTAGCATCGATCTGAGGATTTGCATCGGCTGCGATAATGAAACTCGATGAGGACCTAGGACATGACCGGCAGGACGAGTTCCAGACAGACGACGAAGAAAACCAAGCCGAGTGTAACTGTGATTATGACGACGATGACGACGATGACATTAGCCGATCCGAAGATCTCTCGCCCGCCTCGCAAAACTCGTTGGATAATCGCATGGACATCAATACTCCGTCCTGGCCTCAGAGCTACAGGTTCATTCCCTTTTCCCGTCTCCGGGGCTTGTCACCGTTCACATTGAAGCATATGTTTAGGATTGTTAAATTTTGAGAGTTTCCGTCGTTTCCTTTCTCTAGAGTATATCCATACAAGAACCGGCAGATTGATATGAACGGGCTATCACATATCGTGTACAATATGTTTCTTGAGGGTCGAATTGTTCTAATATGTCCCATGTTTTCAAAGAAAAAGAAACAGATAAATTAATGTCTAAAGCCGAGACCTTCAAACTAAGATTCTTCGATACCTTGTATAGAACATTTGATTGATTTAAAATTGCAAGAAGTTCTTTCCTGGAGGATTTTGTGATCAGAGTCGGATTAAATTGTGCTGCTGATATATCTTGTCATTTCATCAGTGCTTGATCTGTTAGCGACATGAATGGTGACTAATACTAAATCAAGGGGACCACGTTGATTTTGGCAAAGCAAACAATCCGAGATTGCTTTATTCTGTTTTTCTTGCCTCAGAGCTTGACCTGAATTTGCTTACATTGCAGGCAGTCTATGGACATGTTCACCAGCGTTACCCCTCCTTCGATAAGTTTCTTAACAGGCTCTAGCTTGACACAGAGAAGACTGCCATCATCCACCTCAGAATCCTCCTTGCACAAACCGCTCATTCCATCAACGAATTTCGACAAGGAAGTACTTCCGCTAAAGACTCCTTCGGTCACATCTTTGAACAATATAATTTCTGTGCCTGAGCTGCCGCCTCCAAGAGAACAGTGTTCGCTTGCTCAAGCCGCACTAAATGGTAAAACGTCCAAAAAACAATCGGGAATTCTGAAACGCTTGTATTATAGGAGTTTTTGCAATTTATAGCAGAGAGACACTTGTGAAGATGCTTATGGTTTTGTTTCTTCTTCATGTACCAGGAATAAATGTGATTTGTGGCTTAGGAACTCTAGCCGTTCCATATGCAGTCCATGAAGGAGGGTGGTTAAGTCTGCTACTGCTTCTTCTCTTCTGTCTTATCTCCTTCTACACTGCAATGTTATTGAAACGGTGTTTAGAAGTTTCTCCGGGACTCAAGACTTACCTCGACATTGGACAGGCCGCCTTTGGCATATCAGGTCGCCTAGTAATAGCTGTGAGTACAGAAACCAACAATGACACCCCGCTGGTTTCACTTTAGTTTTGAATATTTTCAATTTTGCATGACCGTTCGCACAAAGCAACTGGGACTGAAAGAAGTACTGACATGTAGGTTTTGCTCCAATGCAGATAATACTCTACATGGAACTATATGTAAGTCATATAGATTCAATCTAATCCCTACTTTTTCCGATTAGGTGTCGTTTTTTTTTCTTATTCAACCACACGCAATCATTTCTTCTTTTATAGGCTTCTTGCATAGAGTATACGATCATGATGAGCGATAACTTGGCCACAATGTTCCCAAAAACCCACATGTACATCGGAGCCATATATTTGACGTCACATCAATTCTTTGCCATCACGGCAACTCTTGTCGTTCTCCCAACTGTTTGGCTGCGGAACCTTGGCTTGCTTTCTTACCTTTCAGGTTTGCAATTCTCATCTCAGTAATTAGTGTTCCTGAATTACCCTCTACTTTGATGCTCACTTGTTGAAGACCTGCTAATCCAAAAAGTGGCTACGTTTCAGCTGGAGGAGTTGTCGCATCGATATTGGTGGTGATTTGCTTGTTATGGTTAGGAGTAGTGGACCAAGTGGGGTTCCACCCCAGCGGGACCATCATAAATCTTGCGAACCTACCATTCACGCTAGGAATATACGGTTTCTGCTTCGCAGGACATTCAGTCTTCCCAAATATATACTCCTCCATGAAGGAGCCATCAAAATTTCCATGGGTTTTAGTGGCAACGTACTTCACTTAATCTGTCATTCAGTTGTTTTTATCCATACTTTCGACCTGTGAGTTATGTTCTTTCTTACAATTTATGCAGCATGGGTTTTTCTTCTCTCATTTACATTGGTGTATCAGTATGCGGATTTCTGATGTTCGGGGACAATATCAAATCTCAGTTCACCTTAAACATGCCCCAACAGTATATGGCAACGAAAGTAGCGATTTGGACAGCGGTGAGTTCAGGAATCCTTCAATGAAAAAGGTCCTCCTGCAAATGCACAAGCTAGGAACAACAGGACAATGGCGTTGAGATAGTATAAAATTAAAATAGTTATCTTAGTTTCTTTCAAAATTTTCTTTCTTTTGCAGGTTGTGAACCCAATGACAAAGTATGCTTTGACAATTATGCCGGTGGCATTGAGTTTGGAGGAACTCTTGCCCTCATCACATCATAAATCGCATGGCATGGCATTGATCATCAGAAGTGTCCTAGTAATGTCAATCTTGATCGTAGCACTGGCAGTCCCATTCTTTGGTAGGAACTTCATTATTCTTGATGCACATATCATTTTCCTCCTCTTCTTGCGTCTGCTCATTTGTTTGACCGAATATAAACCAAGGAAGTAGCAAATTTAACTCGAGAAACTATGAGAAGTTCGCTGTTGCTGCAGGTCTTGTGATGGCCCTGATGGGATCTCTTCTTGCAATGTTAGTGGTGAGTTGACTCTCCTTCCTGCAATATGAATCGCAATTTACACAAAAATGAGTTTCAAGGAACTGAAGATGTGCTCATTGATCTCTGAAAACAGGCAATCATCTTCCCATGCGTGTGTTATCTCAAAATCTGGAAGGGTAGACTGACCAAGTTGGAGGTAATAGCCCTGCTCTTCCCAAAATTTCATTAACTTCCTTCTGAATGAAGCAGCAAAATTATTGTCAATGAGATTGTCAATTCTTCCATGCAGATTGCAGCTTGCGGATCCATCATAACTTTTGGGATCTTTTGCTCTGGTATGGGCACATACTCAGCGTTTGCAAATCTGATGGACAAAATGGTCTAATTTGAGGGCTTGGCATGGTTTATCAGTAGTTCAATTTGGAAGACTTGATGGCGTACCTAAGCATTATTAGCTTGGCATTGGATGGCTCTTGAGTGAAGAAAGAAGGCAGTGGCTGGAAATTCAGGACAAGTTAAGAATGACTACATGAGAGAAGTGTTCAGCAAGATTCAGGTGAAAGATCCAAGATATACTTGTACTGATGAAAAATGCACATAAACCATCAGTTTGACTCAACTTTCTGTTTTAAAAAACTGAGGGTTAGGCAGACAATAAAAGACAGAGCTAGGTCTCCGCTTGTGTGGATCTGTGGCTGTAAGCATCCATTTAATGAATAATGGATGATGCTAGGAATAGTCATGGTCATATTGCGAGTGTTAGTTTGTATCAAGCAGCTTAAAGTAAAATCTTATGCTGAAGGGGAAGAAAAGATCCTGTTGAATCTTCCACATGGTGAAGCTGAATTACTTGGATCGAAACTCCTTTACCTGACAAATTGGGTATCTCAAATCTCAACTTTAAGCTGGTGTCGATCAAGTAGGTGCCACATCACTATACCTGAACTGAAGTAGGTATTCATCAGAATTTGTATGAGGTGCTTTCTGTCATGAACACAATGATACTGAAGAATTAGAGAGACTTCTTTCTTGACTTGAGGTCAAGAATCCAAAAGTTGGCAGAGAGAAGAGTTTGATGAACACTAAAAAATAATTTAAATAACAAAGTTAATGTCATTATTTTCTTAAAATCTTCATTCTTCAGAACTGGTGTGCATATAACCATTTTTCCTTTATAGTAAGTTTTCTATGGTAATTCTTTGGCTATCGCTGTATAATTTTACATCTATACCAAATATCAAGCAACTATAAAATTGCAGCACGAACAGGGAAACCAAAAAAGCAGTAGTAGCAAACCCAATTATTGCAGCAACACTGTGTCCTCCTCCCTAAACCATGTTCTCCATTTGGCTCGTAATTCCTTCTCAGCAGTAGATGTACTCAGCCTTATCTCCTTAATGTAAGTAGCCATTTGAACTCCTACTGGAAAAGGAGTATTTCCAATCACTCCAACAACAACGGAGGGACAAGGACCGAAATGCAAGACACTGTTTCCTTCCAAATGCAGTAAGTGGCTCTAACCCAAGCCATTTTCAGAATTCTTTTATAACAGGAATTGCCTTTTAAGGATTGCATAATCAAGTATACTCAGAGTTCGAATCCACTGTAGCCTTTTGCACACCACAAAGATCGAGCAGCGATGATTGCACAGCCATCGAGAAGGACCGTTTTCAAAAATAGACGATCCCCTGTTTCAGAAGTCAAGCCACATAGAAGACAAGTATCTGGACCATCATCAAGCTGCCGACTTGTTTCATCTCTTGTGAGCAGCCTATCCAAAAGGGATTTCTGGTTTGAAACAAATGATCCTGTGCCAAGGCACCTCAGCATTCCTAATTTTTTAGCAACCGCCAATCATTTGCATAAGTAAATTGTCAACCTTTAAGAACCAGAGCGGAGTCTATTATACCCGCCACATCAGAGAAAGGTTGAACTGGGCCGCGTAGAATGGTTTGAGTTTCCACCAAATCCTTTGATCTTGAAGGTGGCCAAACCCAACGACTCCCTTGCATAACCTCATTCACTCTGACATGTAGATCTCGGGCAGAATCATAAACAACCCTGCAACAATAAGCCTGACCTAAAACACCCGAGGGATGCCGATTGTCATGCTGGAGGGAAGTAGAATGCGCATCACCAATTACACGTCGAAACCACATGAACAGTTTTCTTACTGTAAAAGCAAAAACAAACACGTACGTTCAAGCTTTGACACATATGATTAGGTCACATCAGCGCTAGAATGGGACAAATGTCCAACAGCATCGTAGTAAACCACAAAGCCAATCACGATCTCTTGCTGTTAAATGATTCGACACCGCGTGTGCAAGTTTCCAACATAAGTGTTTCGTGGGAGGGACACTCGTCGTCCTGGTTAGCAAGTTGGGCTCGGCATTCTTAATGCATAGAGAGAACAGTAAGAGAAATGGTCCGGCTTGAATTCTATTCGATATCACATTCACAGTTCTGCCTTGCGTATGAGTGGCGTTGTGCAGCAAGCAGCAAGCAGCAACAGAGAGGAGAATTCTGCTTGCTTTATGGCTTTTTAACCTCCGTTTTAAGCTTCTTCATTCGCCCACCTGAAAGGCCTTGACAAATTAACTAGAGCGATAATTATGCGGAATCCGTTCTTTAGTGCTTTTTTTTTTTTTTTTTTGGGTCGGTGTTCTTTAGTGCTTCAAATGTGGGGACTTGATTCATTATAGTCCGAATACTTGCAGATTTACATCGATGACACGTGGCTTTACTTGCATTAATCCACATTTTGGTCAGTAATTTATTTCTTTGATCTTGGCTAAGCATGATCACTTGATCTGTTCAACAAATAAACTTGTAAAAGGTAACTCGTATTTGGTAAGTTTTTTCAAATTCAACTTTTTTAGTTCGATCCCATTCTATATTTATATTATAAGCCACTATACATGCTATGAGTTGTATTTAGGTTGTGACACATTTCTTTCTCACTCACACATCCTCACCTCAATCTCAAGATGTGAGGATCCAACTCCCCACCTTCCCTTCCCAAGTAGGAAGAGTGGTCACTGGGGCAACTCTCACTGGCTCAAGTTCAACTTGACTTACACTATTTGCAAGGCCTATCTCTTCTTATGTGCTAGGACAACAGTGCCTAGTTGACATAATTAGGAACTCACGCTTCAACGTGAGTCATGGCAGCCCAACATGGCATTCCATCTACAAGCTTCCAATCCCAAGTTCATTGGTTGGGTATTAGGTCTAGGCTCTTGGGGAATTGAGTCTAGTTTATATGTGGGAGTGCTGGGCTTGTGCATTTAGATCAATGGATCCCAAGTTTGAGTGTCAGGGACCCTTGTTTGGGCTGTGGCAACCTAGGTTTGGATGATGGAGACCCAGGTCCAAGCCACAAGGACTTGAGTCTAGGCCACTTCGATCTTGAGTTTGGCTTTCATGACCTATTGGGCGTTGAGTTCCCAAGTAGGTCAATTGGGCACTTGAATCTAAGCATGTAAGAGGACCTTGCAATGATAGAGGTCCAATTATCTTTATTGAAATATCAACTTTTAATTTTGTAAAAGAGGATGTCATTTCAACGAATTTAGATATATATTTCCCGTTAATTCATTTTCTCAATTATTAATAATTAATTTCTTGCAAAATTAATGGAACGTAAATAGTGATTTTGATTGGGAATAACATGCCTCAAGTATGCTGCCACATTTCACCAAGCTATTTTCTTTTGTCCATCACCACATATGCAATCTATGAGGATATGTGTTTTATAAAAAACTCAAAATTTTGAAGAGCATTTTTTGAAAAAAGATTCATTATATCACTACAAAAAATGAATGCATGAAAATAGTATATTTAAATTATTATCCACGATAAAAATAACCTTTATCGATCTAACTTTTCTAGTCACTGTAACCAACCCCCTCGTCAATATAGGAGGCTCTCGTCAAATGGACGACTTCCCCGCATGGGGAGCCATTTAATGTCTCACCCGATAACTGCCCTACACGACAAAGAGCTTTTAAATGCATGGCCACCAAAACATGCCCCTCACTCAGACGACGTCATTTCGCTCTGCTCACTTCGATAAAATATAATATTATTACGTCGTTAGATCCCACTCCCCTCCCCTCTCCCTCCTCCTCCTCCTCGAGATGTCAAACTCCATTTTATATCTCTTTCTTCTACCCCGAAAGGACCAAAGCAAAAGAAGCTTTCCCGTTTCATCCAGCCAGGCTCGGACCAAGTTTCCTTTCTTTCGTAGGGATTTCGCTTCTCTATGAGTTTCGCTCAGATCCGTCACAGTGCCTGTCCCCGCATCCCCCAACACTCACGTTCCCCACCTCTCCAAGGTCCAAACCCCTCAAATCACTTTCACTTCTCCTTCTTCACATGTTCTTCTCCTCGTCCGTGACGGCGTCGATCTCTCCGAAGCGACGATGACGGACCAGCGCCTCTTTCTCCTCCTCTTCTTCTTCTTCTTCTTCGCCGTTCGGGCTCAGTCGCAGGCCCTGATCCTGCCCCTCCAGGCCCAGGAAGTCCCGTCCGGGTCCGTCCCCAGGCCCCCCAACAAGCTCGCCTTCCGCCACAACATCAGCCTCACCGTCTCCCTCACCGTGGGCACCCCGCCCCAGAACGTCTCCATGGTCATCGACACCGGCAGCGAGCTCTCCTGGCTCCACTGCAACCGCACCCCCGACTTCCCGCTCTCCTTCGACCCGACCCGCTCCGCCTCCTACGCCCCCATCCCCTGCTCCTCCCCGACCTGCACCGCCCGCACCCGCGACTTCCCCATCCCCGCCTCCTGCGACGCCGGCAACCTCTGCCACGCCACGCTCTCCTACGCCGACGCCTCCTCCAGCGAGGGCAACCTGGCCGCCGACACGTTCTCCGTCGGGTCGGGCCGGATCCCGGGCCTGGTGTTCGGGTGCATGGGCTCCGCCTCCAGCTCCAACCCGGAGGAGGACGCCCGCAACACCGGGCTCATGGGCATGAACCTCGGGTCGCTCTCCTTCGTCTCCCAGATGGGCTTCCCCAAGTTCTCCTACTGCATCGCCGGGTCGGACTTCTCGGGCATCCTGCTGCTCGGCGACGGCGGCGGCGACGCCAACCTCTCGTCCTGGCTCGCGCCCCTGAACTACACCCCGATGGTCCGGATGTCGACCCCGCTGCCTTACTTCGACCGGGCGGCGTACACGGTCCATCTCGAGGGGATCCGCGTGTCGGACGTGATGCTCCCGCTGCCCGCGTCCGCCTTCCTGCCCGATCACACGGGGGCGGGTCAGACCATGGTCGACTCGGGCACCCAGTTCACCTTCCTTCTCGGGCCGGTTTATGACGCCTTGAGATCCGAGTTTCTAAAGCAAACTGGTGAGTGAAAACACTGCCCGAGCTCGTTGCCAAAGCAATCATAGCGACGACAACCTAAAAACCGAGTTGCCATAACGGTTCTTTTCCAAACAGGAGGCGTCTTGCAGCAATTGGATGATCCGAATTTCGTGTTCCAGGGAGCCATGGATCTCTGTTACCGGGTCCCGCTGAGTCGGCGGGACTTGCCGCCCTTGCCATCGGTGAGCCTGGTGTTCCGGGGGGCGGAGATGACCATACCGGGCGACCGGGCACTGTACCGCGTCCCGGGCCAAGTGAGGGGGAGCGACGCGGTGCATTGCCTGACCTTCGGGAATGCCGACTTGCTGGGGGTGGAGGCATTCGTGATCGGCCACCACCATCAGCAGAACGTGTGGATGGAGTTCGATCTCCAGAAATCCAGGATCGGTCTCGCGCACGTACGGTGCGATCTGGTCGGTCAGAGACTCGGTCTCGGCCTGCAGGGTAAACTTCGACGCGGCTGATCGGAACCAATAACGACACTCTCGGTAAATCTATGTGTACATGCAAAGTTTCATATAATTTTTGTAGAAGTATTATCTATTAGGCTTGCTGTAACTCCCGACTAGCTTTCGTTTACTTCTTACTCTTTTCCATTCTGTACGTGTACCAAATAGACACCGATTGAATTTAGATGCGAAAATGGAAAGTTTAGACATGTTCGAGATTTTCGTAGCCGACAATTGCCCATGCGACTTTACTTTTAGCTAAGGCATCCAGCTCCTCGAATTTTATTGGTTTTATGGAAATTCAGTGGACTGGATTGAACGGGATGGTCTAATATTTCACATGGGTCCGGGCGTTACATGACCTCTCGCGCCGAAGAATATTGGAATGACAGGTTGCAAATGGCATTAATTGAGTCGGTGGCTTTTTCCGGATGTGCCTTTGGGGTGTTGGATCGACAACCCCCGTGGCCCTTTATGAAAAAAGGACTTGAGAGGGCATGATTGCGGGCCGAAATAGCACGTGTGGTCGGCATCTTAATGGGTACTCTAAACTTTTCTGCTGATTTTGTTTTTGCATAAGATATTTGTAAGATGCTGCCTTTAGCAAGCCTTGAAAGCATTTTTCCTAGGGCCTTGCGTTGAAACGGACACTTTTCCCCCTAGATTGTCGCGTCACATGTGTTGGGAGCAGGCAGTTGGAGTTTCATACATTTATTTGGAGAGATTGCTGAAACGGGAACCTGCTCTAAACCAATCAATATATCTCTTGGATTCACATTTACTCAAAATTTTTAATCAATGAGCTATGTTAAGTCCGCTTCCCCTTAATTCGAGTATCTCTTTGTATTAACATATCTTAACTTGAATCTCTAATGCCATTTTTCATCCGGGTCTCTTTCTCCTAACCGAAAAACATGGTCTCTTTCCCTAGAGTTAAATATGAATGTTACCATTGGAATCAAGTTACTCCAAAACCACCTTCACCTGAGATCTCTTTTGCCAAAGCGGTTTACAAGGAAATTCCACTAGTCACTAGATTCTTTGATTGAGATATTGATCAAATCCCGATATGTATTTGAGAAATCCAATATTTTTATGTAAAGAGATTTCCAAAAGCGAGTCAAAGTCTATGCCCATCAACATGTTTAGTTGAACTCACTTTCAATCAAAAACTTAAGCCAATGGGTTATAGGCTAATTATGATAAATATAAACCTCTCCAAACCACAACAATTATCCGATATGGATCTTTATAATATTACTCATACGTGCATCTTACAAGTATACCAATTGAATGATACTGATTGACAAATAAAAAAATCAATTGACAAATCTTAATTGTCAAATTATAGCAATGTATGGTATTGTCAACACCTAAAAATAGCCAAAATACATATAGGTAAATTTGAGAGAGGTGTTACCTTTATGATAATAGATCATATTAAGCCAATTGACTAGATGTTATGGTGATTATGCCCATCAAGTTGTGTCCGGCATGAGTTGGGCTATTAGAAAGTTTGACAAGTGCAAAATTTGGCATTGGCAAATAGTGATGGTGCCAACATGAAGAAAGAAAGCCATAACCAAGAATGTGATGCCTTAAAATGTCACATGTGACACATATCATTTCTAACATAATCTTCTAGTTATTAATAGCATGCAAAAGTTCAACAAAATTTCACAACATCCCATGCAAGAAATTTGCATGACTTTAATTAATAAACGTATGCTTTGCATAATAACACCACTAGTTAACAACTTGATATAATATTCAAACATATAAAATACATTATATAAGCACCGGGATGAAAGTTGGGTCAACTAGCGCTACTACACCCATACTAACCCAAAAGTGAGCATATGCATTATCCAAACCACCACCCAACTTAAGGGTTGGTGGCCTCCATCATCATCACATCCTACAATCGTCGTGTCTAGGGGGACCATTGAAACCCCTAAGAGATCCCACAAACTCCCCGTTGATCCATGTGTGGAACTACACTTTGTATATACTAACGTCGATTCAAGTATAGGCACAATTTGGTATTCACAAGTGGTAGAGGGTGATCCATCCTACAAATATGAAAAAATAAATGAATGAGCCAAAATCTAGAAAGTGAAATCTCTAAGTTTAAAGTAAGAGATCATCTAACAAATAACGTGAGTTCAAGGCAAGTATAAAATATCTATGTACAATAAGTGCAAAAGTAAATGCACCATATTTTCCATCATAATATACTGATGGAGACCATTAACATCATTGCATAAGATTATTCACTTAACAAATTATGATCCATGGCTACCATTAATTAGACACGTGTGAGTATATGCATTTAGACATACACATAAACATGCGTCATATTCATTATTTCATCTCATCTTAAACACTCCCAGAGCATCTTGACATGCGACGTCCTTTCATTTCTCATGCAACACTCATCTCAATAATATATGTTCACTACATAAAATTTTCTTCATACAAATTATTTCCAACATACACTTACCTTGCCTTTTCAATGATCACATAATGACATGCTTACATCCTTTCATTTCTCATGCAAGCAATAGTAGTATATTTAAAGATCGGCAATGGGGTAGTATTGACTAGTGGGTAAAATAAGGAAATAAGTATAATCAACAAGTGGGTATAATTGGCAAATGGGTATAATCAACAAGTCAGTATACTCGACAAGTGGGTATAATCGACAAGTGAGTATACTTGGCTATCAACAAGTGGGTATACTCGCCGAGTTAATATAATTGGCTTTCTAAGTTGGTATAATCAACAAGTGGATATACTCAACCAATGAGTATAATCAACATCCGGGTATTATCGGCAAGTGAGCATATCAGCAAGTGGGTAGAAACAACAAGTGAGCATAAGCGGCAAGTGAGCATAATCAGTGGATGGGTATAATTGGTAAGTGAGTTAAAATACACAAAATAACACTTTCAAACCCAATTTAGTCATTTTCACATCTAACATTTTACCATATCTCAAAGAAATCAATCAAACACCTTTTCGACATATAAGAACTCATCAAATTAAATCAAATCATCACAACAACTCAACATACCACTAGTGAGGCTTGCTCATATTTACCATTAAATTCAACTAAAACTAAAATTAACAAATATCAACCAACCGAGTCAATAATATTAAGTAGATCAATCTAACTTAGCCCCTACAGTTTTCACTAAACAAAAAAAAAATATTAAGCACTCTCAATCTTTTAACAAGAGAATAAAGCTTGCAAGTTCACCTTGTAAATTATTTGAAAGATCAATTTTTAAGTTTTGATAACATAAGAATGGAACATTTATTTTTTCCCTCAAAAAATTTCTTTAGTAATCGCCAAGATATTAGGATTCATTTAGTAAATTAATTTACAAAGTGATATGATCTTCACTAAGTAGTCATTTAAGCTAGTAAGCCTATTTAAACACCTAACAAAATTCAATCACATTGAACCTTATTTGAGTTTTATGACCCTTAAAAGGTGTATCATTTTTCAAATTATTTTCATTCAATGACTAAATATTAGAAATTAGATAAATCTTGCAATTCTGCAGTATATCACACTTATCTTAACTAAAGAGACAAAATATTGTGTGATTTTAACCATTTCAGAAATCTAACTATGATTCAAGCATCAAAAGAAAATTATTCGCACGTCTGATCCCAAAAATTTTGGGACTGAGTCAGTTTGCCATTTTTTAGCCGATTGAAAAAGGTCCACCCTTCTAACCAAAAAAAAAAAAAAAAAAAAGAAGAAAAAGGTCCATCCTTACCCTATTTTTCAGGATGCGTAATCAGGTCCCGATTCATTTTGGCCAAGTCTACATTCGTGAATTTTATCTTGTCGATTCTCCGGCCCTTCTTTCTAGCTAATCAACTATTGATAAACAACAAGTTTTCTTGTTCCCTCATTTCTTAAACCGTTTATCAACTGTACATGTCAACCCCTCTAAAGATTTACTTGTTGCTGAGATTGATTCCCATAACGAAAGGGACGGCGACATAACTTTGGTCAAAATAAATTTCACTAATCAATATGATAAAGGCACCACTGATGGGCACCTGGAAAAGGACAAACTCATTTCCACTCAAACAAAAGTCGACAAGGCCGGTCGCATCAACTGTCGTTGCTCTGCGCATTAAGGAACAACCGACAATTACCAAGATGTAGTCGCAACGCCCTCCACCTCCACTTTCTGATTCTGCTAAGACTTCATCAAGAAGCCTTCGTGGTTGGAGGCTGACGGCTACCACACAACCACGCTGATTTACCAATTCATGTCAATCAACCTTTTTACTTTATGTATATCAAGCTAATCAACATTTCTCCTTTTTACCGTGACAAATTACCCTAAAAAGTAATTTCTGACATTTTGGGGATCGGCTTCCATGGTTTACCCATTTATCATTCCAGATTTAGGTTTTTGAACCCTCCTCCTCGAAGAACTGCATTTTCAATGGGGAGTTAATGTAATGAGTCCTAAACTTATTGACTAGATATCAATTCAAGTATAATTTTTTTAATCTTACGAATTTAATCATAAACTTTTATGCAATATTCCAATATAATCCTTATAGTCAATATTAATCGGAATTGTTGACGTAGCGATGCGCCACGTAAAACGACTAATATGGCTAAACCGCTATAGTAGTGATTTCCAACAAATATTGACTAAAATGACTATATTTTCCTCATTATTCAGGTTATATTGTTTTGTTTTCATGCTATTTCCCCAATAGCAAATTTGTTCTCCTGCTCCTGGAAATTCCTTATGACGACTCACCACTTATTCTAACGAATCTGATGGGTGATTCTTGATATTATTTGACCATGACATAATAAATGTCAAGGGAAAAAGAGAAAAAAAAAAAAGAAAAGAAAAGCGAAGAAATCCACCGGCCATCATTGGGACAGACACATTATACGCCGTTATAAGGGAAAATGAAATTTAACTAAACATCACTAACGTCAACCAAACTCGAAAACAAAACTTGAACTGCAGTAGCTAGATGTAGCTCTTGGTTCAGCCCCCAGAACCATCGCCTATTGGGTTGATGGTTGAAGATGTGATCTTGGTCCTAATCACCTAATCAACGAACCACCGTTTCTCATTCGCTCTCTCCGTATAAAACCCTCGAGGCTTGTCCTATCTTGGAGCATCGCATCCAAGAAACACCATCTCATCCTGTCTCAGTCTCCATCATCACTTGCGCCAAGCAACATCTGATCTCGAGGAAGACGAGGAGCGCTAAATGGGCTCCGCTACTGCTGCTGGTGCCTCGGTTTCGTTGCCAACGATTCTGACGAGAGCCGCCTTCTTCACACTGTGCGCTCTCGTGTTCTTGCCGGCTCTTGCTCAGGCGAAGCACGGAGGTGTCACCAGGCATTACAAGTTTGATGTAAGCAAAGGTTTTTCATGAATAAGTCTCTAAAGCTTTAATTAAGTTATGGTGAAGTTGATGTACGTTTATGGTACAGATCAAGATGCAGAATGTGACGAGGTTGTGCCAGACGAAGAGCATTGTCACGGTCAATGGCCAGCTCCCGGGGCCTCGAATCATCGCTAGAGAAGGCGACCGGCTGCTAATCAAAGTCGTTAACAACGTCCAGTACAATGTCACAATCCACTGGTACGCAAAATCAACAGCTCCATCTTTACAATTCCTCTTAATTCTTTTATTTCTTTTTTTGAGGTTGTCAATAAAGAAAGGCCACGTTAGAAAGGTAAATTGCGAGTCCATAAAATAACCACTAATATAATGAACCGGGTGAGATAAATTTTTAGCGGTTGCTGATATCTTGATCATTAGCATTGCGTTTGCGAGGTTAGTGAGTATATTATCCGATTCCACGTTTAAAGAGTTGCCTTATCCATCGACAGGCACGGAGTCCGACAACTCAGAAGCGGGTGGGCTGACGGACCGGCATACATCACGCAGTGCCCGATTCAAACCGGCCAAACCTATGTCTACAATTTCACCGTGACCGGCCAAAGAGGAACATTGTTTTGGCATGCCCACATATCATGGCTCAGGGCGACTCTATATGGCCCGATCGTGATCCTCCCAAAGAAACACGCTTCCTACCCTTTTCCCCAGCCTTTCAAAGAAGTCCCCATTGTTTTCGGTAAGCTGATACAATAACTTGTTACTGGGGAGATTGAGAATGGATCGGATCGATCCGAGAATCGGCGATAAGTTATTTCGGTAGTTGAGTTTCGATGTTTGCTTTCGGATGTTGTAGGAGAATGGTGGAAAGCCGACACAGAAACCATCATAAGCCAGGCCTTGAAGACTGGAGGAGCGCCGAACCTCTCCGATGCCTACACCATGAATGGCTTTCCGGGGCCCCTATACAATTGCTCGGCCAAAGGTAGCACTCCTCAGAGGCGTACGCCTTAATAAAATTATTGAAATAATCCATTTTAATTAAGAAGATAGTATAATTTAGGCAGGCTATTAGAGGTGCTTATTCCTGAATTATCATGATTTTACATGCATGAGCTCCAATTATACTACAGATTAGTTATAAACTTTTTGTGACATCTTGATCAGATCCGTTCAAGCTCAAAGTTAAGTCCGGAAAGACCTACCTCCTTCGCCTCATCAACGCGGTCCTCAACGACGAGCTCTTCTTCAGCATTGCGAACCACACGCTCACCATCGTAGAAACCGACGCAGTTTATGTGAAGCCCTTCAAGACCCACACCGTGCTCATAACCCCGGGACAGACCACCAACGTCCTGCTCCGTGCAAAATCCAAGGCCCCGAATGTCACGTTCGTCATGGCAGCTCGGCCCTATGCCACCGGCCCCGGCGCCTTTGACAACACCACCGTCACTGGATTCCTTGAATACGCTAAGCCCTCTTCACCCTCGAAACCTAAAGCATCCAAACTCCCTATCCTCAAGGCAACCCTACCGAAGTTCAACGACACGGCATTCGCCATGAAATTCGCCCAAAAGTTACGTAGCTTAAACACTGCTCAGTTCCCAGCCAAAGTACCCCAAACCGTGGACAAGAAGTTCTTCTTCACCGTCGGCCTAGGGGTGCACCCGTGCCCGAAAAACCAAACCTGTCAAGGTCCGAACAACACCATGTTGGCGGCCTCAATAAACAACGTCTCCTTCGCGATGCCAAGCACGGCCTTACTCCAAGCTCACTTCTTCAAGCAGTCCAATGGGGTTTACACTACTGATTTCCCCACCAAACCACCTTTCAAGTTCAACTACACGGGTGCGCCACCGAGCAATATGATGGTGACTAGCGGCACGAAGGTGGTGGTCCTGCCGTTCAACACGACCGTGGAGCTGGTGATGCAGGATACGAGCATCATTGGTGCGGAGAGCCACCCTCTTCACCTCCATGGATTCAACTTCTTCGTGGTGGGTCAGGGCTTTGGGAACTTCAAGCCGAAGAGGGACCCCAAGAATTTTAATCTGGTCGACCCGGTGGAGAGGAACACGGTCGGCGTCCCATCTGGTGGGTGGGTGGCCATCCGGTTTCTTGCAGATAATCCAGGTGAACATACTATTTTCCATGCACAATGCTAGAATGTAGCTCAAGAAGGTTTTGTTTGCTATGGAAAGTAACGTTATAGAGATACACAACTTTTATGAACGGTGATATAAAACTCACAATCATCTCTAATGATGGAATCGTGCGAATTTGTAGGAGTGTGGTTCATGCACTGTCACTTGGAGGTTCACACGAGCTGGGGGCTGAAGATGGCATGGGTTGTCATGGACGGAAAGGGTCGGAAGCAAAAGTTGCCGCCGCCGCCAGCCGATCTTCCTAAGTGTTGATTTTTCCAATTTCGTTTTCCCTGTCCAAGTGCAATTTTGGATTAGCTGTTGCATTGTTCTTTGATTCATTCTTTTTCTTCAAGTTCTTTTTTCTCTCTGGAGAGTCCAATGCAAGATGTAATGCTTAAACTCGAATCCCATATCTCAACGAAGTAAAGTGGGCAACCTTCCACACTCTTCTCCTTAACTATTCCTCTTTACAATACGCCAAAAGAAGTTTTGTTAATAGAGCCAACTGGTGTCGAACCAAGGGATAGAGTCCACCTTTCTCAAAGAAATATCGGAACTCATTGTTCGATGAATCAAACAAAAGATGAGAGCTTTTGCGTCGTGCACACATGATGGAGATATTAATTTAATAATCCTCTTTTACACTGAGAGCAATAAGCGGTCGAAGGTATCTCATTTGAACCTTTGTGAATATTTCTTTTGCAACTTCCAGCCTCGTGACATGCAAGCGTATGATCAATTTGTATCTTGGACATTGCCTATATCATGTGAAGAGATTTTTGACACATTAGCATTACAGCTCAAATCCAACGTTGCGTACCATGTACGAGATCTTATAAAGACGACTGAGAGCCTCTCTCGCTCTTCTTATTTATAACGTATTCTCATTTAATTACTGAGACACTACATACACATACCAAAACTTATTTTCATGTCAAGCATGTACTTTTTTTAATGACTCTTTAAGCATCAAATTATTTGGCTTTTGTCATCTTTTTATTTCAATAATGGCTAAGCTATCCAGAATTCTCAGTAAAATAAGTTACCGGTTTACATAATTTTTATAATATGAACGCAGGAACACAGAAACTAAATTACTTATTCTTTTTTTTCGTTCGAACAGAGGCTAAATTACTTAGAAAAATCATAAACCAACTAAGTCTGGACCTTCGACATATGTAATTGATTTCAGCTCTAAGCAATTTACATAAAATTATAATATTTAATCAAATGACCACTAATTCTTGAGTTGGACTAATAATAAGGAGACCCTACTGTATTAATACGTAGGATAAATACTACGAAAGACCCCAAACTAATACATATGTGAAAAATTTATCCCAAATTAATTTTTCGCCCATAGAAAATCTCAAACCGAAACGTTCATGACAAATTTACTCTCCATTCTTTCATCAATTTTTTGCCATTAACATGTGGTGACGTAATATGTTGATTTGGCAAGTCCATATAGAAATTTATAGAGTTAATATCACGAAAAACTGCAAACTAGTATATTTATAATAAATTTATCTCGAATTACTTTTTTAAACCAAAAACCCCAAGTTATACACGAGTGACACATTTATCCTTTGTCACAGCTCCCAAACTTGGAGTTTATGTTCCAGATTTTTCTAACAAAAATACCTGAATCTTTCTAATTCATTACAAAATATTACCGAAAAAAAAAAAAAAAAAAAAAAAAAAAAAAAAAAAACCCTTTGCTATCAATGTAAAATCAGTGCGACGATTCATCATAGGCAACCTCCGGAGCTAAAGGACAACGAAGGACAAAGAAATGATGAACCCAACACCATTCCTCTATCACGTACTCGTCTTCCCATTCTCGGTGAAAAGCCATGTGCACGCCGTGGTCAAGCTCACCGAGCTTCTCTGCCTCGCCAATCTGGACATCACCTTCTTCAACTCCGACTACATCCAGAGCCGCCTGCTCCTATTCTCCGACATCCAATCTGGTTTCGTGCGGTACCCATGCTTCTGATTCATGGCAATAACGGACGGGGTTGTCGGAGGACCACTTGCGCTGCAGTTACGGAGCTCGAGTTTTTCCCCTTGACGAAGGCAGTGAGAAGGCCGGTGTTTGGGGAGATGCTAGTTTCGGGCCAGCTGAGGTCCACGCCGGGGACGGTTGTCACGTGTATCATAATGGACGGGTTGCCGACTGTCGGCGTGATTGGTGCTGGCTCTTCTATTTGGGAAGAAATTATTTAGATTTGTTTTGATATGGGAAGAAATTATGTAGATTCGCTTTTTGATTTATGTAATTTTGGGAATTGACTTATTTTTCATTACCTTCCTTTTCTGTACTTCATCAATAAAATGGCAGTCCCTCTCTCAAAGGCGATATGACAAAAAGAAAACTTTGAGAGAGAATTGCCGAGGACCTAAGCACATTGCTGAACCTCGTTAAATCGTGTAGAGCAGGTACGTACTTGTTTATGCATTTGATTCATACGTGTCCTTCTTCTTGGTGTATGCACGGTTGTTGTTCAAATCATGACTAATTCGAGTTCGGCCAATCTCGAACCCAGCTCCATTGCCACCGGTCAGCAACTCACCAACATATTGTTGAATGAGAAGAACTTTCTTCCATGGTCTTGTGCTATTACCGTGGCCCTTGGGGGCAGATCGAAGCTTGGTAATATCAATGGCCAAATAAAAGCGCCTCCTGAGAGGGATGCGAAATTTGATGAATGGCAAACCAATGACAGTTTGGTTATGTCTTGGATTTTTAACTTTATGGAATCTCAAGTGTATGAGATTTTTGCATATTCCCCTGCAGCTCTAGTCTTGTGGGAATCGTTGAATAAGATGTATGGACAAGCTCATAATGCTTCTCGAGTATTCGAATTGCAGCAAGAGATTGCTAACTCTAAGCAAGAAGCCTCTCAATCTTTCACCAACCATCTTGGAAATATGAAGAGAAGGTGGGATGAACTTCGTCTGTATAGGCCAGCGACCCAAAATGTGGCGGATTATATTCGACGGGAGGAGCAAGATTGTGTCTTCTAGTTATTGGCTAGCATTGGGCCTGAGTATGAAGACATGAGAAGACAAATTCTGATGAGTCCAAAATTGCCTACGTTTGATGAAGTCTGTGGCTTGATTCAAGGAGAAGAGACGAAACGTCAAGTGATGAGTGTCTCACCTAGTCTTGATAAACCAATCTTTGAAAGTTCAGCTCATAAGGCTGTGATGAACAACCAACGTGGTGAATTTGTGGCGAAATTGGCAAAGGGAAAAAATAAAAGGCCTGTTCGATTTCATTGTGACCATTATGATAGAGATGGTCACTCCAAAGATAGGTGTTGGTTACTTCATCCTCATCTTCGTGCCAACAAAGATAAGGTTCAAGAAGCAAAACTTGCTGATCCAGGAAACTCTATAGAGTTTCAAAAATTGGAGTCCTTGGCACAACAATTTCAACAACTACTTCAAATGCAAGGGCAAGGGGTGATTGGTTCAGGATCTTCGGGTCCTTCATTAGATTTGGTCAACATGGTTAAGACATCGGGTACCACTCTTTTAACCCAATCTAGTACACAATTCATCATAGATTCGGGAGCTACCGACCACATGTGCAGCTCGACAGATTTACTTTTTAATGTCTCCTCAAGTGCCTCATATCCACCTATTACTATGGCTAACGGAATGCAAGTTCCAACGCAAGGAGTGGGACAACTTAAGTTGTTCTCACAAAAATCTGATGTTTTGGTTGTGCCTGATTTGTCTTCTAATTTAATTTATGCGAGCAAGTTGACCTTCGATGATATCTCCCCTCCAACTTGAGGGGAGTGTTGGCATAATTGGTGCTGGCTCTTCTATTTGGGAAGAAATTATTTAGATTTGTTTTGATACGGGAAGAAATTATATAGATTTGTTTTTTGATTTATGTAATTTTGGGAATTGCCTTATTTTTCATTGCCTTCCTTTCATGTACTTTATCAATAAAATGGCAGTCCCTCTCTCAAAGGCAATATGACAAAAAGAAAACTTTGTGAGAGGATTATCTGATGACGTAGGCATATTGCTAAACCTCGTTAAATCTTGTCTTCTTTAATTTCTTCACCGACTTCTGTCACGACCCGAACCCCGAGGTCGCGCACATCCCACTGCGGTCGATCAAATATGCGACATCCCAGGATACGTCGCCGACCCATTCGTTTTTATTACGCATGCGGAAGCGAAACAAATCCCCTGACAATATTTAACTTGGGATAGAAAAGCAGGCAATCAATCACAATACCAAACACTCATTCACAAACACATAGGTTTAAATACAACTCTAGACTGTCTACAAAATAGACCAGCTCAACGAATGGGGAGCTATCCTAAAGCCAACTAGCAGGACACGTTCACTGATACTTCAGTCTCCACCTTTCCAGACTTAGGGCTTCGGGTCCTCCACACCGCCATCTAAGGACCTGAAATTTTAATCCCACAACCGGGATGAGACGATGTCTCAGCAAGTTCAACCCCTAAACCCCTATTAGAAAGAAAATACGCCCGGTGGCCTAGCCACATCACACGTAAGACTTACCTCGTCTCGGTTCCTTTCGCAAGTTAGTATAATTCAAATCACTCAATCACATGTAGTAATAATAATTCAACCAATTGGAACGTCATCACTTTCATATAAATCACAATCGCACCTAGCACGCATTCCAATTATTATTCACTGCCACACAAGGGCATAGCCTACTCGCTGTTCGGCTATCTACTGGCATATAGCCAGGCATCGCCTCCCCCATGGAGCGCGGCTTCGTCAAGACGTCGACGGCATTCCCGAAGGAGCATGGGCCCGACCATCATGACCCGCATCCACCGCGTGGGCATCCCATATAGGGGTAAGTCCAGCTCAACAGCCCAGACGATTCCTCTTAATTATCACACAAATAAATCATACTCGGCCCCATGACACTTTGCATTTCACTCAACGCTTCCACTTAAAATAGTGATCCCGGCCATTTTTCTTCATATTAAAAATATTCCATAAATTACTCACGTGTGTGGGGACACGCTAATTTCGAATCAAAAAGCCAATATCTCACTTTTTCAAACCCCACTATTTAATATAATAATTAAAATCTAATTTTTGCATCAAAACCCGATACTTGGGTTTTTATGAATAAAATCCATATTTATCACAATCAACACTCAAATTGCCACATCCATTCATCAAATTCAAATTCTAAATGCACAGCAGTGATCAGCACGAAATTCTGAGAATTTAAGGTCCCAAAATAATTTTTCGAATTATTAAATAATTAAATTTATTCCGAAAATTAATTAAATAATAATATCCATATTTTTCACAATCCATACTCAATTTATAATCTCCAATCATCAATTTCAAAATCTGACTACACAAATAATTATTTTACCAAGACACGAAATTCGAGAATTTAGGGTCCCGACAAAATTTTCCGAATTTAATAAATAATTAAATTTATTCCGAAAATAATTAAATAATAATATTTTAATAATTTCGAATAATGATATATTATTAAATTATTAAATAATTTCGAAATATTTAAATAAATCAAAAGTAAATCCCTTTATGTCACATCAAGATTTATATTAATGTAACCATTCACTTAACCTTAATTTAATCACACTTTAAGCTAATTAAACACATTAATATAATCAACACTTAAATAAATTAAACTAACCATCTAATCACACTTAACATAAACTAAGCACACCTAAAGCATAATTAACCCTCTAAGCGAGGTTTAGTGAGTTAAACTCACCGGATTAGCAAACCGAGCGAACCAAAACGACGACGACGATGCAAGGATCGACTTTCCTCAAGGCGGGCCGAGCATCCGGGCTCGGGAAGGCGGCCAAAACGGGCCAAACACAGGCTGCCATACCCACTAAAACCAGCTGCTGTCCAAGCTCGAAGGAGGGCCGTCCGGTGGCAGTTCAGGTGCGAAATCGGTGGATGCTCGAGCGGTTGCTAGCGGTGGCTCTGGCGGCTTTTCGGCGGTCTTGGCGACGGCGGACAGCTCGGGATGACGAAGGATGATGGCTGGGATGCGTGGACGAAGGGAAGATGGCACGACGGTGGAACGGCGAACGCACACGCGAGGCTTTGCGTGCGAACGGGCGGCAACGGCGATGGCTCCGGCGACGTGCGGCGGCATCGAGCGAGCGGAGGGGGCGTGCGTGCGGGCTGGGGGAGCTGCTGGTTTTCGTCCACCCCTCTCTCTCTCCTCTTTTTCAAAATCCAACAAGCTCCCTTGATTCAAGGAAGAAGATAATGGTGATAGGCCACCTTTCCAAGAGCAAATCCTCACCCTCCACTTGTCAACATCCTAGCCACTCTTGCCCCACACAATGACATCACCAAGTAATGTCATACTCCACTAACTCAATCCTCCCACAACAATATTCAATAGGTGCAATTCCATTTTCCGTCGGGGCATAAAACTTTGTACATCAATTCCTTCAATTCCAATCAATTCTCTCCCAATTGAATTAAATTAAAGTCCATAAAATTAATCCAATGTCACCACACTTTAATTCACATCTTCACTTGTCCATAGAACCAACTTAAGTCTTAAAAGCAAAAACCAAAGGCGAGCCTACTAATTTCTCGAGCCAAATTAGCCATTTCTTGATTATTTTGCTGAGAAGCTCTGCTTGCATGAAAAATCTTCCGAAGATAAGTCAATGATCCTAAAATGATTTGTGACGACCCGACTTCCAATTTCTGAATTCGATCCCAATTCCACTAATTTCACTTTGGCACGATACTAGTATAGCCCAACCTACCGGGTAGCCTTTAGAAATTTTCATGCATTCGACCTGTGGTTGATCATCTCAAGCCACAATGTACATCTTTGAAACATTGGCGACTTTCGGTTGTCGGCATAATCTCAAGGTTTCAAATACGAATACAGGATACCAAATCGATAGAAAAGTCGGTCCAAAGGCTTGATCGACAAGAATTGTGCAACTGGTGGAATCACCCACACCTGATCACATGCCTTTGTCGAGTCGACCTATCTCCGATCTCTAATCAATTTTTAATTGTGTCGCAATGACCCTTAGACATTAGCTTGAAAGATCGCTTCCTCATTAAATTCTCGAGTCGATGCATTAGAAACTCTTAACGGCTTCACCCGATAGACTAGTTTTCACATGAGTGGCTGACCTCAAGGAAAAGAACTATATGCGGGCCAACGAAATGCCCGTCTCAATTTATTGAAAATAGAATCGGAAAATCGGGATGTCATAACTTCTGCCATTGATTTAGCAATAGAGATGGAAGTTCATTCCTTCTTGTGCAG
This sequence comes from Eucalyptus leucophloia subsp. euroa, assembly GCA_017140325.1. Classification (NCBI taxonomy): domain Eukaryota; kingdom Viridiplantae; phylum Streptophyta; class Magnoliopsida; order Myrtales; family Myrtaceae; genus Eucalyptus; species Eucalyptus leucophloia. The sequence goes on from CM029478.1 coordinate 40,695,895, forward strand.
GATTACTATTGTTGCTTGTTTTTGGGTTAATCTTTGTATTCCTAAGCTCATTTGCTTCTTTTTCATCTATTTATTTTTTGTCGGAAGAATACATGTTGTCTTTACCTTAGGATGTTGGCTATGATATATGGTCACGCTGATTTTATTTTAATAGCAAAGCTTTTTTTCTTGTTGGTAAAATTTCGTAGTGAATTAGCAAGGAAAAAAAAATCAAGTATATATCATGCGTGTATTGATTTAGAGTTTTTCATAATTCAAAAAATTATTTTTGAATAAATTTATCTCAAATGTACTGGTTTAGACTTTTCTATAATATTAATCCTATGAATTTTCATTTAAACTTACCACATGCCATCCACATCAGCAAATTTAACGGTAAAATTAATTGAAAGTTAATGAATGGTAACCTTATTTTTGAATGGTAACTTTATTACAGGTATGTTAATTAAAAGTTTTTATGATTAAAAAATTAATTTACAGTCAGTTTGCCCGGTGGAAGGTGTTTCATGCTATTAACCTTATAGTAACGATTTTCCCCATTGCGCAAACTCGAGCCTCAGCCACTGCAGCGTTTTCGAGAATGACCGACGGCGGAGACGCGCTTAGCCGGAGATTGCGAATCCCCGAGCGAGGCAGACCAAATCCCTCCAACCACGATCCGTCGTGCCGGCACGCTCCGGCCGGTCACGTAGCTGGCGTCGTCTCCGTAATAAAATAACACTCCGAGGAGCAAAAAGAAGTGGGTCCGACGTTAAAAGGGACACCAGACACCCTCCATGTTCCAACAGCATCCACGCTCGGTTCTCTTCCGCTTCATCGCCTGCATTCTTTCGGTGCCGCTTTTCATGTCGCGATGGAGGAAGACAAGGCCAGCCCATCAGATTTAAGCAGGTTCGGTTGCGGATTCTTGAGTTAAGTTTTTGTCTTGGAGTGCCTTTCTTGTTGTGATTGATTGTGGCTGCGATCCTGGGTTCCTTGTTTTTTGTGGAATGCCCTGATGTGGGTCGGAGTTGAGTTGCTGGTGGGAGGTGGAAGTGATGTTTGTTGGATTCACTCGAGGCTGTTAATACCTGCGGCGGTTGGTCTTCGGCTGCTCTGCTAAGAAAATGGAAAGTTCGGAACTTGGGCTGGATGCAAAAATGCCTAAATTAGGCGTTTAGGGATAGGATTAGAGAGAGGGTTTTACTGTGTACAGCTTGTTGTGGGGTGATTGGGATGCCGCGCTTTGCATTTGGCAGGAGGCTATTGATGATGCCTTGGAATGCTTCTTTGCTTTCTGGGTTGTGAGCTGATCATTATTCTCGTACCAATCTGTTCCTAAGTGATTGGTTTTGTTCCTGATGGAAATAAATTAGTTTTGAGTGACGGTGGTAAATCAATGAGCGTCACATTCCGAAATAATTTTGACATGCGAGACTAATGTCATGCATACATACATGTGTGCGTTGCGCGTGCAAGTGAAATGACCTGAAAGCATTATCTTCATTCTTTAAATAGCAAGCCAACCGTCCATAAAACACTCTGAGAACTCAATTTCTGCTTAGTTTTAGACAAACTCTACCAAGTCCTTCGCTGCAGAATTGCTCTTAGTCTTGCAGATGGACCGCCTTTATCAGTGCGCAGTACAGCATTTATTTTTCCCCAATTACTTTCATATGGATGTTCAAACCCTAGAAAATTAACCATGTAAGAGGTTGGGGAACAGGGTGTTATTGTCCATTTTCCAACAATGGAGGTTTTTCCCCCATAAACTTAATCTTATTGCAATGGACAAAAATCATGATATCTTATGTGAAGACTCCTTTATTAATTGAGGGCTATGATTAGATATCTGTACAATCTCACTTTGTTTTCCTCTATGCCAATACGTTTAGTGTTTTTGTAACTGAAGAGAATGCCGTTTTTCTCTTCATCTTCACTTCAATTAAGATTTTTTTAATTAAAGAGCGAATTATTTTGATTATCATAAGTTTGTTTCATGGGATTAATTGAGCCAAAGGTTTGGATACCCATTTGATCCTATAAAAGATATAAGATTTCTTCTGATTTTTCAGATATTTGGTGAATTAAATGACACCTGATCAAAGGAAAACATTTTCCTAGTCTAAACCACGTCGAAGGAAAGCTGGGGTGATTGTTTAATTGGTTTTGGCTAAACCAAATCAAGTTCATCTCTCACCACAGTGCTCATTCTGTGATTGCCTTCGACTAGCACTGTTGTCTTTAGCGGTAGCAGCACGTGGCCCCCTCCATCAACTGACCAGTCATTGCTGGTATAACGACCCACCGGCAGATGACTGTTGACATCTCCAACACCACAAACCTAGACCCCTAGTCATACCGCCTGCTGCTGCCACATCTAAGCAAGTTATTACCTATCTACCTCTCAAAGCTTTCAAAAGGAGGAAAAAGCACGAAATATTGTAAGTTTCTGGTGAAATATTTACATGAAACAAAGAGGCTCCACTTACCCTGCCCAAATAATTGCCAAAAAATTGCAAAGCTAACATTAGAAGCCATTACGAGTTATAGTGTTGCATGAACATCCTAGTTCCTGTCATATGCATGTCAATGGTGAATATACGTGCAATGTGTCTTTGCTTTTGTTCTTCTTTACAGAATCTGTACTTTTTAGTTTCAGTGAAAGTCTTCAGTAATTATGTCTTGGGAAAGTAGGAACTTTAGAGACTATGTTCTTTTTAGCTTTAAATTCTTGTTTGGCATTGTAATCATGGTGCACAGCTTCTGTTTGACATAAACTATTCTCTTCTTGGTCATTTTGTATCCTTGCTCTACTGACAGCTTTCAAGCAATAAAATCTCGAAATATTGTTGATTTAAGCAAGAAAAGGAAGCATCTATCTGAGCATTGTGAGTTGCCTCTACCAAAGCACAAGTGCTTGGATGGAGGCTTTGACCCAGTTCTGCTCTCCGAGTATGATGCAAACCCAGATATTGAGGACTTGCCTGCATTCAGAATAAAGAGGCCGACTGAGGGAGGTTGCAATCATGATGAATCACAACCTGAATCAGCAAAAGGTAGCAACAGCTTTAGTGAAGATTTTGACACTGCTACGTCTGCTTATGGCGGGTTTAATTTAGGCCCAGATATTGCAGTGATAACCAGTGGAGCTTCCACTTCCTCTGTCAAATGGGCCTTGAACAGTTCACAAGACATGCCTCATTACTCTAGTGCTGAAAAAGCTATAATGAGAGTTGATAACAACAATGGAGTTGGGAAGCATGATCCTCCCGATCAAGACAATGAATTGCAAATGTTACTTGAAGAGCAGCTTTTAGAATTTGGATGCCATATGGGATACACAAGTGAATATGCAAATGACTGCTTGGACACGTGTGCAACCAAAGAAGTGGAAGACAGCATTTACTCCAATGCTTCAAAACCAGATAATCTTGTTCTTTCATCAGGAAGATGGAATTCTAACCATGGTAAAGCTTTGTTTCTTTTTACAAAGTTAGAAGGTCATCATGACTGATAAATCTTCTTCAGCATTATCTTGTAATGTGATTTCTGTAACCTAGACCTGGATTTCTTGGATCTGGAGTATTTGGTTTTCATTTAAATAGAGGCATAGCTTACAGACACTCAAGCTTACATCAGGAGGTGAATGTTTAAGCATTTATAGATAATCTTAGGCACCTAAAAGGTTAGGGACTTAAATGCTCCGTAGAAAATTACTAAATGACAATATTAGATTGGAGGTTCTACTTAGCTAGTATAATAGAGGAGGGAGTCTATGCCTTTCATGCTTTCTTTCCCTTTCTTGTGATGTGAGGCGTGAAGCCTGTGGTTATAGCTTTTCTAAGTTATTTTCTAATATACCATCTGATAAGTTGCTGACTCTTCGATGCAGATACTCTTCACGGGACTAGAAAACCAACAATTGATCAAGAATTTGAAGATTACTTCTCCACGCTCATGATGTAGGGAAGCTTAATTGAATTTGTAAATATGCATAACTGAATTACTGACTTGGTTGATTGAAGGCGATGTTCCTTATATACAATTGCACTAAATTTTCTTCACTTTGGAAATTAGGGATGCGGATTTGCTTGTGCCCTTTTGCTATTAATATTCTGTGATTAGGTGCACGTTTTGCATTCTTCCGTTTCTTCATACCTTCCTAGACTTTTATTATTTGTCTTTCCATGTTAGGTATATAAATTCTATCTTTCTGTGAATTCAAAATATCATGACATGAATTAGCGGTGAAAGGTATACAATTGAATGTTCACTCCCATATCCTCAGCAACTGTGTGAGTGATCTCAGTGAAGTGAGATATCATCAGCTTGTTTACTCTCCTTTGTTATGTTTCTGCTTCAAAGTAAAATCACTAGGATGCATGGTTTACTAAATCTCACATCATCATTTTCTAGATATTCTGTGTCTAACCAGTTCGCAGTTCGACTGCTGGACTCTCTGGATATTCAGTACTCATAGCAACTTCAGGATGGGAAATTGTGGATGTTGTGTCTTGGTTTTCATGGATGCTAAGGAATTCCATTCCTGCTGTAGCATTATCTATAAGGGGATCCAACATCAATCTGAGCAAGAAAATTACTTCTTTGAGATTATTTTCTGTTGACAAGTTAAGGTCATCTTTTGCAGCTTCGCAGCAAGGAAGATGTTAAGGCAAAATGCCTCTGATAGGATACTTTAATGGCATGTATGAATCCTTCCAGAACTGCAGATTACAGATTCTGGTAACTCGCATCATGTTCGTGTCATTACATGGTTCTCCTTCTGAACAAAGAAACGTAGGTCTCCTGGGCGTTTGAAGTTGTAGAAATTGCTGATCATTTTGTGGATGTCTGCTGATATTTAATTCCATGGTGGACTCGCCAACTTCCTGTTGGAGAAATGCCTAAATGTATGAGGACTCCATTTCGGAGCATTACATCATTATGAAGTCGTCAAACAAATTTGCGCGGAAACAGGGAAAATGCTAACAGAAACTCGCAGACACGGCGAATATGCTCGGCAACAGAGAAAACACTCCATTTATGCGTACTGATTGATGGGACGCTGCACGAACACCCGTCTCGGCCTGCCTTTTGAATTTCTACTCGACAGAACGCTTAGAAAACCTCCATTATTCTTACATCTGAAGAACGCCGTCGACACAAAGCGAACGAACTCGATTCACGTATGACAGCTGCTTACATTCTGGCAACGAATCAAGGAATGTCTCTTGGAGAATTCTACGCGATCCTTTCTATGTTTATACAATTATCCCAGTTCAAGAAAAGAAAAAAAACCCACTACCGCTAATCTAACAACTAAAACCAATCAAGACTCGAATGAACAACAGAACAAGAAAGACAAGAGAACCAGCTAAGCACAAGCTTCTCTCCTGGGAGCCACGGAGAACAGAGCATCGAGATCCGGCGGCTGGAAGTACCCGTTCTTCGGCGCGTCCCGCCTCTTCCCGCCGGCCGGCTCCTGCTTCTTCTTCTTCGGCGGCGGGGGGCAGACGCTCGGCGGCGGGATCCTGCACTCCTCGTGCCGGGGCGTCACACAGCCTTCCTCAGCCATATTACCGTCGGGTCCCGAGCCTCCGAAACGAGCTTCGAATTCTCAAGATCTTCGAAACGGAGGGAGAAACTGAAAACTCGAGAGAGGGAGAGAGAGAGAGAGAGAGAGAGAGAGAGAGAGAGAGAGAGAGAAACAGGACTTTCGCTGCAGTGGCAACGACCGAGAATAACGAAAATTTGAAAACGCAGGAGCTTGGAATCTTCCGGGGGAGGGAAGGCGCGGCTTCTGCGAAGGGGAGCCGGGTGCCGACGGTGGTGGGCGACAGCTAAGCTAAGCTCTGACCGTACGGATTTAGCTGACGTGGGCCATGTCGCCACCGCGCCATTCAAACGCGGCGGCGCCTACCTCTTTTGCGCGGGAAAAAGCTCCGCCGTTTTTGAGGCTGAAAAGGAATCATGTTGTTCGCGTGGTGTTTTGAAGGGGGGAAAAGAATTTTTGCTGGGCCAGAGACGGCTGTCGCCGGGCCCAAGGCGATGATTGACTCGAGGATTTCTCACCCTTGAACTGTGGCATTTGGAAATGACCGTTAACCTATGAATTGCTTCACATGGCGTTTTCTAATCGATATGAGACTTGAGATGTTACAATTAAAATAAGATTATTGAAAATTTTAGTTTTCCATTTTATCGATGAAAGAAAATCTTTTAGCATGTTTGTGAGATTTCATTTCCATTACTGATATACAATTTGTTGCGATTGAATGCCACCAATAATTGAAATTCATTTTGAGTAAATTTACATAGATTCTGATGGACTTTTTTTTTATTAACAAAAGTTCCAACTTGAAAGTAGATACTAGAGATGAGATTACTCATTACATTGTAGAGATTATTGATTTTTCTTTACGGGTGGTTCGCTTGTAGTCGTATTTTTTCTTATACATCTACATACTATCCATAAAAAAGATTTTCTGTTGAAAAGTTCATCATGTATGGGTTGGCAATGTAGTTACGAAGGATTGCATCCGTTAATCGTAAAGAAAATTATATAGATATATTTTGCAAAAGAAAATAGTAATCCACCGTTGTTGGATGAATGTATATAGTTTATTTAGTGCATAATTGTAACCTTGAGCATGATTTCCAGAACAAAATCGTTGTGTTTTTTGCATAAATGAAGGTCGAAATGCGTAAAGTTTCACTTTCAGCCAGCAATGGGATTTGTGAAGGTCTAAAACGTATCAACGACAAAGAATTGCGCGTTAGGAAAACCTTTTTTTCCCCCTTGAATTGGCCCTCAGTGTATCGAGCAAAAAGAACGGACATCACTATAAGAATGTGTATCTTTTGGGCGATAGTTCATAGTGGATAGTTATAGTATATGGACTATATATAAATTTCAAAACAAATTGGGCTCATGCGAGCCTGCCCAACTCTCAAATAGAATCTTTATTAAAAATTAAGATAAGTGCACTAGAAATTTCAAGACTTATCAAAAATGTAATTGAGTCTTAAAACTTGCAAAAAAGTACAATAAAAACCTACAACTTATCAAATTGGTGAAATTGAGTCCTTCAATTAACTTCGTCTAATTTAGCTAATGAAAAATGCCGACATGGCCTTTTTTAATGTATTTTGCCACTTACGTACAATAATGTGGCTAGAATATTTAACATTAGGCTAAAACGTCATTTGGATCCAAAATTCATTTTAATCATAATTTTATTTAAATTAAATTTTAAGAAACCTAAATTGGGGGGGGGGGGGGGGGGGCAATGAGGATGGGGGATGGCTGGCACAGGTGGTTAGGCCTCAACTAGTGGCTAGCAACCTTCACCAATCACAAGCGAGGGCCTACAAGCCTTCACCCAAATCTAGGCAAGTGTTTTGACCCTCCCCCAAACCGGGTGTGGTGAGGGTCACCAACCATTACCCAAATTTAACTAAGGACCACTAGTGGCAATTGAAAAAAGCTAAGGAGAAGGGTGAGATGATGTAGCAAGGACTTGCATTTGTCGCCATTGTTGCGCCACCATCACCGAGAAGGACTAGTGAGGGTGGGGGATGGCTGATGGGGGTTGCCAACACTTGCCAAAATTTGGTAGAGGGCTACTAGTGGTAGCCGACCATCGCCATCGATGGCCGTCAACTAGATTTGGATGAGAGCTCCTCATTTGTGGTTGACATGGGTAGCCAAGCCACTGGGGGTTGATGACCTTCCTTGACCCTTGGCGAACCATCCCCCTCCATTGCCACTCCTTCCCAACGGTGTTGGGGTGATGGAGTGCACTTACTATTTGCCTTGCATTCTTTTCTTTTCTTTTCTACCTTTTTTTTTTTAAATTTGATTTAAATTATATTTAGATTAAAAAATCATATTTAAATCAAAATGATGTCTTTTTAGTGTTATTTTTCATGTTTCAGTCACTTCAAGGCCACATAGAAAAGAGGAAATAAACAAAAAAAAAAAGTTATGTTAGTACTTTCCATATTACATGGAATTAATCAAATAACTCATTACACAAATTTAATAGGTTTTAAGAATTGATTGTAATTTTTCTTAATTTTTAGAACTCAATTACATTTTTGTAATAATTTTCAGGATTTTAGCACATTTATTATTTAAAAAGTTACCCAGGGAATTTTTCGGATCTTTGAATGGCTCGAATACTATCATAGGACTAAACCAAAAAAGATAACTTAGCCAAAAGAACCTTCTCTCTTCTACTGTCTCTTTCTCTCTCTCTCTCCTTTTTAAGCCCAATTGTTCCATCACTGTCGCAGTCGGGTCGTCGTGTCCGCCGCCAACGATCAACTTCACTTAGCACCACCGGGTCGCCTTCCTCTGTCTCTTTCTTCGCCAACGGTGGATTCACGCATTCTCCACCACCGCTGCCACCGACAGCATCTCTGGCCACGTGGCCACGTGGCCACCAGGCCCACCACCCAAAGATCAACGTATATAACAATCTCTCCCTCTCTCTCTCTCTAATTGAGCACCGCTGTGTTGCAAGATCCGGAGGGGGCGATATAGCGATCGACAGCAATGCCACGACCCATGAGATCCGAAGTAAAACGACACGGAGAGGTTAGCTGGTGGCTGTTCATGGAAGGAGAGAGAGTAAGAGACGGGAAAGGAAGGATTTGGTGAAAAAGTATTTCCATTTTTCATGTGAGACCGATGCAATGAAAAGTTGGGTGACTCAACGCAATGAAAAGTTGGGTGACTCAACGTGTACCCCACCCATTTGTCTAAGAATCTAGGGCCTCATCAGGACTCTTCCTGGATCTCACGCTTTTAATATATACATGAAATTTTAATGTAATCTATCTAATCAATTTAAATCAATTTCTTTTTTTAAAATTTGGTAGTCCAATTAATGCCAACCATCCTACTAAATAACATCATTTGCAATTTTTTTAAATTTTTTTCTGATTTTTTTCTTCTTTTTTTTCCTATTCTTTCCTCTTCATTATTTTTTTTAATCTTCTTTCCTTCACCGATCATAATGGTCTTGAAGATGGCCAACGAAAATCAGGGTCAAGCAAGAGCCTACACCCTCTCTCCTAAATGTGGTTAGCGAGGGTTGCCATGCCCTTACTTGATTTGGGCGAGAGCTAGCCTCGCACGCCCTCATTTATAGCTATTGAGGACTAGTTGAAGGCATCGCGGCCCTTACTAATCACATTTGCACAATGATTTGTAGGTCCTCATTATGGTTGGTGAGGGAAAAAGATGAATAGTAGATAGGGAAAGAATAGGAAAAATAATAAAAAGAAAAGAAAAAGGAAAATTTTATAAAATATTATAAAATTTGCAAAACAATGTTGTTTCATTTAAAATAGACCGCATTAACCATTGTTTATTCCACATAGGATGTTTTGCGCTAATTCAATTGTCATGCCAGCGATTTTCAGCCTAACCTAACTAGATGGGCTAGATGGAAAAGTCATCAAAAGACTACATTGATCAAATTGGAAATTTTTAGACTGAATAGCCGGCCATACTATAGATTTAGAATTTTTCGAACAAGTTTTCTTAAAAATTAGAGAGATATGTGACTCACTAGGGGTAACCATATAGAACCGTTTGAATTGGGAACTGTTCGAATTAGACAAAATCAGCTAATTTTGGATGGGGAGTGTCGGTTTAGTTCTTGGTTCAATAAAATTGGACAAAATTATCAAGATATTCTTCAAATACACATTTTATTATTAATTTCTCATTTAAGTTAGGAATTGGTATAAGTGCAATAAATTTATGATTTTTTTTTTTTTGGAAATTTCCCCAACAAGCCATGCAAAATGCAACCCTTCCTTGCAAAAAGATTATTGACAACAACTGAGGAATCTATTAAACCCTCAGATTTTATCTTAGGAGGATTGTGACATAAATGTTCAATTTAAGTTATAGCTATCCAATCCACTCAATTTACGTGGTTTCCAAGTGGATAGGCTTGCCACTCTAAGCCCACCCAAGTTGGCCGAAGTCTAAAAAATCTTTCCACTCAAGTTAACAGATGTCAAAAGGCCCGAACGAATTGGCTGGACCATGCTTAACAACGTGCCTGGGACTTACAATCTTATGGAAGAACGGTGGCCCTTATTTACACGGTCGAGCCTCTCTCTCACCGTTTGACTTCCATTCCCCTCGGGCTCCCCAACCGCTCCATTCCCCACACGTGACGCCCGGGGTGCGGCCGGTGCACGTGTCCCCCAACCACTGGTCCCTCGGCCCACCCGCCCGGGGGGGGGGGAAGGGTTGACTTTTATCCATCCTCCGGCATGCAGACGAAACGGGCGTGAGCTTCCCGCAGCCAAAGCAGCAGCTAAACCTACGCCCACTCTGACAGTCAACGCCCCTTGTCCTCACGTGCAAGAGGACACCCCGGCGAGGGCGGGGGGCCACGACCTCGAAAACGCCCAGACGCTCGCCAAAAGTCAAAGCCGCATGCGAACAAACGTTTATAACTTTCCCTCGCTCGCAAGGCAAACCACACGCGGTGGGGGTGGGGGCGGGGGCGGGGGCGGGAGGGATTAGGAACCGTCGGCTTGTGCAGGAGATGGGGTATTCTGTGGCGCCCCCTTGGTCGGCTGTCTAGGGCGGAGTAAGTAGATGCATGATTAAGCTTTGCTGATTGAGAGAGAGAGAGAGAGAGAGAGAGAGAGGACTAACATGTTGGGTTTCGTCTATCCATTCCCTATCTATCGATTTGCGGTGGAAGTTTGAGATCTCATCACAGGGAGATCCGACAGACGCGACAAGGGACGAGGTAGGCCAAGCTTGTGCGGGCCGGGGACGGCATTCATCGTGAACCGTGTCTCATCGGAGGTGATACCGTACTTAGTCGCACGGGTCATGTTCATAGGACGAGATATGTCCCAATCCCCCTTCCTAAAAGCACATGACTTACCGATCACGTTTGCCCCGGATCTCGTGAAATGAAGTACCGCATCTCTTATGAAAGAAGAAGTTGACTTTAATCCCGGGCCAATCCCCACAATTCTCTAAATGAGACAAATTAAATTATGTTTTTCTCAGGTGCAAATATTCTCTCAAGCTAAACTTGTGAGAAAAGCCCTTTTCAATTTAGATTTAATGATATGACTTTAATGGAACCATATGATGAGATTTGATAAGATTTAACATGGCAGAATTTCTTTTGCAACATTTTTGAAAGTGGGTTGTCATCCTTTCAACTAAGAGAGCTAAGCGCACTAACACCTCCTCAAGATCATGAAAATACGATTGTTATATAAATGCATTTCAATCACACAAACAATATAATTTTAACACTCACATATTTTTATCTAGATTAGAGTATAATTTAGGTCAATTTCTCTATAGAGAATCGAGATGTTAGGATATGTGAGAATAACATTAATGAAGAGTGAATATGACTAGAATACAGTCCTAAACGATGTGTTGATGAAGATATATAGTTGCTCAATTAATGTTGCAAAATCACCAATACAATCAGATTCCTTGCCCCCGTGGGAACAATCACTTCCCAAGCAGAAACTTCAAACGTAGATTCCGGGAAGTGGTCTCCTCATCCCGGGTATTAAAATAACACATGGGGGGTTACCCCAAAAGAGAAATTTATAGGGCCAATTTAGATTTTTTTTTTATATTTAATTTTCACAATCTACATAGTTCCTAGGCAACAAATTCATGCATGTATTATTAGCTTGCGTGCAAGGGAGAGATAGTGCTGAGTATATATCATGCGTGGCAGCCATTAGGCACCATCATCACTATTCAATGAGAAGGCAATTAAGATTGGGATGAATTATGAAGGACGAAAAGAGGAGGGATTAGTAAGTCCAAGGACATGATGACAGGGAAGCTTGGAAGCCCCTAACTGAAATTCAAAAAACCAAAAATAGAGACGCAAATAAAGGTGGCAAAAACCAACCTGATAAAACTGAAAAATAGAAGAACAGGGAACAAAAGAAGTGGATACTTCATTAGTGAGTTTAGGTGTTGATCAAAATGATATACTTGAAATCTGAAAGTGAGTACAACTAATGTGAAAATAGTGGAACCCACGATAGATGACATTATAGAAGTTATCTCGGATGGTATGCTTTGTGATTAATGCTGGATAAAAACTTAATCCATAGCATCATTTTATTGAATGCTGTTTGACTAAATAATGTTATATCACATTGGGTTAACCAAAAGATGTTCATAATATAAATTTATGCTAAAGCGACCCACATTGTGCCATTAATTTTCAAATTTCCAACATTCAACCAGCATACTCAAAATCCTAATGAGTTGGGAGAGGTTGATTCATCATCCATCAACAAGTCTAATTTACATATGTTTAATATTAAGTATCAATCCAATTAAATAACTTGAATTTTTACAACATATGATAATAGTCTCCCAATTTTTTCATAGCATTAAAGGAGCAATCAAATTAAAATCTTTGCAAGTGTCTTTTCACCTCCTTAATTAAACATTTCCACATTCCAGTCTTAGGCCAAATCCCAATCTATGCATTAGGATGAGTGTTGACAACAATCTGATGAGATTTTTTTATAGTAGAATATACTACATTTCTTACTGAATTTGTACCAGAATTGACATCATCAAATCACTTTCATTTGAATTATTAATGATAATGTAATATTCTTAGGGGAATAGAAAAGGGTATTGGGTATTCAAAAACGTTTTTATTCAAAAATCCATTCTTGATGTGTGCAATTAATATATTCCTATCCAAAGTTGGTTTCATCCTTGAATATTATAAGAAGAATAGTTCAGCCAGAAGGAGGAAGACTCTAGACAATTTCTGAAGGTATTTATTAATGTTTCTTTAGTGGTTGACTCTTCTTTTGCTGGAAATGGGTCCCGGATGAGTTAGCTTTGGTCCACCTCTATGCATCCATCCATGACATACACAGACAAACGTGCACTAAACACCAAAACCAGAAGTCAGTATTCTCTGAAACAATGAAACATTTATCTATTTATCTATCTATTTACATACTAGAGCAATTTAATGCATACTATCAAAGATAGGGTTTTTTCATAATTATGTAAAATTTTCTTTACATAAATGATCAAATGGTGTGTGTTCTTTACATACATATCTCATCAATCGAGAACAGTATGTGTTACGAAACATTACACATATCGCTTTTATAGTTCTTAATAGGAAATATCTTATTACTGGAATGACTACCCGTTGATGCGTTCACACTCTAACAGATAAAAATCCTTGATGGAGAATAAAAGCTATCAATTTTCATAGGAAGTGCTCTGCTAATTGCACTCATCAATATGAGTAATTAGTACTGGCTATCTTTGGTCTTCTCAACAAATCTGAATTAGGTAGGCTTGATCACTATACTTGAAGTAGTGCGTGAATTTTCGAATATAGCTTCTTGCACACTCATGCAGACGTGATGGAAGAAAGGGACTTGTTAATTATCGATCCGGATTTGAGTCATCGTGTGCGAAAAAAAGCTAGAGGTGTTCATTGCATGGTTATAATAATTAAAGTTACCTAGTTCACTATCCTCAACAGTCCCATTTATGAAGAGATGCTTTCTTAGATTGACCCACCGCGAAGGCCAATCCACAGTGCAGAGCAGTTGACAGGCGTGGAATTCTCGAAGAAGTCAATTTCGAGTACGTACAAGAGAAACTCTCATGTCTGCCTTTCGCTTCAAAAAGTCAATATGTATGTTACATATGATATATGACTATAGTAGAGGCCAAGATGAACACGTAGACGTCACAACAACTTCCTCTTCTCTTCATCTGCTCCACAACATCCCTTTTCTTAAGCTTCTCTCATCATCTCCTCGCTCTCACTTCTGAACTCCATCCCCCTGCCCCCCCCCCCCCCCCTCCCCTCTCTCTCTCTCTTTCTCTCTCTCTCTCTCTCTCTCTCAACTTGAAGTTACCCTAACATTTTGCGTGAAGAGCTTGAAGTTATGATGGAGGAAGACAATGGTTTTGGTGACGAAGAAGAGCTTGTGAGGGAGCTTCTCAACAACGAATCTCCTCTCTTCATGACGATGGACCCATCGACGGAGTCGTCCAATCAAGAGGCCGCCATCAAGCGGCTCATGTCCAATGTCTATTCAGGCCCCACGATCCAGGACATCGAAGCGCCTTGTTCTTGAGCGCCCACCCAATGGATATTCAACCACCGCAAGATTATTCGCCAGCCAGGTTTATTTCTGATTTTTCGGCCTAAATGTGTAGTATTGGGTGAATCAGGACTGCTATTACAGTTTTGTATGATTAGTTGTTCATGGCGTGTTCTTCTCGTGGCTCAGGCCTCAAACTTCGTCGTTCCAGAGGGGGCTCGACAAGATTGACCACAAGTATACGCTTAAGATAAAGAGCTGTGGGAATGGGACGACCGATGACGGATACAAATGGAGGAAATACGGTCAAAAGTCTATCAAGAACAGTGCCAATCCGAGGTAACTACCGTGTCTTCTTCTTTTCAAACCACACTATTAGCTAACAGTATTAACTTTTCTGTCTTCAACACGTTGAAATTCCTGAACCGTTCGGTTTATAAGTTGAAGACTCGAGAAATACAAATTATCCTTCGAATTTCACTAATAAGGCTGCATAAGCACACACTTCTTATATAAACTTGCGTTATGATAGTTTACAGCTCTGGTACGACAAATGGACAAGCCATTCGATAACATCTAATTCTTCAATGTCATGGTAGAAAATACTAGCCTTACTTGAGAGCTTAATATGTTTACTCAATGTTTGTACGAAACAGGAGCTACTACAAGTGCACAAACCCAAGGTGCAACGCCAAGAAGCAGGTGGAGCGATCCGGCGACGACCCGGACACACTCATCATCACCTATGAAGGTCTCCACCTGCACTTCGCTTACCCTTACTTCCCCCTCGGCCCCGTCCACCAATTGGATCCCCCAGTCAAGAAGCCCAAGAAGGCGGCTTTGTCGACCGATGACCAAGCCCAGAACAAGCCCAATGAAGTCCTGGAAGCGGAAGGAAGCACCGACGCCTTCACGACTGGGCTGGCCCAAACTGCGATGGAAGACTGTCCTCTGGGCCTGACCCAAGAAGCAATGGGCCACCAAGGGCTCGGTCTTCTCGAAGACGTGGTGCCTTTCATGATTAGGAACCCAACAATGAACAATGTTGTCTCGGCCCATTCGTCGTCCTCCTCTTCATCGTCGTACAACCACCTTTCGCCCCCGAATTCGCCTTCTTATCAGTCATGCTCCCCGAGCTATGCACCGCCATATTATGGCATAGGCCTCGGTTCATGCATCAAGTGAACATGTGTGCACATACGTAAAGTCATATATAGTTTAAAAGGTGAATAATTAGGCAATGTTTCTAAGGTTTCTTTGCATTGTGACATGAACGTACCCGGTTCATCTATATATAGCTGTAATAAGCAATAGTCATATTATATAAAGTCCAGCTTGTGTATTGTTATTCAACTTTATCGTGCATTTGAGTCGTTTGGACAAGTGGATCGCTCTAATTTAGGCCTAAACAAAGTAGAGAGAAGTCCTAATATGGGCGCTGATATGTGCATTGGAGCTTACTACCTTCTTGAGTTGTGGACCTACTCAGGCAAATTGCCTATCAAATGCAAGACTCGGGCTGTTCATAATCGACTCCAAGGCTATGTTCAGTGGGCCAATTAGGGCTATATTATCATCGATGGGGTGTTTCTCTTCGATCCACAAGATGGATTGTTAATTTGTTTTGCCTTTAAGATTGGATAACCTATTAAAGCCCAAATGAAGTGATGATAGGTTTTGATTTTGTTGTCTCCTCGACCATTGCCTATTCTATTTATAGATAAAATGGGAGATGGTGAAGTTAGGAATCGAACTCAAGGCCCCTCGTATCTTGAAGGGAGTGGATCTCTAGGAGCTGAGACTCTCTTGGACTGCTTTTGGTTGTCCGGGTCAAAAATAAGATAGGATAAGAGAATGCGGATATGAACATATCTAACTCTACAAAGTTTTTGGTATATTCAGATATGATTAAACAAATAAAAAAAGATCAATTAAACTACTTAATAAGGCAGAAAAGAAGAGAGAGAGAGAGAGAGAGAGAGAGAGAGAGAGAGAGAGAGAGAGAGAGAGGACGACGACGGCCATTGCTATAGTGGTCCCTCGTGGAGTGCTGCAAGTACCGCAAGGTTCTAAATAGAAAACGAGGGGTTGGTGCCACTCTTGGAGCCACATCGTGATTTTTTTCAAAAAAAATTCCTACCTATTTGGGTCTATCTCAATCCTAGCGAAAGAATTATTTAAACTCTTTTTATTTGGACTTATTCAACTTTGAATATTCAAAAATACATCACCAAAGGCCACATAGGATACTTTTCATCTCATTCAGATTGAAATCAAACTATCAAGTGCACCTTTTCTTATTAATTTTAGATTGGCTACGATGAAAACTGCTCGCTCGTAATGCGTGTCACAAAATCAATAGTTATGATCGATTCAATCCGTTAAATCCAAGTTCAAGTAGGTTGGCCACTAGGCCGTGTTGGCCCGAGCATAGTTGACCTAGGCCGACATTTTTCTTGAAAATTGAACTTTTTTTAATGAAAGAATATATTTGAAAATATTATTAATTTTCATTTTCAAATATTTGAAAAGTTGATTGAGGAAAAATGTTGAATGTTATTCATTTAAACAAGTATTAAGTACGAGAACATTTTCAGATAGTTTGAGAAAAAAAAATGCACTCATCAATGCCCTAATGATTATAACATACAAATTTCACCCAAGTAAATGTTTAATAAATTTATTGTTTTCGAAATGTGTCCCTCACCATAATTCAAATGTGTCCCTCATCATTGTCCTCTTGTTCATGTTAGGCGTGTTTGATTGGAGTCAATTCTTGAGATAACCAATCATGCTCACAAATAGTTACTTATGTATTTTTTGTTGCCAAGTCGCTCCTATCGTCTTTAATGTTCATTGGCAAGTAGTGAACATGGACTCTCATAGTACCATAAACGCCAATGGGATAAATAAGTCACCAGTCATGGTGAAAGATTGGGAAAACTGGCGTCTCTCCTCTTCCACCAATTTATGAAGTCAGCATTGTATTCATCAACTCTTTCAATGTACTTACAGTAGTTTGTTGTCAAGCACATCTCCAACTCATCAGTAGATGAAGATGAAGAGCTAGCGAAAGGTTGCAGGGTGTTTTTCTCTAACGAAGCAAAAGCCGTACAAATTTTCTAGGCAACCACTCAATAAGGGCTCCATCTCCGCCAATGGGGAAGAACATATTATATCAAATCAATTGGCAGCATACAAATTTTCGTAAAATGCAACAATAAGAGTTTCGAGCCCCTCCAACTTGAACCTCAGATCCAAGACAGAGGACACGAAAATAGGCGGAATGTTCTTGTAATATTACAAGAATTGGCATCACATACTGTGCAAAATGGCCTTCTCGACAATTGGCATCGATCTAGGGCTGAAATATCCTCTAGACTTCGAACGTACGTATCTGCCAAGCTAGTTGTGCAGCTGCTTGGGGCCTTTCTCCAGTGGTGAGGGTTTCATCTGCGCGGAAGTGTCTTGTCAAAGACTAGCTTCCAGCAGTCACCCAGCAATTCCTTCCTATCGTTGAGTCGTTGTGTCTCATCATCATGGAATCCAGCTCGTTGCGAGGGCAGAGCCGACATGTGTATATTATTGTCGTGAAACTCAATGAACGAGTCCCATGAAAATCACATGGTAAAGTCCGGATCGAGTTGTAATAATAAGAAACAATAGTTGTTATTGCTTTCCATGTTTTTTCAAAATGCGATTAGATTGTTATAAGAGAAAATAGACGAAATTGACAAATGATTTTAGTGAGCAAAAGTATTAGGGAGTAATATGTGAGTGACTATTGAGGAATGGTGATAAACGAGAGGAGGGGGCTAATTTATAAAGGGCAAATCTTTTTTGGCAAATTGTTTGGGCCAGGAGGGTGGGGTTTTCAACAGTCACCGATCAATGGCCATTGGGTCACGGACTATAATTTTCTTTTTGGCACAACGGTTGACCGTCGGGCTGGCGATTGTCAGTGATCCAATAATCCAAATTTTGGATTCCTATTGGGCTAAGCCAACCCATATTTCCAGCCATCTTCGGGGCTTTCTATTTGTATAAAGTTGGACACCACATATTTAATAAATGCTAGTTTTTAGAAACAAGAAAAATAAAATAAAATAAAAAATAAAAGCAAGCTAACTGTTGTTGGGTCTCTATCTGTCACTTTCGAAACAAATGGACATCAATAGAAAATTTTGAAGCAGATGAGCAGATACAGCCTGAAGGATGGCGTCGATCAAGTCTCAAAAGAAATTTGATTGCCCTCTTAAATATGATATCTCTAATTCAAGATATGAGACAACTAGCAATCGAATAATTCGAGTTACATTGGAAAGTTCCAGGACCATTGAATTTTCAAAAGATTCTTACACGAGACAACTAGCAATTGAATAATTAGCGCTATGCTGGAAAGTTACGGGACCATCTAACTCTCAAAAGATTTTTCTGTTGAAGTTTTCATCCACACATACATTTAGCCAATCATCCGTGACCCAAATATCCGTGTCTTTTTTTAATCGGATTATTCAATGGACACGTGTCGGGATTCGAATGAGTGTATAGCTGGACGATCGCTTTCGCCCTCGAGCCAAGGGCCTTCCCCATATAATAATTTGCCTATTAGCCAGAAAAGGTGCAAGGGGTCCTAACTATCAATGGGCTCCTGGTTGTAAAGCGAAAGGACGACGAGGATAGTCCCCATCAAAGGGCGTACGTACTGGTTCATCGCCAACCATTTGGGGTGTCTCGTTCATTTGATTTTTCCGACCCTCTCAATTATTCTTTCCGACACATAATTATTGATTGACTTATGGTGGGAGCACAAAACTGAGGGCTTGATTGGCCAGGTCTTGGGCTGGAACATTTGTAGTTTGCGGCTGGAAATAGATCTTAAATCGATGGTGTACTTCGTAGACGCTCGAGATCATCGATTGTTTAATGGGGGTTGTAAGCATGGTTTATTGGCTGACCCTTAGCTGGGCCAATTAGATTTTCAGTAGCGATCTCTTCTCGCATAGCACCGCCAGTGTACACATAAATTAAGTTTTTGTCTTCTCAAATTGTGATGATCATGAGGCTGCCTTCTCGAAGAAAAGGAGATTCATTGGACTTCCATGCTCGAGAAAAGGGTTTAAATGGAGTCCCCTTCCACACAATTTAGCATCAAGCTCGGCTCGATTCAACTCGACTCAATTATGCATGGACTGGATCCAACGCTCTGCTTGAGCTCGAAGGGTGTGATAGAGTCCATAGGGTTCAATATCAAACTTGAGTTGATTCAGGCACTCGTGGCTTAAATGGCACGCTATGCTTGAGCTCGTAGGGATATGGTTTTTTCAAAGCTTGAGCTCCACTCAACTGCGTTTTCAATAAGCTCAGGCTCCTCTCCACTCAATCTTGCAGGTTTAAGCTTGGGTTAAGCTTCAAGTAACTCCGTAAAGGAAGAAAAGCAAAACCAATTCTGTGTACTTACATTTGTGGTACGTATCGATGTATAAATATAACTAAAATGGTACGAAACGCTTAAGGCTCGATCGCGCTTGTGAGCTGCTTGACCTCGAGCTACTGAAATGCGCGAGCATCATGCCGTGCTGGATATCTCAATATCACACCCCTTCTTGGTTAGTCTTTATATAAGTTGTCACTTTCTTTTTATATAAGTTAGTCTTCTTGGTTAGTCTTTATATAAGTTGTCACTTTCTTAAGTTCAACCGTTTGCTGATGAAGACGAAAAAACTAATGTTGCAGATTATACTTCAAAGCTAATTTTTGTCTCTTCTTACGATCTAAAATATCTTCCTCAAATGATGAACTACTTTTAACCATTTTCATTTAACTCAATTCCACCATTTTCAATTTGAAATTTTTTCTCAATGCGTTATGTGATATATGAATTGGATCTTACAAAATTCTTAATAGATTGCGCAAAAGTTAATGCATTGATAGTTAGTTTGGATAGGTGATCAAATGGGAGTCTCTAAGATAGAAGTGAAATTGCGAAACTTTTGGTCCAAGGTCCCGTTTTTCGGCTATAAAGACATAACAAAAAGATCACGCTATTACAAAATTAGAGACTTCCATCCAAAATAAATGAAGTCAATGTACCTTGTCTCAATAGGAGATGATCAATTCCCATCTTTAGCTCGTGTCCCATGGAAAGCTAGGTAGACTGTCCTAACAGCATGTTTGGTAGCAATAATAACTATAATGTTACGGATCTATTACAGGTTGATTGTTAGTTAGAGTTTTTATTTAAAGTAATAGTTATTATAGCCAACCCATATAACAACCAAATTTGTAATAACCATTGTATGCCTCCTAAGTCAAATAGTTATTGCAACCTAGATGTAATGGCTATTCCCAAAATATCCCGTGTCTTTTCTCCCACTCATTCTTCCGATGTTAGATTATTAATTTTAATTACGTAACTTACAACTAAATTTATTTTTAATTATTTCTACAGTGATAACAACAGTTATAATAATATGGACATAGTCATATATTATATGACTGACATATAAAATATCAAATAATAACTAAACAATTTCGGTGAAGATAATAATGTTATCTTGATAGTATCATAACTAATCATTATATTGAAGACTATTCATATTTATAATTAGCACGAAATTAGTTTTCTACCATTAGGTACGATCATATAAACTTTTATAACTGTATATTATAGTCCTCACGGTACAAGGCGAGGAAATATTGTCACACCAAGGACTTTCACGTATACTTGAATCGCCATTTTGAAAGTCTCCACCTCAAATCACACGTTCCACATCATGATTTTCAAAAAAGTAGTAATGGAGCAAATGTAAGCTTATAAATTGGAGGTAAATTTTTATTGGAGTACGCGTAAATTTATAATTTTTGTAGCATTAACCCTATTTAAATGTATAAATTAAACGAATGGACCCATCGTATTATGGTCGTACAAGCATCATCTGCCAACCAAGCACGTTGAAAACCATCATAGGAACCTGCCGCGTTTCTAGGGCCCCTATGACTAACCCATCTTGCTGTCCTCCAGAAGGGACAATACTCAACCACCCCAAAGTCGTTGTATTTATGTGCCTATCTATAGTTTAACTCTTATTTTTTTCTTTAATATACGCGCCCGCATATATGGGAAATGGACACATTGACAATAATAATAATAATAATAATAATAATAATAATAATAATAATAATAATAATAATAATAATAATAATAATAATAATTTTCATTGACAACTATATAACATTAATCAGGAGACTTCTTCACCAACAAGCAATTGTAATTAGTAATCATGACATGATACACAGAGATCATCTAGGCTTAACAAATGAGTCTCCTTCCAAAATTATGTCATACTCTTGAGCAAGTCTTGATAAAGAAGCAAGGCATCAATTGAAACATTATTTTTGGTGTCGATTGAGCAGAGACTTTCTATGCAGTTAAATGCTCCATGAGGTCATAGTTAGGTACACAAATACTCTTAAAAAAATCATCTAGCTTAGAGTTCTACAACAAATATAATGTATGACAAATATGATTAATCTTCCGCAGTCAATGTCAGATCTTCCAACGAGTTTGGTAATTCAATTGCACACACAAAAAAATCGTAGACTAAGTTGGTAAACAAAAATGGAGTCTAATACGTTATAGAAGGGACATCATAATTTAACATAATGGGTCATGAGAAGCAATTCGGGTCATGAGAAGCAATTCTAACTTGTTCTAATGCTGAAAATGAGGCCAATTACAAATAACTGAAAATGATCAAGACATCATTTGGAGTTAGAAATTAGAGGATAATAAGGCATTACTATTTACTATGATTGTTTAGCTCAAAGCCACGGCTGAGATCATAACACGTGTCCAAGTTTATTGCATTAAATCACGGAATGGCGGATAATTATGAGAAATAACTGGATAAAGGGATTCACATGCCTCAGCCAAGTCTGCCTATGTCTATGATCAAAAATAGATTACAGTTACCCGGATCACTCAGTTTAGTGATCAAGTAGTAGGGTTTCGAATTGAGGGGGGTGAAAGTCATTGAAGAAATAGGGAGTCAACTTTTTCTTTTTCTTTTTTCAAGTAATTCCTAAATCAATATTAGACCTATCATTCAAATGTCGATTTAATCTTAAAGTTTTCAATTTTACCAATGAAGTCCTAACCCCATTTATAAAAATTCAAAATAATCATTTCGGCCAATTTTGACTTGAAATTGTTGACAATGTGTCTAACTATCGCCGGTCATCCTCTATGACACGAGCAGTGATCTGACCTAGATAGTTACGTGGATTGTCATGTAAACCATTTCTACTAGTAATTGATTGGAAAGATTACATTGAAATTTTACACAAAAATTTAGAGCTACATTAGTAGAATTGGAAAGTTTTGAGAGAAAACTGATATCCATATAATAAATTTAGAATTGAATTAGCAATTTTTCCAATTTTTTCTACGCTAGATTTTAATGAACTAAAATAGAGAATAGTGCATGGTAGTTATCAATAAGCTTAAAGAATTATAAAGTTCAAAGTTTATTTTAGAAATTTTCTATGTGAATCTATATATTTTGCCGACTAGCAAGGTTTTTTCTTTGGTGACTAATGATTAAGAAAAATTCTTTTTCAACTAGAACTTTTTAATCAATATTCAGTCAATGTTGACTTCATCTTTATTTAAATAATTCTTTTTTACAGAACGGAAAATTCTACCTAAACAACATAGATTACATTACTTACGAAGACGGATACATAATATCAATAGAAAACCACATTTTCTTGCAAGGAACATAACAGGAAGGAAGAGAATACAAAATAGAATTGTCAATACTCATAAAGAAAGACCTAAGAGAACACCATGTTAAGTCATACTGACATCTAGCAAAGCAAAAAAAAAGTCACTAATGTGAAGTCTACCTTCCCCACTAAAATAATTCTTAGTTTCCATCCAAGCTTTTCTTTTCAAGTGAGTGGGAACACGGAGTAACATTGCAAGGTCTCCCACCTCAGGGTAGATCTCTCATCTATTTCTTCCCTTTAAGCCTTTTAAGGGCCTATATAGATCCAACCTTCATTAAGACATGACAAATGCCATTTGAATTCATCGTTTGATTCACTTCTGTCAAACAAAATAAATATGTTTTATAGTGGTTTCTTAATCAATTATATGTAGATTTGATATAACGAAAGTTCTAGCACATTGTTTCAATCCTTCAAAACTAGGAAAAGAGGCACAGACCGTGAAATGGGACAATTACAGCGGGATTCCCATTACTTGTCTCAACAATGCCCTAGCATCTTGTGCATTTAAGTCATGCAAAACTTGTCATAATTGTCCACTTTACTTTTCGTCAGCTCCATTAGGTTTTAGTGGACAGAAAATCCACACGTTTTCCTTGTATTCTGGGCTAAATAAGGTTGAAAAAGAAAAAAAAAACAAGCCATAGCCTTCTTAATCTATTTATATAGGACAGAATTAACGGATGAACTCAGATACATTGAACTTACAAATACTAGACTAAGATGCACAAATGATGCTTTTAGAACTCAAGTGTATTGTCGCAATAAGATTTAGGACTTACCTTTTAATTGTCCAAAAGAAATAAAAAAGAAAAGCCTTTTCATATAGATAGAGTAAGAATATCCAAAATCTCAATTTTGTGCCAACATATAATTGCAATTCATCTTAGATATATACTGACATGAACTTCGATGTATTTTTTTCTTTGTAAGACATTGAGCTTGAAACTAGCGACCAAAAAACGAAAAAAAAAAATAAAAAGGAATGCAATCTCGTTTGGTTCCCAAATATCTAGGTACAACTCATTTCATTTTGTGTCCGGACCCCATTCCAAGTCTATTCATAATATTTTGGCATTCCATTTCAATCCATATCGAACCATGCTCATCCCTCATCATAGATGAATCGATATTTTAAAATCTAATTGGTTGATTATCATACAATACAGAGCCCATATATATATGTTTATATTATTTTCGTCTGCTCTTATCCGGGGATCCAAAATTCGGATCATTCATAACCATCTTTTCCAAAGGAGGATGATGCCCTCGAACCAACCTTCGAGATCTTTCACGCTGGCCATGCTTTACAGCTATCATCCAAAGCATCCCAACCAAACTTGACCAATGCCTTCCCAAAAGATCTCAGCCTTTGCTTCCACACTCCTCTTTTCTTTAAATAAAGCAAAGCGGACAATGAATCAAAGGCGTGCTCCATTCGAATTACGAGTATATTTACTCCAGTCTCGACACTTTTATGTCAGCTGGTGGTAATTGACCACTTCTCCACGTCTGTGCCTTCGCATGTGGCCTCACGATCTGGCATCTAACTTCAATTCCATATCCTGGCATCTCCCTCGATGACAACGAATAACCCCCCAAAATAATGATTCTTTTATCGACCGGTCAATCGCGTTACTTTGGCGGTCTAAGTTGAACTTCAATGCTTTCCCTTGCTTTATTCATTCACGTCTCCTATAAATAAAAAATAAAACACGTTTGACATCCACAACACGAGGAAAACCAGAATGAATCACGTGTTACCACAGAATTCTTGATTTTCGAGCTAATAGATTATCAGGTACTTATTTTGCGATGAGGAGCTAAATTGCTAATCTCCGTTCGATTATGAAAAATAAGCAATTAGATTTACCCAAAAAAAAAAAAAAAAAGAGGAGCAAGTCTATTAGCAATTTGTCATTTTATGAGCAAGGAAAGCACTCAATAATTTTGCCATGTCCTACGGAATATCTTTTGTGCCGAAAGCAACCAAGTTGGGAAGAGTCCATCTTAGGAAGAGTCCGTCCGGTTACTTGCCATCAAGAACACGTTGGAAGACCACAAGGAAGGGGGAGGAAGAATGGGGACCATTCAATTTTTTTTTTTTATTAGCACTCGGTACCAATAATTGAGTGGAATGTGGATTAACTATTCTTTGTGTATGTAAATGTACTTCATCCTTCTGAAAATGTCATCATTCTCTAGAGAAAAAAAAAATCGGACGAGAGCTTCTCATTCCATAATTAATCATTTAAATAAACTGAATCAACATTTATTTGGTCGCTATTAAAATATATTAGATATTTATTTAAATTTCAAATTATAGATGGAAAACTTTAAGTTCCGTTGAAGTATAAGGATAAAAGGCTTATCTCCCACTCCTTAATAAATAGAAGGCTTCTCATTTATATCGACATCCCTTGCGAATAGAGAAAAAAATCATTTTAGTTTGTAAAACTTTTATTTCTTCAAGAACGATACCTTTTTAAGAATGAGAAGCTCTATCGGACTAGGGTTGTCGACACTCAGATCGTCTTTGACTTGAGGATCAGCCACCACCATGTCAAGTTCGTGAAGTGGATTTGATTATTCGTGATATCTGATTTGATATTAAGCCATCAAACCCTTGAAGATCAAGTCCCGCAGAAGAAAGAATCAAAGGGCTTTTCCGATTTAATATCGTAATCAGATATTGTACTCTATTATTGAAATTGACATAAATTAGCATGTATTGTGATCTATATTCATATTGAAAGTTCTGTTTGAATCCAAAACCATGTAAAGATATTTTGTTTTACAAAAGATTATACGGAGAGGACCCACTTCCGACTTCATGATGTGCACATAATTGCGAATCGTTTTGGAAATTATCCCACAGATTCTGGTCTATGGACTGGACTGCACAATGAGTGAATTAGTTGATCAAAAGAATGTTTAAAGTCCAATTTTATGGAATTGACCTCACTGTGATGAAAAGGCCATTATATGTGAATAAAATGCGCATATAACATCCAATCTTATATATATATATATATATATATATATATATATATATATATATATATGACCTACAAAATTAAGAATATATTTATTGGCTCGAAATTAATTTATTTAAAAAAGACACCCTTCTCTATAAATAAAAAAAAAAAAAAAAGGAAATAAACAAGCGGATCCAACTCCAAGGACTACATATTCTGTCGTGGAATTGAGTTCACGAACTAGAAAGAGTCCGAAAAGTACAACTCCTTAGGTTTTCTTGTTCGACTTTCTAATGCCAATCTTGACGGGCTCTTCCCCAATTTCTTTTTCGAGCTTTTTATATTTGGGCCAGGCACGTAAAGTATGGTTCCTTGTCAACTTCGTTTTCGCTATTAGTTAATTATTTGATCAACTGAACGTGGACAAGCTAAAACCATAGATTATTTCATACGAAAGCGACTCGTGACTATGAACCAAGAGGCCCTTTGCTTTCCTGCCTATATATACTCCTTCTCTGCCTCCCCTTCTTCCTCCCCCCGCTCTCTCTTGCTTCTCTCTGCTGTTTCGCATTCACCCTCATTCGTTCATCTCTCTCTCTCTCTCCCTCTCTTTCCTGTCTCTTTCTTGTAATTCCTGCATTGCTCATCTTCAACTGGTACGTTAAGTTTCTTTAGATGAAGCTCGATTTGGTTCTTCTGTTCGAGTCTGTATTTTGTTAGACAAAGTTGTGGAGTTGGGACTTCTTGCCGGAAGCAATTTCTGCAGCATACGCTCTAAAGGGCGTCTTTTCTATGATTGAGACTCCATTTCAATCAACTCTCCCGAATGGACGGTTTAAGTGCCTCATTGTTTTCAAGATTGGAGTCATCCATACACATTACGTTTGAAAATTGAAATGCAACGCAATTAGAAAATACAAATTTGTGAAAATATTTCTTCCTGTTGGCTTCATCCGACGTCATTTCGTCATGCTCGTTTGTCTTCTGGATTTCATCACACCTTTTCCCGTGGCCGACAAGCTCACATATTCTCTTATCAATGCTATTTTTAAGATCGGCACCAATTTTCCTAGTCACGCGCCTAACTGAGGTGGATGGACCACTTGTTCAGTCGATGGAAAATCCAGTGGTCCAATTGTTCTCTTACCTCCACCACACGGTGGTGGTGGTGTTGGTGGTGCTGGTTGTTCATGGCTTGTTTTCTCGACAAAACCAAGCCATCCATCTGTTAATGGCCACTCATCTTCTTTAACTGTTTCCTTTCTCTTGCTGTCATCTCAGCAAGGACTCTTGGCTTCATAACAGCCATGAAGTTCCTCAGTTTAAAACTCAGGCTGAACTTTCAGATAACCTTGGGGAACTTGCGAGTTCAAAGGAACGTAGTACTCACGCCTCTTCGTTTTCTTTTCAAGGTTCTGTGACGGAGATGGAGTTCCAGGACCTGTTTTGCGCATCTCAGAGTCCCAAATATGACTGCCTTCTCTTTGGTAATCTGAACCTCCTGCTCCATGTTTTTGGATCTCTTTCGTATGTATGTGTCCTCAAATCTTTGCACTTTTCAGCTCAGAATAGAAGGATTGATGAGAAAGTTCTGTCCTTGAAATGCATTTTGCAGATTTAGATGACACCCTTTATCCGCTCAGCTCTGGCATTGCCAAAGAATGCCTTAAGAATATTCAAGGTGAATTCGCCATGCCTTGCCTCGGCTCTCTGTCTTCTCTGTTTGAACTGTACTTGTGTGCTGAGGAGGAGATCAATTTTTAGTGCAATTTATGATGTGGAACCTCTTATTTTATTTTATTTTTTATCTTTCTGTAGATTATATGGTTGAAAAGCTCGGCATAGATGAGAGCAAATTGGATGCTCTGTGCAACCTGCTGTACAAGAATTATGGGACAACAATGGCAGGTCTCAGGGTATGATTCTGGTCACTGCCCTTTCTAGTTACTCGCCGTTCTTCTAAAGTTTTTTGAAGGGCGCATGGTTAGTTCGTGGATTATATTGATTAGTTTTTTTGGCTTTTCGCCTTTTCCTGAGCAGGGGATCGGCTATGACTTTGATTATGACCAGTACCATAGGTAAGACAAATTGAAACCACCCTTGATTAAAATCTGCGTTGACTAGATGAATTTTTTTCTATGTTATTGATAACATGAATGTGGCTAAAAGCATTATGGGGTCTACAGTTTCGTCCACGGAAGATTGCCCTATGAAAGCTTGAAACCAGACCCGGTCCTTAGGAGTCTCTTGCTCAGCCTGCCTTACCGCAAAATTGTATGTGCCTTGCCATCTATATATCCCAGCCTAATGACACAGTTATTCATGAGTACCCTTGAAACCCATCTGACATCATTCTGTGAATTGGCCAGATATTCACGAACGCTGATAAGATCCATGCCGCGAAAGTCTTGAGCAGGCTCGGTCTAGAAGACTGCTTTGAAGGGATCATTTGCTTTGAGACGTTAAATACTATTTGCGGCAGAGTTGCATCTGGCAATGAGGACAACGCTGAGTTTGTGGAATCACCTAGCACTGCTTACGATGGGAGTTCAAAGATTTTTGACATCATCGGGCATTTCTTAGGACCCGATCTGGGTTTGGGATTACCAAAGACGCCAATTGTATGTAAACCATCTGAGGAAGCCATAGAGCAAGCACTTAGGATCGCGAACATCAATCCTCACAGAACGGTGAGATTATTTTTGACACCATTTTTGCGGCTGACCCGCTCTTACGTCATAATATTGAGTAATATTTCTCTTGCTCTTTTGTCTCAGATATTCTTTGATGATAGCGTTCGCAACATACAGGCAGGGAAAAGAGTTGGACTTCACACCGTGCTGGTGAGTCAAAACTGAAGTCCTGCACCGAAATCTTCACTCTACTGAAACTGAAGAAAATTATAAAACATGTGCAGGTTGGAAAATCTCAACGGTGCAAAGGCGCAGACTATGCATTGGAAAGCATCCACAACCTGAGGGAAGCGCTGCCTGAACTATGGGAGGCTGATTTGAAGTCAGAAGTCAGTTACTCTGGCTCGGTCGCGGTTGAGACTTCTGTGACAGCGTAGATAGATGTTAATGTGATCTCTTGATTGAAGAATTGGAATGTTGTTCTGGAAATCTGCATTCTATGCTCAATTTTTTATTCCGTTGATGAAGCACGTGTTCAACAGTAAGCTTTGATTGTATATAAATGTTCTTTTTTGTGCTTTCTCCTGTTTTCGGTCTAGGATGTTCATAATTGCAATAAATTTCGTTTCCTGTTCTAGTTAAGTCAGGATCGAATTCTGTAGCTGCATATTGTCTGACAAGAATGGCTTTGAACCGTCGAAACTTAATCATCCTAGAAAATCCCTTTTTATAGATTTGCAATGTGGAAACGAGTGCACCTCTAATCTGGTCCTTCCATGTAACTCTAACATTTGGGTTTGTTAACTTGTTCAATTTTAGTGGCTAATAAAAAACAGAAAAAGAAAAAGAAGACCACTTTATTTAAAGCAAAGAGACGACCGAGGGACCAAAGGGGAAGAAGGAAAAGAAAGTGCTTGCAAATAGAGAGTAAAGAAGAAGATAACGACAAAAGAATTAAGGGAAGGAGTATACGCCACAAAGACCTCGCCAAACCAAATTTACATCGTTTCGCAACATTCAGTAAGGGTTTACCCCATTTGTTCATCAAATCGGAGTAATTTTTAGAATTAGGGCAAAATTATGTGAAATTTAAACTGTGATGTTCGATTTTAGAGTTGTTAATTTTTGAAATTTCATGAAAATCATGGATTAGGGCATTGTGGAGTCTTGGGGTTTGATGGTAGTTGATTTGAAGTGACGGTTTAATCGAGTTTAACGAGTTGAGCTCAACATTATAGTTATCTTTGAATAATCACTATGGACCAGCAATTTGTTGACACATAGGAGCCATTTTGTTAGCAATTAAGCATACTTTAGTCGAGTTGTTATTTAAAGTAGTGTTTTACTTGATTTTGACACCTATTCTCATTTAATTGATAGGATTATGAAATCGTTAGCTCAAATAGCTACGTTGTTTAGTTTTGGGTATTTTTAGGTGAGTAGTGTTACTTCCTCTTCCACTTTGTAAATTCATATTTTGAAAGTAATATAAATTATATATATTATCAATTATGAAATAACATTTTCGTTGAATAAAAGTCCGAATGAAGTATATACTACTTTTTAGTATTTGTGAGTGGTTTGAAATTGGTTTTAATAAAGATATTGTGAAAGGATAACGTTCCATTCATATTGGCCTTGTGGGACTATGAAAGCTGTTTTATACTTGTCCTTCTTACATATTTGTACTTGCTAGAATACACGTTACATTTTGAAAATATGTTTGATTTGTGTAATCTATTTAATAAATCTTTTTATTAGGAATTGGATACCTTATTTATTTTAATGCTTTGTTGAGAGGTTTGTAATACTAATCGTGGGATACCTACATTTTTATTGACATAGAAAGCAAAACAGCTTCGTAGTAATTGACATTTTCTAGTGAGTTTTTTATCCAAAAGATTTTGGATTTCCGTGTGGCAAAATTGTAAGACTTCTTGATTCATTTGAATAGATCTAACTTTAGTAGGATTTTTTTTTTTTTCCAGAAAAGTCAAGTTCATATGGTAATTGCACAATATGTTTATTCCTTTTCCAAAATGCATTAGATAAGATGGAGTAATCTTTCGAATATTTTTGAGTTGATTTTCTTTACTTTTTGATAAGACTATTAATTTCAGAAATGGAATGTTTTTGTAAGATGTTTAAATTTATTGTTTGTGGTTTAGTGACAAAATCAAATGTAATCTTTTTGTTTAAGGCTTGTGAAACGAAAGATTTTGGAGTTGCCAAGAAAATTCTAGGTATGGAGATTCATGGAGACAGATGGGTTGGAAAGTAATACATTTTCTAGAAGAGGTATATTGATAAAGTTCTTGTACACTTTGACATAAAAAATGCCAAATTGATATGTATTCCTTTGGCATCTCATTTTAGGCTTTCAGCTGCTTTGTTGCCTAAAACCAACAAAGAGCAAGATAAGATGTCTTGAGTTTCAAATTCAAGTTTTGAGGGCCGTTTTATGTAAGTTATGATTTGCCCTTGTCCACACATTTCCCAAGCAGTTAGTGTTATGAGCATGTATATGGCATATCTAGGTAAAGCTCACTAGCAAGCCATAAAATGAATTTTTTGTTACATTCGGCGTACTTTAGATATGGGTTTAGTCTTTGATAGAGGTTGTAATATAGGACATTCGATTGTTGGTTTCATTGATTTTGAATATGCAGACAATTTTGACAAATGGAAATCTTTGACATATTATGTTTTTACACTTTGTGATTCTATGATTAGTTAGAGAGCAATCTTACAAGACATAATTGCTATCAAGTAAAAACCAATTGAGAGAATTAAGGGGCCACAAGCCAATTCAATGAAATCAATCCCATGTGATTTAAGCCAATATGACTTAATTGAAATCAATTTTAGCAATTGAACACAAAAGCCATATCAATTGGACTAAGGCTTAGCTTGTGTGAACTGAACCAATTGTCATGAAATTGGCATTACCCATATGCGATAAATTGAGCCAGTTCAATTTAAATCATGCTAATCCAATTTGACTAATTCGATCTAATTCATTTAGTCAAAAGCCTAATAAAATTTACAATTAGGTCCTAATAGTCACACAAGTCAAGCCATAGAATGAAATTGAATTAAGTTGCACAAGATTAGGACAAATTTCGAACTGGTTCAATCTGGTCAAGCCCGAGTTAAAGCAGTTTGACCGGTGTTGACCCAATCATTTTTTCTCACAAATTTCAAACTGGTTCAATCCGATCACAATACTGTAGAATTCTTGTGGGCCATTTACAAAATGTGAATATCATATACGAGCCTAGGGAATCGAACCAGGCAGCAGATTGGGTCGCCAAATCCCACAGAATTAGGTCCCTTCCACCGACATGGATCTCTAAACCTTCTCTCCCCCAACGTCCTACGGTTGATTTTATGTCTTGATTTTGGAAACTCTTGTTATCAATTTGTTAATTAGCAATGAAAGTCGTATCTTATGACCCAAAAAAGAAAAAAAAAAAACCAGCCCGGCCATCTACTCCCTTCACATGCCAAAAACTACAAAATTGCCCCTTTAAAAATTAGAAAAAATGTCATCCATTGTTTATTTGATCTTGCGCACTCAAAATAACAACTCATCAATTTATGTGATGAAAATTCAGCTAATTAGGGGTTTTTCTAAGGATTGAGGATTCAATATGAGCCGTCAAAGAATCTAAGGATTGAGGATTTAATATGAGCAGTCAAAAAATCTAAGGGCTAGAATTCAAACTAAGGGTTATATAGCAAATTTTTGCTCCAAAATCAAGGGGAACTCATTATTCATATGAAAATTCTCTGTCTCACTTTCTCCCTCCCAAAATTCATCTCTCTTCCTCTAGGTCGTGCCAAGCTCCATCGATTTACGTTGTCCTCCCGCTGATTACCGGCCTTAAAACAGTGGCCTCCAAGTGCATCGATCTTCCTTAAGATATCTCCGTCGTCCTCATAACTAGTGCCTCGCCAAAAGTTTGCTAGATAGTCTTGGAGTTTGCCAGATTCCTCTCGGTCACAGTACCGTGCTCCATGCTGGTACTTTGCTCCATCGGAATCCTTCCGTATTCTAGCCGTCCGCCAGCATTCTATTGACAACTGATCAACACACCGCCGATCCTTGACATGTCCTCGATGACATCGTGGCCGTAGCTCCACCGAATCACCTTCAACTTGTTTCCGTCCCTTGATCGTTCATTTGGAGCTTAGTTACTTCAAAAAAATCTCATTGGCTTTACGTATTGTTTCAGTTAATTACCGAGCTTCCATGGCCAAACAATGGACTTCCAAAGTGATCGTGGTGGCCGGATTGCTCGATTATTCACTGGATTACTATATTCATAGTTCATTGAACTTAGTCAAGACATTTTTGCATATGGCCAAATGCATATAGAATCTTTTCATAGTGGCCAATTTTAGTGCTGAATATATGTCTAGATCAATGCATGTTAGGGATTCATGATTAGGATTGATAGAGGCTTGAGTTTTTGTGAAATGATCATGGATTGGACATATGCCAATTAGGATATTTTAAGATGGATTTTGCTGAAAATGGCCAAAAGATGCTTATATGTGATAGAATTAGCCTTGTGGATGTTTGAAAGTGCATGATTTGATGATTGAATATGTTTGTGCAAAACTGGAATTTGGAGTCCAGTGACCCCAAGGTGTTCTCAGATTTTTTAAAATTTTTTGAGAAGAATTTCAAAAATCTTCATGAAACATCACCATCAATACATATCGAAATTTTTGCGACTGTATTTTTTTTGTAAAATTCCAAAGTCATTTGATCGAAGATCTCGTATCCGCGACGTAGTGATAGATTTTTGAGCTTTAAGTGGAAAATGATTTTATATTTTCTCAAACATTATTTTGCAAATTCAACATAATTCAAGTCCTTTTTCTGTAAAAACTTAAAACTAGAAAGTTGTTCATTGGGTTGAATTGAGTAGACTGGAAAGTTTGAGGACCAAATAGCAAAGTTTAGGGAGCCAATTTGACTAAATCGGAGAGGGTCATTTTTGGCCTACAAAACTGCCTTCAACTAAGTTCCTACAAAAACCTACAATTTTCACATAGTTGAGGGGCTTATTAGCAAAAGTTCAAAACTACTAAATTTGTTCGTAGCGGAATGAACCAGCTCCTTGTAAAATTTGGTGGGATTTTGAAATTTTTTCCATATTTTCCGAATCTCGAATCGGAACTGAGTCTAATCTGGAGTAGTCTCGGTGTTGGGTCAATTTTGGGTCAATAGAATTTAAACCAGGTTAAGTGGTCTTCATGAAGTAACTACACACTTCAAGATTTCTAATGACGATTGAATTGCTTAATGGGTAGTTCATTCAGCTTCCAAATTGAGTGTAAACATAATGGCCCAGAATCAGGAAAGAGAAGCAAGTGATCCAATCAATGGCTCACTCATTATTTGTTGATTGTTCAAGGCTAATTAACCTGAAGGCATGTTTAATTGAACTTTCTATGTGATTGCTAGATGAGTGATTAGGCTCCTGTCATGTGTTGATCAACGGGTTGTTTATTGGGGATTAGTGCTAATTAGTGATTAGTGGCTTAGCCATATCACTTTGTGAGTACAAGTAGAGGCTAATTACTGCTAATCTTAATCAGTAAACCTTTGTGGATTAGGAAGGGTTTAATCGATTTGCATGAGTAATCAAAAGTCAATCCTAAGGAAATTGAGTGTTGAATTGAATGAGCTTTGCCAATGTTGCGATTGGCTTGATTGCAATGATTGAATGGTTGAATGAATGAAACCGAGACCCATGGATTGAGGCCGGAGGCAACCAAAAGAGACGGCGACCAAAGGGAGCCATGGTTGTTTTAGGCCGATGTCCAAGCCAGCCTTAATTCTTGTAATAGCTTAGCTTAGATTAATTCCAGTTAGCCTAGTTTAGACATTGGTAGCCTAATTAGCGTATGCTTTGTTAAATAAAATTAATTAGACTTAGCCTCACATTTCAATAAATGATTTGAATTGTCTAGCATATATTTCATCTTAATCAATTGATTAGAATTAAGCTTGCCTAAGGGTTCATGTCTCGAGGCTCAATAACAAAGCTTTGCATAATTCTTTACCCAACAAGTTGCGGTTTGTTTTCAGTTCTCGCACTTAGGTGGATGCATTTCAATTACTTGAGTATTTACTTACTGCACCATCATTTCATTATATTGATTGCCAATTTCCTTTTCTAGAATAAAATAGTATTATATTAGGGTCAATTCGTTTCGATAAATATCACATTTCCGGAAAATATTTTCTAGGAAGTCATTCTCCAAAAAAAAATTATATTTTCTGGTATTTAGTTGAAACCTAAAATTAGAGTGGAAAATGTTTTTCATTATTCGTTATCTAATTTGATTTTTTGGGAAATTTTTTTAAGAAAATTGAATTTTTAATTATTTATTTTAATCATATTTTTATTATTTAAAATTTTTATTTTTTTCTTTCTTTTTCTTCTTTTCCTTTTTCTTTTCCTCCCTCCTTCTTCCACCTTCTTCCTCGTCCTTCCTTTGCCGCAAAGATGCCTCAATGTGGTCGGCTACCCGCCGACTAACTAAGACACAATCGCCGATCCGATAAGCTCGAGGCTTCGCGATCCAAGCGAGCCAAGCTCACCG
Organism: Eucalyptus leucophloia subsp. euroa; assembly: GCA_017140325.1. Lineage (NCBI taxonomy): Eukaryota > Viridiplantae > Streptophyta > Magnoliopsida > Myrtales > Myrtaceae > Eucalyptus > Eucalyptus leucophloia. Next base: position 40,731,032 of record CM029478.1, read on the forward strand.
GCCAATGGATGCAGCTCACTTGGATCGGTTGAGCCTCGAGCTCGCCGACTTGATCCGAGCAACCCCGAGCTTCGGCGAGGCCGGCGAGCTCGCAACTCGCTCGATCCGGGCGAACCCGAGCTCGAGTCTCACCCTTGCTAGATTTGGCCTTAGGAGAGGTTGGAGTTGGCCTATGGCTGGTCGCAAGCCATGGTGACAGCCAACGATCGGTCGCCATGGAAGAAAAGAAAAGGGAAGAAAAATAAAAAGAATTAGAAACTAATTTTTAAAGAAGACCAAAAAGAAAACGAAAACATAAAAATAACGAAGAAGAGGGAAAACAAAGAAAATAAAAAATAATTCGAATTAAAAAAAAAAAAAGAGAGGAGGAGAGGAGGAAGTGAGGGCCTATAGAGGTGTGAAATAAGAGAGATCAAGTGAGGAAAATGTTTTTCATTTTTCAAAGGTGGAAAACATTTTCCCCTAGTTTAGAAGACTATTTTCCTTTCATGGAAAATGTTTTCCTCAAGCAATTCATTTTCTGAGAAACAAATACCGAAAAATTCGGAAAACGTTTTCCGGCAAGTTATTTTTCATGAAACAAACGAAGCCTTAGAATTTCAATGAACTTCCTACAAAAACATTTGTATAACAACTTTGTGACTAATAGGATTATAATTGATAATCAAGAGTAATTTGTCGCTTAGATTACACATTTTTAAATTAGGTACCTAATGGGTTCTAATAGAAACATTAGCGTAAGCAAATCCTCATCCCTAGAATTCTTTAGTTGAGTAGAAATTGAGACCACGTTCTTGCGTCTCAATTGGGTTCTAACAAACACCCAATAATGGCTAGTAGCGACTCCTAGAAATACTTAAGTGGTTAAGAACTCTAAAATAAAATTGTGTGTCATGTGAGATTTGGACTTGGGAGAGCACGCAATCTTTATTGATGTACATTTTGCGGTGTTATCATTTGGTGGAAAATTAGAGAACATCACTTGTATGTACCATTACGACCGTCTTTTGAGCAAATACCTCTAAACCTATTCACCGAGGGCAGCTCCTCAAGGGGTAGGCCGCAAGAGTCTCCACTCTCACAGCTTGTACATATTTGAACCTCAAAAAGTATTCGACTAGCCTGAAGAATTGAGGATTTGCTTGATTTTTCATTTGGTATTATTGTGTTCTTGCCTTGATTGAGCATGTCTGCAATAGGTAATGGGAATTTCGTTAGAAGGTTTTGCTACTTTTGAGAGGTTTACCATAGAAATAGATAGCAACAGTCAATAAAAGTTACAACTGCATCCTAATAGTTCGCCTTATGATACGGTCCTGTGATCCTGGATCTGCTTTTTTAGACATAACATAGTGTCGAGTTCATTTTGGCAAGTCCATTCACATGGAGATAACGAGACAGAACCGACAGATCTCGAAGTGGTCCTCTCCTCCCATTGGTTGCAAATTTACTCTTTTTACCTTGCACCTCTTTTCCAGTTCTGCAGAAAGCACATGGAGTGAAATTTTTCGCGGGAGATTGACCGGGTGCGGGGACCTTCTTTATTTTGACATTGCTTCCTGCAATGAGGATGCCCGATCCATTATAATATTAGCAATCGCTGCAGACCAGACTACGAAAAGAAAAAATAACTCTGTTCATGTGTTTCCTAGTCGAAGTACATACGTACGAATCAACATAAAATATTTTAGTGCGACGGATTCCATTACATTATTAAAGTTTCCACGCTTGACAAGGTGGTCATCATGTGAAGAAAGTTTGTGGTCTTCAAATAATTTTCTTTGGGTAGTGGCAGTAATTGCTGCTGTTCTTCAGGCGCATGAAGACTGGGCTTGGCTTCTGCTGCCTAATCTCTCTCTCTCTCTCTCTCTCTCTCTCTCTCTCTCTCTCCAGAACCGGGATACCCTTCAGGTATGCTTTCGATCTTCCTGTCAAAACTAGATGCAAACAAAATTATTAGCAGAGATTAGGTGGATTGAACTCATCTACTATCATAGAGGACATGTGAGTTTGAGAATTTTATATGAAAGCGGTAGAAGGGTATGGGCAAATTATGATTGGTTTGGTTACTTGATCTGTTTATCACTGACAACAATGATCGGCATCCAGCAACCATCGCCTTTTCAATATTACTCAGAACTTGTGCAGATTGATTCTTTTAGGGTTTGGGTTGGCAATCTGAGTCTGAGGTTACAATAGGATAAGTCAGCTAGCCGAGAATTTTTATTTTTAATTTTTGGATGGGAGCAATGAAACCACGAACTTTGGGCTAAGATAACCAGTCTATTGCAGCGAAGCTGGTATTTTCATTTTCTATTACAGTCAGAGTGAGTGAGAACGCAATGATGGATCCACTGATGGGAGCCTTGTATCCTTCTGATGAGTTCCCATCGGACGATCAGTCAATATCTGCTGTTGTAGATCGTTGTTTAGTTTCTAGACCGACTTTTCAAAGCGCACCCGACAGATGTGGAGAGATGCATCATTTGGTTGATGTTGCCCCATTTTCAAATGAATGTCGTGATGCACCGGACACCGAAGAGACTGACTCCGATGCAGTCTTCGAATACATAAGTCGCATACTCATGGAAGAAGACATAGAAGAGAAGACGTGCATGCTTCAAGATTCTTTGGATCTGTCGTCGGCTGAAAAATCCTTTTATGAGGTCCTCGGCAAAAGTACCCGCCTTCACCTGAGCCAAGTCGCACGAATTGCATCGCCTACAATGACAAACACTCGAATGACAGTCTCTTAGACAGCACTAGATATACTAGCACTGTCAGCAGTAGAAAAACTGGACACTATGCCAATGTTCGTCAGGTTGAAAATCCAAGCAATTATGGTACGATGAGTTTTGAAAAAGATATAATTCCAGCGGCGTTTCAACCTGATCGAGGGGCTAATGCACAGAGGCTTGACTTGTGTGGTGAGAACCGATTCGTACGGCAGTTTAGGATGGGGGTTGAGGAATCCAGCAAGTTTCTTCCTAATCAAGCAACTACCGAGCTTCTACATCAGGAACCACACGGAAAGATTGACAAAGTGGATCGTCTCGGTGCATTGAAGAGAAAAGAGAGTCTCCATAGGGAGGAAGGAAACATGGAAGAGAGAAGTACCAAGCAGGCTTTTGTTCATGAAGAATCCATACTTCGCTCAGATGCTTTTGACGCCGTCCTACTTAACAGCCAAGGGGAGGGCCTGGCGCATCTTATGAATCTCCGTGTATCGTTGAAGCACAGAGCGAATGAAATCGTACACAAGATCGAAGAGCCCAAAGGTGGCAGAGGTCGTGGCAAGAAAAAAGAGGGAAAGTGGAGGTAATCGATGTGAGGATGCTCCTCATCCGATGTGCACAAGCTGTGGCATCAAATGATCATAGGAGCACGAATGCTCTGCTGAATGAGATCAGGAAACACGCCTCGCCTTTTGGCAATGGGACCCAGAGACTCGCTCACTACTTCGCTAATGGTCTTGAGGCGCGGTTGGCCGGCACAGGCAGCCAGATATATAGAGGCCTCGTCAATAGGAAAACAACAGCAGCTGATATGCTGAATGCGTACCAGCTGTACCTTGCAGCTTGTCCATTCCAAAGATATTCTGACGTGATCTCGGTCAGGTCGATATTAGAGACAGTGGCAGATGAGATGAGGATTCACGTCATCGATTTCGGCATCCTTTATGGATTCCGATGGCCCACTCTGATTCAGCGCCTTTCCCAGAGACCTTGTCCTCCGAAGCTCCGGATCACCGGCATAGACTTGCCTCAACCCGGCTTCAGGCCCGCCGAAAGAGTCAAGGAAACGGGTCAGCGCTTGGCAAATTACGCTGAAAGTTTCAACGTGCCGTTTGAGTACAACGCCATTGCGAAGAGGTGGGAATTCATTGAACTAGAGGAACTCAAGATCGATAGGGACGAAGTGACTATAGTCAACTGCATGTTCAGGTTTGAGAACTTGTTCGACGAGACCATCGCAGAAGAAAGTCCGCGAGACATTGTCCTCAACCTGATAAGAAGAGCCCAGCCGGATCTCTTCATCCACGGTGTTATCAACGGGAACTACAATGCCCCATTCTTCGTCACTCGGTTTCGGGAAGCTTTGCATCACTTCTCTTCTCTATTTGACATGATTGACGCTATAATTCCCGGCGAAAACCAGGAGAGGATGCTGATCGAGAAGGTTACGTTGGAGAGGGAGGCGTTGAATACGATAGCCTGTGAGGGATGGGAGAGAGTGGAGAGACCGGAGTCGTACAAGCAGTGGCAATCACGCAACACGAGGGCCGGGTTTGTGCAGGTGCCCTTAAGCAGGAGGCTAGCGCAGTTCGTATTCAACCAGATGGCTTCGCGCTACCACAAAGATTTCGTCGTAGATGAAGTCGGCAAGTGGCTGTTGATAGGATGGAAGGGACGGTTTCTATACGCCTTTTCTATTTGGAAACCGGCATAGCGAGATCGGTATGTGGGCATGGTTGAAGGAGCAAAAACAAGGCCGTCACTAACAGCACCTGTCAAAAATCAGAAGATGACCGGGGATGTCGGAATCCCTTCATCATTCTCCTCAACATGTTTATACCTGGGTGTGCGAATGTTGTGATTGGCTTGATTGCATTGACTGAATGGTTGAATTGATGAAACCGACACCCATCGGTAGTGGCCGGAGGCGACCAGAAGAGGCAGCGACCAAATGGAGCCATGGTGGTTTTAGGCCAATGTCCAAGCCAGCCTTAATTCTTGTAATAGTTTAGCTTAGAATAATTCCAGTTAGCCTAATTTAGACGTTGGTAGCCTAATTAGCATATGCTTTGTTAAATAAGATCAATTGGACTTAGCCTCACATTCAAATAAACGATTAGAATTGTCACGCCCTGAATCTCGAGTGCGCACATCCCTTAGTGGTCAATCAAATTGCAACGTTCCAGGACTCGTTGCTGACCCATTCATTTTATGCACATGCAGAAGCGAATTAATAAATCTCCAAACAACAATTAACACGGGGATAAAAAAGTAGGACAACCAATTAACACAAAACGTGTTTTAGAAGCAAACCGGGTCAGCCCTACAAAGTTATACACAAAAGATCTAGACCCAAAAAGGAGTTACTAAGCCAACTCTACCCTAGACCCTATCTACTTGGGATTCGGGTCTACCACAACACCATCAGGGATGTCAATGTCTAATGGGTCAGCTATCACTACTATGGGCTCTTCAACCTCGAGTCCCTGGTTCGCCTCGATATCAGCTATAATATCGACATCATGCACGGGGTCGAGATCCACCACATACTTGGCATCGATGGCAGGCCCGTCGAAACCATCCAAGGGGCCCTCCCGAAAACTATTGGGCCTGTGACAAAACCACGCTTTGAATCGATGAGGTACCAATTGAGGTAGTCTCTCATTGACCCAAATAATGGTAACAACGAGCTCACGGGTCTAGTTAGGGTTCCCATGGATAGGGAGTATGGTACACTAGGTTTTCGCCTCCGGTGGCCACTCAAAACGGACGTAGCGCACCTCCATCTAAGGCTGCGTTTGGTTCAGCATTTGTAATGGGCTTTGAGTCCAATGCAAATGCTGAAAGCCCAAAGCTACTTGGGGAAAAAACAGTTGTGTTTGGTAAAAAAATTTTGCAAATGGGCTTTGAGTTGAATGTGCGTTTAGTTAAAAAAAAAAAAAAAACTTTCACAAGGGGCTTTGACGGGTATTATTTTTTTTTTTCTTTTCTTTTCTTTTCTTTTTTTTTTTTTTTTGAAAATTCAGCTAAACCCTTCACCGGATTGGCGAAGGGCAATGGCCATCTGCGAGCCTGATCTGGCGCCAACGGCCGTCAGCTGAGGTCGCCCGAGGTTGGGCGACCTCCGACGAGGGTCGCGCGACCTAGCCGAGGGCCGCCGGAGGTCGCCCAACCTCGAGGGACCAGGGTCGCTCGACTCAAGGGCCGCGCGACCCGTGGCGCGTCGCTTGGGTCGCGAGGTTGGGCGACCTCCGGCGGCCCTTAGCGGGTCGCACGACCGTTGCCCGAGGTCGCCCGACCTCGGGCCACCTCGGCAAACGGCCGCCGGCGCGGATCTAGCTTGTCGACGGTCGTCGCCCCCTTCGCTGGTCCTAGGCGAAGGGCTGCTCTTTTTTTATTTAAAAAATAAATAAATATAAGGGTAATAACGGAAATATGAAAAATTAATAAGGGTAGTTTAAGAAGAAAAAAATGTTTTCAACATTTCCAAGAACTGACTTTCATTTAAAAGCTCATTGAGATTGGTTGCCAAACACCCTTATTTTGGCTGAAGGAGCTTTGGGGGCTGAATGGGTTTTCTAAATGCCCATCCAAATGCACCCTAAGGACCTATAAAATTTTAAACCACGACGGGGTGAGACAAAGTTTCAGCGAGTCAACACCCTAAACCCCAATTAGGACGAGAATTCACCTAGAGGCAGCCTAAGCATACACCATATAAGACTTACCTTGCCTCAGTATCTCCCTGCACATTAGTGCAACTCATATAACATATACAAACGCAGCAAGCATAAATCATTAATTGGAACACCTCATAACATAGATCAATCAATCACATGGGTCCCGATTATAAGGCCAAATCATTATGACACGTCACATTCCGTTCCACACAATTTCATCCCATAATCAGGTGCGGCTATTTCAATCACTCAAGCGTGTCCCAATTAATTATGACCCAACGGCCACGACCAACTCAACAGTCAGTAGTCATCCTACATAACCAAGTGTCATCCCGCTTCGTCGAGCACAACAACGTCTATAGCTAGACGGCATTCCCGAATGAGCATCGGCCCAACCTCTATTGTGACCGACATTCGTTGACGTGAGGCATCCGAACTTAATCGGCATCATCTCGATGTAAACGCATCATAACGGTTCCACTAGCGATCACACGCACATCCATTCTCGACTAAAGACATTATGCTTTGCACTCAAATGTCTCAATTTCAAATAATGTACTTGGCATATTTTCTTCATATTAAAAACACATAGTAAAATAATTATGCGTGGTAACACAGTCAAATCGAACCATAAAGCGTGATATTCTCCCATTTTAAAATTTCACGATTTTATATAGTACTTAAAATATTTTTGACGTCAAAAACCGACACTTGGTATTTTTCTAATTAAATACCAAAATTTCATTTTTTGAAATAATAATTAAAAATCATCACCAAGCACTCAATTGCATACATTAGTAATCAATTGCACAAACCAATACAACCATGACGATCAGCGTAAGAAAATTCTGATAACCGGCTATCCCAAAGTATAATTTATGCTAATTAATAATTAAATAAATAAATTGCATTTAATTAAATAAATTGCATTTAATTAAATAAATTGCAAATTATTTAAATTGAACCCTTAATTAACCTACAGAAACTAATCTAACCACCTAATTGGACTAATTAAATTAATCCACCTAGGCTAGCTACATTTAATCTAACTAAACTAACTAATTAACCTAACTAACTTCCTAATTAAACTATTTAATCTAATTAACAAATATAAATAATTAGCTACATTAACTAAATCACCTAAGCCTAATTAACCTTAAGCTAATTCCCCCTAACCCTTGCTCAGCCTAAACTAACCCTCTTTAAGTGCAGTTAACCCCTAATTAGAGATTAGGGTGTCAACTCACCGATTAAGCGAGCTAACGGGTCCACAGTGACGGTGGCGTGACGGCGACCAAGACCCAAGCCTACGGCAATTCCAAAGGAGGTCCGGCAAAGGCTAAAAACGGCCCTGCAAGCTCACAGCTCAAGTTGTGAGTTTGGTTTTGCGAAAGGGCTGAACCAATCAAGCTAAGGAGGTTCGGCGCGAGGATGGGCCAGACGATGTTACTAGAGCAGTGAGGGGCTGACGGTCGGCCAGGGGTGGTTGGAGACAAAGTGACGGTAGCACGGGTCGACGGTGGTGGCGAGCTAGCGGGCTTGCGGTCAAGCGGCCGCGGTCATCATTGGTTTAGACGACGCGGGGATGAGCGGGCTAGAGGGGCACTACTATGGCTGCTGGCTCGCTACTGGCTTGCAACACTAAGGGAAACAAGGTAGAGCAGAACCAGAGGAAGGGAAATGGAGATGAGGAAGAAGAAGAAGCAGCTGCAAGGGGTTTTTGCTAAGGGTGGTCGAGCAAGGGGGGAAAGAGGGGGAAGGAGAGGGGACAAAGGGGGAACAAGAGGCTTGAAAGTCTTGGCTTGAGCTAATGGGCTTGCAAGCAAAATATCTAGGCAATGATCATTTTGGCACAAAATCTTCTACTTTTACTGTCCAAGCTTCATCCACAAGCCAATTTCTTCACAAATCTTCACCAAAATAACTCAATTTGAAGGCCAAAAATCAAGAGCCCATCACCCCACGAATTTGCTGAATTTCTTTTTCAATTTCCCACAAACAACTTTAGTTTGATGGCCAAAATTGCTAAGGAGTTTGCCCATACCAATTCCCACAATTTCTTTCACAAACTAATCCACTTTGAAGGTCAAAAAGTCCCTCAATTTTGCCCATCCGAATTTCCACCATTTTAACTTGCCAATTTTGATTTTTCTGCCAAAATTTCGGGCTTGCCGAAAATTCTTCAAAGGATGAGTCGACATCCCAAAAATAAATCGTGACACACTCAAACTTTCGATTTCCAAAACTGAGTTCAATTTCGTGGTTAAAATCAACCGGACGCGATTTTGGCGTGAACTAATCTACTGGGTAACTTTTAGGGATTTTATAGCGTTTGACCCGTAGTCGATAATTCTTGATTCACGTTTGTGCATCCGACTCGTAAGTGACTTTCAGTTGTCGTAAAAATCACAAGATTTCAATTACGGGTACCGGGTACAAAATCGACAGAAAAATCGGTTTAGTGTCGTTTGATGCAAATTTTGCAATGAGGTGAAATCACCCACAATTTAATTACGTGCTTTTGTTGAATCAACCTATCTCTGGTCTCTAATCGATTATAACGATGCCGTATTGACTCTTGCCGTTTAGCACGATTGATAAGTTGATTTCTCATCGAATTCCCAAGTCTGTTGCGTTTATATCCCTTAACGATTTCAACTGGTAGATCAATTATATCATGAGTGATCAGCTCAGAGAAAATGACCATAGGCACATCGATGAAAAGCCCATTTCATTTAGTCGAGATATGATTGAATTTTCAGGATGCCATAAGAATTGTCTAGCTTAGATTTCACCTTATTCAATTGACTAAAATTAAGCTTGCCTAAGTTCAAATAGCACATGACGGTTCATGTCTCAAGGCTCAATAATAGAGCTTTGTATAACTCTTTACCCAACAATTTATGGGTTGTTTTTAGTTCTCGCACCTAGGTAGATACATTTCAATTGCTTGTGTGTTTACTTGCCACACCGTCATTTCTAGGGGTAAGCATGGTCCGGATTGGGTCGGTCTACCCCCTAACCTTAGGACCAATTCGCACAATACTGGTCCTCAATTTTTTGGATCGAGGACCTACCCTATTAAGTTTGGGACTGAGGATCGGACCGACCCACCGACCCAATGAGTTGGTCTGGTTCCAAGGTCAACCTGAGACCAATCGATAATTTTTTATTTTATTTTTTGTATACTTAAAAAAATTAATTAAGAATCGGACTAACCCGATGGATTCGATATGGTTTCAAGGTCAACCTAGGACCAAAAATTATTTTTTATTTCATTTTTTATACTCTTTGAAAGGGCAGCCGAAGACCATACCTACCCAATGGGTTTGATAATGAATAAGGTCAACTCAGGAAGGCAAGCGGTGAGGGTCAAGTGGAATGAGTGTCGAATCGAATGAGCATCAAATGTTGAGCGATGAGCAACAAGCCAAGCGAGCATCAAGCGGCAAGTGGCACAAGTGACCCAAAACAAGCGAGACGAGTGTCGAGTGACGATTTTTCGATTTTGGCAAATTGAAGACTAAGAGGACAAATAAGACAAAAGAGAACAAATACTAGAGGAGGATGCTATAAAGTGTCTTTTTGGACGCCGTGAGGACTCCTCACAAAAACATTTTTCTCATTCGTAAATTATGACTATTAACGTCGTAAAAGATATTAAAAACCTAAGTTATTAAAAAACAAAGTAAAATTACTTGAACTCCTCACTAAATAGTCGTTTAATGTTGTTGACGCCGTTTATTTTAAGATTTTCTCTATATAAAAAATTATAATATTATATAGTCAGGGTTGGTCCGGGTTGGACCGACCTGGAACTCTCAGGATCGAGAATTGACTCGCATAGTGCTAGTTCAGAAATTATAAGACCAAGGACCAATCCAGTCTCCTAGGGAATCAGACCAGGACTGGCAAGATTGGGTCGGTCCAGGATCGATCCTAGATTGATGCTCACCTCTAGTCATTTCAATATATTGATTGTCAATTTCCTTTTCTAGAATAGGATAATATTATATTAGAATTTTAATGAACTTCCTACAAAAACATTTGTATAGTCACTTTGTGACTAATGGGATTATAAATGGTAATCAAGAGTAATCTGTCGCTTAGATTACACACTGTTAAGTTAGGTACCTAAAGGGTTCTAATGGAAACATTAGCATGAGCAAGTCTCCATCACTAGAATTCTTTAGTTGAGTAAAAATTGAGACCCCTACGTCTCGACTGGGTTCTAACCGACCTCCAACGATGGCTAGTAGTGACTCCTAAAAATATTTAAGTGGTGTTGACACATAAATTTTACCATTTTAGTTAGGATTTAATCGTGTACAAAATTATGAATTAGTCGCTAAAAAAAGAAAAAAGAAAAAAAAGTAAAGAGTAAAATAGATAACTTTCATTAAAATGCATCATGTATGTTTTCATTAAAATCCGTTACGCATAGACATTAGGAGCATTTAGATAACTATCACTAATTATTAAATCTATAATTTTTTAATAAAAAAATCGAAAATTAAAAAAAAAAAGAAAGAAAAGAAAAGAAGACCAACAAAAGCGAGGCCGAGCTGAGGCTGAGTCGGCCGGGCCTTCTTTCTTTTTCTCTTTATCCATTTCCATTGGTTTGGGCCTAGCCTAGCCTCCTTCATTTTTCCTTTCCTTCTTCGGCCCAATCTTCTTCTCTTCTTCCTCTCTCTCTCTCACTCTCCCTCATGCTCTCTGCAGAAAGAAGGAAAAGCAAAGTAAGATCCAGAGAAGACGGGGATGGCGAGGAAGCAGAGGAGACGGCCGACCGCACAGCATGATCCCAAGGGCGGAGTCAGGCCGGCAAGGCAGCTGGAGGTGGCAGGATTCATGTGCGCTTGCTGGCCGAGCTTAAAAGAGAGATCGAGGAGCAATCCAAGGGGGTTCTGGTTTTTTCTGCAGGTTTTGGCCAAGAGAGAGCAACAAGAACGTGAGCCCAAGAGAGTAATCAGCCGTCGTTGGTGGTTTTTCCGTCAGCCGCCGGCCGCTGCAGTAACCCCCACCGAACCAAACCAGGTAGGTTTTCTCCGGTCATGTATCTCTGTTTTTGTAGGGCATCAGACCAGAGCTCGTGGCCGACCCGTTCGCACGAGCTTTAGTCCCTTCGGCCCCCATAGGTCTTTATCCAAGTCTGTGTGTTTTTGGTTGTTTTCCGAGAATCTCGATCCCATTTCAAGTCTCGGTTAAGTCGGAAATCTAAACATTCGGTAATGTTAGTGGATTGTTTGTATAAATGCCTGAGTGAAGCCCGCATAACTATTTCTAAACCTTTGTTCATTATAGGCGTCCGTCGTTGGTAGATGTGTTTTTTTGTTGTTCTACACGCTTTTGTTTCGTCCATTTCAAGTTTACATTGTCGTGGTTAGGGCTTATGGCCATATGTTGTGATTTGGGCTTATTTTTGTGCAAGTTGTGTCCCGTCTTCCTCCCTGTCCGTATAGGTGAGAGAGTGGGTGTCGGCTCAGCAGTGGCCCGAGTGCAGGTGGTGTCGATTAGGGGTGTCAATGGTTTGGTTTTTTTGAAAAACCGAACCGAATTGAACCGTTAGAAAAATGCTCCGAACCGAACCGAAATTTCGGTTCGGTTCGATTCGGTTCGGTTTTTCAGTTTTTCGGTTTTTGGTTTTTAACCTTTGGTTTTCGGTTTTTGTTTCTTTTTTTTATTAAACTCAGATTTCTCCATTTTTATTTGTTAGTTTAGTTCGGTTCGGTTAACCGATAAAAAAAACTGAATAAAATGAAAACCAAACCGAAAAAACGAAATTTTTGGTTCGGTTTGGTTTTTGGTTCGGTTACTGACACCCCTAGTCGATGCTGGTGATGAAGGGTAGTGAGGCTTGTTTAAAATGGCGTTGGTTTGGTCGATGAGTTTCAGTGAAAAAGGGTACAGGAGATAAGGTGGCTTCGGCGTGCAGAGAACGCATGAAGAAGAAGAACACCAAAAAAGAAGAGAAAAGTGAAAGGAAAAGAAAAGAAAAAGGAATAAAAAAGAGAAAAGGGAAGAGAGGACGGCGAATGGGGACGTTAGGTGAAGAAGTGGGGGTGCAATGAATAGAAAAAAATAGGGAAAAGACAAAAAGAGAAAAAAAAAGAAAACAAAACACAAAAAAATTTCGTTTTTATTCGATTGGGTCTGGTCAGCAAGTCGGATCGGATTTATCCGGTCTGAACCTACTTCCTCGAATATAATATTTAATAAAATATTAAAAATTTCAAAAAAATCAAACATTAGAATAAAATTAAAAAAATTCGAAAATAATAAAAATTCAAAAAAATTTTGAACGTTCAACAACTTTAAAAAAACATTAAAAAAAAGAGAAAAAAATTCAAAAATTCCAGAAAATATTGAAAATTCGAGTTTTTTTTTAAAAATATTAATTAAAAAAGAAAAATCAGAAAATTAAGGAAAATTCAAAAAATTCAGAATATTCCAAAATTCAGAAAAGTCTAAAAATTTCCGTAGTAATTAGAAAGGCACAAAAAAATCATAAAGATTAAAAAAACCCAAAATGTTTTGGAAAATTCAAAAATTCAATTTTTCCAAAAAATACAAAAACTTCTAAAAAATTAAAAAATCTTCAAAAAATTTAAAATTAATCAATTTTTTTATTTTCTCCCAAAAAAAGTAGAAGTCTTTCAATTTAGAAATCTGCTCAAGAGGTTTTAATTATTCTTAAAAACGAATACCCTTGATTTTGCAATTTTGGTATGTTGATTTAGGGTTTCCTTTAGCCTAGTTAGGATTAGTATTTATCTTTTCTTTGATGTTAAATTTTGCTTTCCGATGCAATTTATTTAATCATTTTCCTTGGCTGCTAATTGTTATTTTAATGATTGTGTATCCATATGATCACCCCACATATTAGTGAACATGCATAAAATCAATATAGATTGTCTGACAAAAACATCTTCTTCTTCTTCGTCTCAAATGAACAAGATTAGATACTAAAATGGTACCAATTGGCTAATTAGTGTAATCAAGTCCCCGAACCTAAATTTTCTGATTGTGTATGAAGGTATGTCTCACTTAGTTTCTAACCGATCCAATAGATTAGTGACGACTCTTTCTTACAAAATTCTTATAAATCCTCCCATGTCGCATGAGGTATGAGCTTAAGAGAGGCCGTACCTGATCATGGCTCATAGGCCCGTCTTTTAGGCAATGACCCTAACCTTATTTTCTTTCTTGAGAGGTAGGTCATGATAGATGGCTAAGAACTTTAAAATGAAATCTCGCGTCATACGAGGTATAGGCTTAGAAGAGCACACACTCTTAATATTGATGTACCGTTTTGCGGTGTTATCATTTGGTGGGCCATTTGAGACTGTCACTTGTATGTATCATTCTAACCATCTTTTGAGCAAATACTTCTAAATCTATTCACCAAGTGTGGGCCCTTGAGAGGTAGGTTGCAAGAGTCTCCACTCTCATAGCTTGTACATAATTTGGACCTCAAAAACCTTCAACTGGCCTAAAGAATTGTGGAGTTGCTTGATTTTTCATTTGGTATATTGTGTTCTTACCCTGATTGAGCATGCCTACAATAGGTAATGGGAATTTCGTTAGAAGGTTTTGCTATTTTTGGGAGATTTACCGTAGATGTAGATAGCAAGAGTTAATAAGTTACAACGGCATCCTAAATATTGCGCCTTATGTTATTGTCCTGTGATTCTGGATCAACTTTTTTAGACACAACATAGTGTCTTTGAGTTCATTTTGGCAGGTCCATTCACATGGAGAGAACGAGACATAAACGACAGATTTTGAAGCGGTCCTCTCCTCCCATCTGGTGCAAAATCAGTCTTTAGTTCTGCAGCCAATGAAAGAGAATATGGAGTGAAATATTTTCGCGGGAGATTGACCGGGTGGGGGGAACTTTTTTATTTTGACATTGATACCCGCAATGAGGATGCCCTATACATTATAATATTAGTAATCGCTGCAGACCAGACTTCGAAAAGAAAACAATAACTTTGTTCATGTGCTTTTCTTTCCAAAGTATATACGTCCGAATCAACACACATAATATTTTAGTGCGACATATTCCATTACATTAATAAATTTTCCAAGCTTGACAGTGTGGTCAGCATGTGAAGAAAATTTATTGTCTTTAAATAATTTTCGGTGAGTAGTGGCAGTAATTGCTGCCGTTCTTCAGGCGCACGAAGACTGGGCTTGGCTTCTGCTGCCTCATATTTCTCTCTTCAGAACCGGGATATCCTTCAGGTATGCTTTCGATCTTCCTGTCAAAACTAGATGCAAACAAAATTATTAGCAGAGATTAGGTGGATTGAAGTCATCTACTATCACAGAGGACATGTGAGTTTGATAAACGGATCGAGAAATCACTATACACATTTAAAACATAACTCAAATACATAATCATAACTCAAATACCAAAATACCAATGTCCAATTCATTAGTCAATAACTATAAAAACATGCATCAATGGTCTATTCCATTGATTAATCTCATCAAATCACATCGATGGTCCATTCCATCGACCAAACTCAAATCACACGTCATGGTCCACTCATCAATTAACAATTCATGCCTGTGTCTAGCCATGGTCACGCGTAACGCCATGACAAGACGACCAAGATTCCCTGGCAAGGTCTCCACATATTATTAACACGCCGTTCTTACCCACAAGCGATATCCTAGGAATAAGATAAGATACCCACACCCTCAAAGGTTCATACATTGAGCACCAACCACTAATCACAACATCCAAGAATTCCAACATCGAAAGGAACATGTCACAACTCAAAATTTGATAAAAAATATCAAATCATTCTTCGATTCTTGCATAAAGAATTTCACAAATTATTTTCAAGCAACCATCCCAACCGAAATCAAATATAACTCTTTTCAAACAAGAAAAATGGCGTAATAACTCGATCCGCTTTTATGCAACAAGATATGCTTTTTATCAACTCACTTGATTATATAATCCATCACGTTTTTCAAAATATGAGTTTAAAATACAAAGAAGAAATAGTGTCACTCAATTGAAAAGTTTAAAATCAACTACGCCTACACGACCGACGATTCGATTCCTAACAATTAATGGAAACTATTAAAAAGCCGGAAGAAATGATATTCTTATAACGACTCCCTATACTGGCCTATTAGTCGATAAACGACACCTACGCGCCCCAAAAGTTCACAATTTAGCATAAACCCATCATTTTCAGCCAGCACGGCGGCGCGCCAACTCGTCACGCCATAATTTTCTTACAAAATTCCGTTTCGAGCCGTCTTATAGTCTTTAGAAAGCTCTCTTAACGTACAACAACAACCCCAACTTGGCTGCTCCAAAACAGTACCGGAAATAACAAAAAAAGAGACCGAAGCCACTGTTCGCCATACCAGATTGCGCCCAACTTCAAAATCTGTTCTGAACAAACCGCAAGCTCAAATCACGATCTGAAAGATGCTATAGCTTCACAACATCCCAAAGTACCATTTCTAAAAAAATTTACAGCTTAACGACTCAAAAATTACCGCCACACAAATACCCATGAAATCCGAATTTCGAGCCCTAATTGGCACAATTGCTTTAAGCAAGTGATTAAAGGCTTCAATTTCACCGCCTTGCAAAACACACTTGAGTCGGCTTGATAAGGCGTCCGGGTCACGAGCGCGCCAAATTTTTTTTTCCTTTTTCCTTTTTTTTTTTTTCTTCTCTTCTTTCTCTCTCTTCTCCCCTGTTTTGCGTTTTCCCTGTTTCTGTCCGCTGCTCTTCTCTTTCTCTCCCTCTTTCTCTCTTTAAAACACTGCCGAAGCTTCCACGGTTCTCTTCAGCCTCCTTTTTGACTTTTCAAATTTTCTTTCTTGTTTTAAACCCCATATATTACATCTACTATCACAGACATGTGAGTTTGAGAATTTTATGTGAATGCGGTAGAAGGGTATCTGCAGATTATCATTGGTTTGGTTACTTGATCTACTGTCACTGACAACAACGAACAGCATAAAGAAACCGTCGCCTTTTCAAACATTACTGGAAAATATCAGAACTTGTGCAGATTGATTCTTTTAGGGTTTGGGTTGGCAATCGGAGTCTGAGGTTACAATAGGATAAGTCAGCTAGCCGAGATTTTTTTTTTCAGAAGGGAGCAACGAAGCCACGAACTTTGGGCTAAGATAACCAGTCTATTGCAGCGAAGCTGGTATTTTCATGCTCTATTACCGTCAGAGTGAGTGAGAGCAACGATGGATCCACTGATGGGAGCCTTGTATCCTTCTGATGGGTTCCAATCGGACGATCAGTCAATATCTGCTGTTGTAGATCGTTGTTTAGTTTCTAGACCAACTTTTCAAAGCGCACCCAACAGATGTGGAGACATGCATCATTTGGTTGATGTTGCCCCATTTTCAAATGATTGTCGTGATACACTGGATACCGAAGAGACCGAATTTGATGCAGTCTTCGAATACATAAGTCGCATACTCATGGAAGAAGACATAGAAGAGAAGACTTGCATGCTTCAAGAGTCTTTGGATCTATTGTCAGCTGAAAAGTATGAGGTCCTCGGTAAAAAGTACCCGCCTTCACCTGAGCCAAGTCGCACGAATTGCATCACCTACAATGACAAAGACTCAAATGACAGTCTCTTAGGCGGCACTAGATATACTAGCACTATCGGCAGTAGGAAAACTGGATACTATGCCAATATTGGTCGGGTTGAAAATCCAGGCAATTATAGTACAATGAGTTTTGAAAGAGATATTAGTCCAGCGGCGTTTCAACCTAATCAAGGGGGTAATGCAGAGAGGTTTGACTTGTGTAGTGAGAGCCGAATAGTACGGCAGTTTAGGATGGGGTCGAGGAATCCAGCAAGTTTCTTCCTAATCAAGCAACTACCGAACTTTTATATCGAACCACACGGAAAGATTGACAAAGTGGACCGCCTCGGTGCATTGAAGAGAAAAGAGAGTCTCTATAGGGAGGAAGGAAACATTGAAGAGAGAAGTAGTAAGCAGGCTTTTGTTCATGAAGAATCCATACTTCGCTCGGATGCTTTCGACGTCGTTCTACTTAACATCCAAGGGGAGGGCCTGGCGCATCTTATGAATCTCCGTGCATCGTTGAAGCACAGAGCGAATGAAATCGCACACAAGATCGAAGAGCCCAAAGGTGGCAGAGGTCACGGCAAGAAGAAAAGAGAGAAAGTGGAGGTAGTCGATGTGGGGACGCTCCTCATCCAATGTGCACAAGCTGTGGCATCAAATGATCATAGGAGCGCAAATGCTCTGCTGAATGAGATCAGGAAACACGCCTCGCCTTTAGGCAATGGGACCCAGAGACTCGCTCACTACTTCGCTAATGGTCTTGAGGCGCGGTTGGCCGGCACAGGCAGCCAGATATATAGAGGCCTCGTCAATAGGAAAACAACAGCAGCCGATATGCTGAATACGTACCACCTGTACATTGCAGCTTGTCCATTCCAAAGATATTCTAACAAGGTCTCGATCACGTCGATATTAGATAGAGTGGCAGATGAGATGAGGATTCACATCATCGATTTTGGCATTCTTTATGGATTCCGATGGCCCACTCTGATTCAGCGCCTTTCCCAGAGACCTTGTCCACCGAAGCTCCGGATCACCGGTATAGACCTGCCTCAACCCGGATTCAGGCCCGCACAAAGAATCAAGGAAACGGGTCAGCGCTTGGCAAACGCTGAAAGTTTCAACATGCCGTTTGAGTACAACGCCATTGCGAAGAGGTGGGAGTTCATAGAACTAGAGGAACTCAAGATCGATAGGGACGAAGTGACTATAGTCAACTGCATGTTCAGGTTCGAAAACTTGTTCGACGAGACCATCGCGGAAGAAAGTCCGCGAGACATTGTCCTCAACCTGATAAGAAGAGCCCAGCCGGATCTCTTCATCCACGGTGTTATCAACGGGAACTACAATGCCCCAT
Organism: Eucalyptus leucophloia subsp. euroa; assembly: GCA_017140325.1. Classification (NCBI taxonomy): domain Eukaryota; kingdom Viridiplantae; phylum Streptophyta; class Magnoliopsida; order Myrtales; family Myrtaceae; genus Eucalyptus; species Eucalyptus leucophloia. The sequence continues at coordinate 40,749,403 of CM029478.1, forward strand.
TCTTCGTCACTCGGTTTCGGGAAGCTTTGCATCACTTTTCTTCTTTATTCGACATGCTTGACACTATAATACCCTGCGAAAACCAGGAGAGGATGCTGATCGAGAAGGTTACGTTGGAAAGGGAGGCGTTGAATACGATAGCCTGTGAGGGATGGGAGAGAGTGGAGAGACCGGAGTCGTACAAGCAGTGGCGATTACGCAACATGAGGGCCGGGTTTGTGCAGGTGCCCTTAAGCAGGAGGCTAGCGCAGTTCGTATTCAACAAGATCGCTTCTGCGCTACACAAAGATTTCATCGTAGATGAAGTCGGCAAGTGGCTGTTGATAGGATGGAAGGGACGGTTTCTATACGCCTTTTCTACTTGGAAACCGGCATAGAGAATCGGTATGTGCGCATGGTTGAAGGAGCAAAAATAAGGCCGTCACTAACAGCACCTGTCAAAAATCATAAGATGACCGGGAATGTCGGAACCCTCATCATTCTCCTCAACATGTTTATACTTTGGTTTTTACCCAGGTATGAGCTTTGCCAATGTTGTGATTGGTTTGATTGCATTGACTGAATGGTTGAATTGATGAAACCGACGCCCATCGGTAGTGACTGGAGGCGACCAGAAGAGGCGGCGACCAAATGGAGCCAAGGTGGTTTTAGGCCAATGTCCAAGCCAGCTTTAACTCTTGTAATAGTTTAGCTGAGATTAATTCCAGTTAGCCTAGTTTAGACGTTGGTAGCCTAATTAGCATACGCTTTGTTAAATAAAATCAATTGACTTAGCCTCACATTCAAATAAAAGATTAGAATTGTCTAGCTTAGATTTCACCTTATTCAATTGATTAGGATTAAGCTTGCCTAATTTCAAATAGCAAGATGATGAGGGTTCATGTCTCGAGGCTCAATAATAGAGCTTTGTATAACTCTTTACCCAAAAGTTGTGGGTTGTTTGAGCTGTTTCACACCTAGGTAGATACATTTCAATTACTTGGGTGTTTACTTACCGCACCTTCATTTCAATATATCGATTGCCAATTTCCCTTTCTAGAATAGGATAATATTATATTAGAATTTTAATGAACTTCCTACAAAACATTTGTATAGTCACTTTGTGACTAATGGGATTATAAATGGTAATCAAGAGTAATTTGTCGCTTAGATTATATGCTGTTAAGTTAGGTACCTAAAGGGTTCTAATGGAAACATTAGCATGAGCAAGTCTCCATCACTAGAATTCTTTAGTTGAGTAAAAATTGAGACCCCTACGTCTCGACTGGGTTCTAACCGACCCCCAATGATAACTAGTAGCAACTCCTAAACATATTTTAAGTGGCTAAGAACTTTAAAATGAATCTCACTTTATGTGAGGTATAGCCTTGGGAGAGCACGTGCTCTTAATATTGTTGTACCGTTTTGTGGTGTTATCATTTGGTGGGCCATTTGAGACCATCACTTGTATGTACCATTCTGACCATCTTTAAGCAAATACCTCTAAACCTATTTGCCGAGAGGGCCCCTCAAGGGGTAGGTCGCAAGAGCTCCACCTCACAGCTTGTACTATTTCGACCTCAAAAACCTTCAACTGGCCTAAAGAATTGTGGAGTTGCTTGATTTTTCATTTGGTACATTGTGTTCTTACCTTGATTGAGCATGCCTGCAATAGGTAATGGGAATTTCGTTAGAAGATTTTGCTATTTTTGAGAGATTTACCATAGATGTAGATAGCAAGAGTTAATAAGTTACAATGGCATCCTAAATATTGCGCCTTATGTTATGGTCCTGTGATTCTGGATCAACTTTTTAGACCTAACATATTGTCTTTGAGTTCATTTTGGCAGGTCCATTCACATGGAGAGAACGAGAAATAAACGACAGATGAATATCTTGAAGTGGTCCTTCTCCC